>CM052218.1:6446737-6773187 GCA_028454225.1 Lasioglossum leucozonium
AGGATGACACTCGCAAAAAATTGGTTTGTGTATCGGTATAGCTTCGTTGGATTTCTTTAAATCTTCGAAGGCAACCACCTTGTGACTTTCGAAACAGCGCATAAACTGGTGAGCGAAGTTACAACTCGGGCACAAGAAATTGGCACAGTCCGAACACCGCGCGATGGCGCTTTCTTTGGCTTTGCACGAGGTACACAGTACAGCCATGTTTTCGATTGCGGACATATCGAGTATATTAGTTAGAACATAGTCGCAAGTGAGCGATGCAGCACCCTTAGAACTAATGGAAGTTTCTTGTTGACAGATAGGACAGACAAGGACCGAGCCAATCTTTGGGTCGCCCGCCTCGTCCATCAGAAGCTTGTCCAGGCAAGCCTCGCAAAACACATGAAGACAAGAGAGCACTCGCGGCAAGCACAGTTTGCCCATACATATAGCGCACTCTTGATCGCCATTTTCATCTGTACCGCAATTGATCTCCTCCAGAGCATCTCCGGGACTAGAGGTTTCGTTGCAGCCGGTAACCGAGTTAATGTTATGTTCGCTGAAAACATCTCTGTTCTCGACCTCCTCGCTCTGTGAGATACCAGTTCCAGCTGAGACTGAAGCTGTTCCAGATGGAACAGCCACCATAGATGATGCCATACCGTGATTTCTCTTCCTGTTTGTGTGGTAGTGATCTCTTTCCCGTTTCGAAATAGCTCCCGCTGACACCGATAGCGCGAGGTGTATCTCCTCGTAGTGGAATTTCCGCTGTTCAACGGTGTTCCGCTCTAACGAACGGGAAGGTGAGAATACCTATTAAGAGAAGAAAAGAAAAACCAAAAAATACAGTAACGAATGAAAAGCGGAAGAATCACTCGCGAAATGCTTGTTCAAAGAACGAGGTACGAGAACCGAGACATCATAGCATCATCAATTGCAACCATAAAAACAAAACACTGCATCACGATAGAATTTCTGTTCCGGGAGGAAATTCTTTCCATCTATTTACATACGTGCGTGGAAAATAACGGACGCATCAAAATGTTACGGCGCGCGTTGCAAAAAAAAATTGAATTAACGCGCGAGATGGTCCAGCAACAAGCTTTTGACTCTTCGAGGTCTCGCCACGCTAGATGTTTTTTTCTCTCTCACTCACTCTTTCGCTCTTTCTCTACCCTTGCATAGACGAATGGTGTCTAACACGTCCGATCGAAATGAATTTTATTCTGCCTCGTGTTCCCGATGCCTCGTCGGTTCTTTTTATATATTGTATTATGCGACACTTTTTTCGTTGGTGTCTCTTATGCTTACCACAGGGAGAGGGGGTAGGAGAGCTCGTATTAAATCTTCGTTTTGAACACGACCAACGTTTGGGCTCGCTTCGTGTCCGTAGTACTAGCAAACATTATTATCGATCACACGACTATCACCGACTCGTTCGTGATTGTACACGGCGATTGTTTCAATTTCAATTGTTATCAACGCCTCGACCGCCAATATTTCAAGCTCTCTCATATGTAGAGCGGAGGAATAAATCATTCGAATCGAGAAGAGTTGACCCCAATGCAGGAGCCCTGCACAAACAATTAATGCAATGATGGGTGCACTTATAGAACGTCTACGGTGCTCATAGAACTTCCCTAGACTGATGATGCAGTCGTGCCAACAATCCACGTAGACCAAACAGTAGGGATACAATCCCTACTCTTTGCGTAGATTGTAGACAATCAATTTTAATGGTACCAGCTAGACAGGTACTCTGTACCGTTGAAGAAAAATTATTCTTAAGGATTACACATCTGATTGATTATTGAACACATATAATTTTGATGAACAAAGCGACAATGTCAACGAATCAGATTAGTAGTCACTCTAGTAGTACTATGTAGAGTAGGTTGTGGCAATGCTCAAACCTTAGACCATATACATATACCTATAGACCCGGCGTAGATAATTTTCCCTGTCCGAAAGATGAAATCAGCTGAAAGACACTGTGACGTCACATTTTCAAAAGATGTACAAGCTATGCTCATCGACAGTGCCTATGTACGCTTGGCTTACAATGCTTACATGGCGAGAGAGGGGTCAGCGGGTGCGCCCATGGATATAGGAATATAGGGATGGAGCATGAGCTGGGATCAGTGGCGAGGGGGGGTGTTCAGGATTCAGGAGGAGGCAGGGTAAAATCGGTGCCTAAATTTGATTGGTGGCATTTCTGCGCATACTCTGTACCGCCAAGTATGAAATATGTTTACAGATTGCTTACAGGTTTACATATATCTGACAAGTTGAAAATAGAAAAGTGATAGTTAACTCTTTGTCCTATAATAACGTATGATACTCGCGAAACGAATTATGTCCCAAATATTGTAGTGAACATTGTTAAATGATTAAAAGTGAAATAGAAAGTAGAAATCTTCTACACTTTTTGATTTTATACAATTAGTAGTTACATATTTCATGTTTATGTACAATTTTAAATAATGAATAAATCTGTAGTCGGAAAAAAATTCTAGGACGAGGGATTAAAGAAAACTAAAATTAGAGAAATATAGAAAAGAAATTAAAATGTGTAACACGAATTCAAGAACATACTAATTTTATATGATTTATATTTTAAAGTCATTATTTTTATAAAACGAAGAGGTGTTATATATTTAATAATTAATAAGGATAACATAAATTTTATATATTTTCCAATAATACAATTAAAAATAGGGTATAATAAGTTTTTGTACATAATAGGCTTGTATATATATATAATTTTTATTACAGTATTTACAGTATTTTACAGTGTTTTACAGTATTTAACAAAACTTATACTAGTACACAAAAATCACTGTCCTCTAAATAAAGTTAATATATTGAAATATGCTCATTGACTATTTGAATTATCTATTTTACTAATACCTACATAATGCAATCTTATTTTTATGTATCTTCTTGCTATTTATCGTACTAAATGTATCGCATGGTTTATCCCTGGTTCTCCATTTATTGTCCTATACCATTGTTTCCTTGTTTTCTTTATTTGATGTGGACGGTTCTGGAGATAATGGGCAGTCATCAAATAACTTGGACATATCAGCTACACTTTGAACCTCTTCAGGTTCAGAGATCAAATCTTGTTCTGTAATAATAACAAATATAGTGTTAGTTTAGAAGTAACAGTAATATCAATTTATGTTCTTATTATGACAATGAATGTATTTATCAAAAGTAATTTTTTTTATAAATGTACACATACTTGTGTTTGGTAATAATGTTGTGTCTATTTGATTTTCACATGTATCACTGCAAGTTGTCCCTTCTTCATTAAGGGTTTTCTGAAATAAAACAAACACATATAAGTAGAAATAAAACATTATTGTGCAATATGTTTGGTATACTCTAAAAAATTGAACATGCTCAGCACTATACATACACGTGGTAATGCATTTCGTTTCAATCGCATATATGAACCTTTTGCATAGATACTTGTTTCTTCAAAGTACATTGAGCAAACACGAGCTTCCTTTGGAATTTCCGATACTCTGATGCCTAAAAGATTTGACCATAAACTGCGAGTATCAGGTTCATTTGGAAAACTGCAAACAGAATCAAAGTTTAAAATAAAATATGTTCCAAGATCATAATCATATTAACTATAATAAAATAATGATGAAATGTAACTTTCACAACATCGCTCCTTTTTTTCCAATTTTGAAAATCAGAGCGGTTGTTACACGATGGCACAAAGCACTTCATTTTAATAACGTCACTGGAACACGACACTGAAATGAAACAGTACGAGACTACGAGACGCTTGGTGACGCTCACTGACACTTGTAAATACTCCAAAATGGTCAATGCTCACAGGTTATGTGACGTTGTACAATGCGTGGCGCTGCATACATAATGACCACATAATGACGTACTGCGCTTGCGCCCGAACACAGCCAATGAAAATTAGGCACCGATTTTACCTCGTCCCCGTCTCTAAATTTTCCAACCCCGCAGCGACACGCTCCATCCCTATATTCCTATATCCATGGGTGCGCCATGTACACAGTACATGGAAAGAATGAACAGGATAATTTCAAAGAATTTGACATTTTATCATGAAATAATCAATATATAAACTGTATTTGAGATACAAATGTTTATTCTATATGTTTTATTAAGGTATTACAATGAAAAGTATTTTGAATCTTGTGACGTCACAGTGTCCCATCATCTTTCGGACACTGAATTCTCGGTTTTCTTATACACATACTATACCTATGCCGGATCTATTATATCCTCTCTGGTCTAAGCAGGGAACCATATCGGTTCATAGATATTTCAGACGAAGTTTTAGTGTTGATTTTGAAAATTTAAAATATTAAAAACAAAACTAATATCAAGGACAAAAAATTCCTAGAAATATTGTACGTAAAAAAGTATTAGAGCATAATTTTAGGGAAATGAAGAATTACTACTTCCATACAAGATACCTCAATTTTTAATTTAAAAATATTTCATAAACGAGCATTATTTCCTTACACTTGTTTTTTATACATAAGAGAGTTCACTGTACAAAAATTAGATGGATGGCCAAGGGAGTGCATGTCAACATCGTTGGCAAAAGGAATTGTTATAAACATTAAAGAGCCAGCCATAATGACTTTATCAATAATTACTATCACTGCGATCGAAATCAATCGAAATTAGATAGAGTGGGGAAAGCTTCACATAACTGCGCAGGTGCGCTTGAAATATAGGCGAGCACTCTTAGTCAGTCAGTCAGTCAGTCGGGCCGGGAATTCCGGTAGGAGCGGTCCGACTCTAGGAACAGAAGGATCAGGGGAACCTGAGGATGACCAGGAACCAACCAGAGGATGACCAAGAACCAACCAGAGGATGACCAGGAACCAACCACAGGATGACCAGAAACCAATCAGAGGATGACCAAGAACCAACCAGAGGATGACCGGGAACCAACCAGAGGATGACCAGTGGCTGTTCAGTGGCTGTCCAGTAACTGACCAGTGAATGACCATGGACTGACCGCTGATTGACCATGGACTGACCGCTGATTGACCATGGACTGACCGCTGATTGACCATGGACTGACCACTTACTGACCACTGACTGACCAGTAGCTGACTACCCGCCCAGTTTCAACAATGGTGAGTTTGACCTTTTTTTTTATTTGTGAGGGTCTAATTTGCGAGAGATTATTTTCTGCTTTACAGCACAGAGTGGGCCAAGGGTTCTACAATGCTCTTGTTGATTTCCCTGGACCAACTTCAACGATTTTGCCCGTCGTTTATTATCAAATTGTATGTTTCTTATTTATAATTGGTATTCCTTCGATCGGAGATCCCTCAGGGGCTCACTTACTTAACCGTGAGTGAGTGTAGTAAAATCTTTGTGTATATTTTATAACTCGTAAGACACTCGTCTCATCTCGTATTTTTTCGTCCTGAGCCTCTTTGTGCGGAACAGTTTTTTTCGGTACTTTCCCGCCAATATAACTGCTACAGGGCCCCACTTTGTCATCGTAACATAGATACGTTACTGTTCTAGACGGGCATACGCGAGAAATTCTGTGTAATGCATATCTCACACCAATAGCACTGATATATATACTAGCACGTGGCTACGTCATTTGGGGCTGTATGGACTCCAATGGACTCCTGAACAGCGGTTCGAGAAGAGTGTTCGGATCTTGCGCGGGTTACACGCGCATGCGCGACGATTTTAGCGTCAGTAAAGTACTAAGTTAAGCTAAAATGAGGTACCTTGGACACCCCGCCTAATTCCACAAAATTTTTATTTTTATTTTCAAATATCAATGTTTAACATGCGTATGATATATTAAATTTTGATGTGCAATATATAATATATAATATATACTAGTGTATAATATAATGTAATATATAATATACTTACTACTAATTTTGGAAGCATAGTGCTCTACGCTTCCTTATAGCTCTTTTTCCAATAGTTGCCATTATTACACAATTGAATCGAATCACGCTTGCCTCGTCGTGTCGTCTTGCACTTTTCCGTTGGGTTCCCGCCAATAACAGTCCCCCCTAGTTTCCCCAGAAACTTAGGACGTACACACGTTCCTGCATTTATTCGCGCATGCGCGTGTAACCCGCGCAAGATCCCAACACTGTTCGAGAGTGGTCCGCAAGAGGCGCCACGAATCACTTGGAAAAATCTCGCCGGAAAACATTGTTTTTTATTTATGAATAGAAAATGAAAACGTTATTAAGCATAAAGAAATATCTATTTGTTGGATCCTTGCTAAGTTCGTAAAATATACATTCAGCGAATGAGGCGAATAGTGTTTCAATCTTACCGTAATTAGGGTTACAACATAACCTAATTCTGTGGAGTTAAGTTAAAGGAAAAGCATAATGTTACGCTTACGGATAAATAAATCAATGCTGTATGCATTTTTCTTTCCGTTTACCAATGTTGACAAATCAAAAGACGATGTCAGCAAAGAAACGAAACTACCTGAAATAGCTGAAATAGAATCTTTATCCCCAGGTGAAATTGGTATGGACAGATTAAAAAATATGTTTCATGATACGTAAGTACACTTTTCAACTAGTGGAATCATCTACTCCATTTTAGCATATTAATTTATGTTTCACTGTTGACGCAGAGAAGGCAATATGACCAAAGAGTTTCAATCTATCATAAGTGCTACAACTACAGGTGCTGTAGGAGGATTTCTTATCGGTGGAATATTAAAAACTATAGATTTACCACAAAATTTTGCAAGAGAGAATCAAGCTACAAAATGGGATAGTACTTTTCATGCGAAGAGACAATTAAATAATAAGTTTGCAGCGGAATTCGTTAAAGGGGGTTTAGGTCTTTGCTGGAAAATGGGAGCTTTCTGCTTTTTATTCCAGTAAGAGAATTTTGTATGGTCATTGGTCGTAATATAGCAAGAGTGTAAATGCAACTACATTTTAAGTTCTGTACCAGGAGCACATCAATTATGCTGTACGTATATAGAGGCAAATTCGATTTGGTCAATTCTACCATTGCCGGTGCTGTAACGGGAAGTATGTTCAAAATGAACATGGGACTTAAAGGAATGATAGCTGGTACAGTTGTTGGTAGTCTGTTAGGCACTGTTTATGGCTCAATGACAAAGCTGATATTGTACATTGCTGGAGTCGAGATTAGCGACTTATATGAAATACATTTCAAACTTATGCAAAAGAGACGAGAGTAAGTTTTCATGGTCTTGAGAATCAACAAGTTGGTAACAACTTCTAACTTTTCTGAAATTAATATTTATGTTTTAGTAATATAAAGCAAATGGCAGGGGATTACCTAGATGAGGAAGCAAAGTCGTTAAGAAACATATATGTCGAAAATAAAATACTCCAAGAAACAGCAGAGTCCCAAAATAAAAGTAGCTAACATGTTCTCAAAAATACTAAACTTAGAATGTGAATAAATCTGTATCATTCCTTATTTATTTAATAACTCTCGAATAATACAGATTATATGTATAATAAAATATAATATATATTGAATATAAAAAATTTAACTGCAATCTTTAAATGTATCACTGAATTTCGATTCGTCTAAGTTGTATCTTGTTTCATTGAAAATTCATTACCGACATGTGAATTGAATATACAGAGTGATGGGTATGCAAATGGGAATATCTAAATGGCTTTAGTGTTTATAGATATATGGAGAAGCTAAGATATTTGAAACTTGAATCGGTGCGAGTGAACCTGAGATTAAATAAAAATTTTCCCACATTTTTTTACCAGTTTCACTTTGCCTTAAACTGTTTTTCCATGTATCTATAAACAAGGAAAATTTTTAATAATCGTTCTCGTTTATGTATAAAAAATAATCCCATTATGTCCTATCCTGTAAACACATATAATGTATATCATCGTTATTATACAGACGGACCTTATTTACATCTTTATAATACTCTGTGCTTTGAAATGAATATATAGTATAAATAATCATGTATTACAGTTTAAAAATCACGGTTACAAAATAGGCCTGATGCTCAAGTAAAACCGATAAATTCTAATTCAAGATTACACAAAAAAAATCGTTTTTTTGCATAGATAAAATAATACTTTTGGGTTGATAAATGGAAAGAGGTAAAAAATGACACACTCATCGCTCAACAAAGAAGGAACATGACATATATATGCATACATATATAAATACATATAGGTGTGTGTGTTTTGATATATCTATGCATATACATATGATGAGCATATAAAACAACAAGTTCTTAAAATATCTATTTAACTATCTTGATCCGAAGTTCCTAAATCTTGAACCTTGGTTAAACGTTTCGCGCCTCTGCCTGGTGGACCCTTAGGCTTTGCGAATTTTGGCTGATGCAAACTGATTTTCGGATGTAATTCCTCTTGTAAAAATCCCTCAGTTAGTTCTCTTCCATCGTCTATTTCAAGCTATGCAATCAACACATTTTAAAAGAATAATTATTATAATACAGACAAAAGCAGGAACATGTTGCATTATTTGTAAATACAAAGAAACAAATTGAATAATTTTGGAAAAGAAAAGAGTGATTTGACAATAAAATTTTGTAAATGCACAGGCCTATTCTGTAAGGTAAACGAAACGTATTTGGAAATCTTAATTGTAATTACATACCCATCCAAGGATTGACTCACCACGTGCTCCTTACAGACCTATTCTATTTGGATCAACCATAATCGATGATAATCCAAGAAAAAGAAAAGTAAAATATATATATATTTTTTGTCTGATATTAATTTGTTGAAAATTAAAACAACAACAACCTGTTAGATTAAATTACATAATGCTTTATTGTTTGTAGCGATTTTAGTATTGGCAAGATATACAATTTCTTTCATTGTAATAAACCTATAATTACATATTAACAGAATGAAAATAAAATTATACTAGAAACTTACAGAATAGGCCTGGGACAAGAATATAAAAAGTGTCCAGGCTATAATGTGCGTTGTTACATAACATGGAACACATTTTTGTTAACAGTTTTTGAGCATTTTGCTAAGCATTCTTTCCCTTGTATATTGTTTTGTATCTGAAACTACTACATAAGAGTGTTTGCCAAATTTTATATGTTTTTCTATATACATAAATACGTGTATAGTAGAGCGGTGCAAAGGAACATAAAATGGAATAAATTTTTCTATACGAAATTAAGCTAAAAAACAATGAGTATGTTATATTATGATTCCAACCATAAATGAATTTTCTATATATCGTAAAAAATCTCATATATCGAGCTCAACTTTTATGTCAGCATATGTATATGTTTTGAAGCATAAGCATAACTTAACTTTCTTCTTGAGTATGTTATTGCAAAACACGCTGTGTATTGCTTCTTTTGAACATCTTCGATTCAAATAAATGGTAAGGATGTGAAACACCTCGTGCTATCGTTATACTAATTCAAATTAGGCCAAACTCTCATTCCAGTAATTTGTTCGTTTTTGTGTTCGTATATGTGTATTGGACGAAAACTTTTAAAAAGTTTATAAAAAGCTACGAGAGTTAAAAAAATACAGATCAGAAAAAATAGAATGCCTCTCGAATATTTTGTCGCTGGTAATTAGATTATATAGTCCCATTTGCTATATGTTTCACAGAAGGAATGTTTTGTTTCAAGAAATTTCAAAAAATACAATTTCTTTCCAAAAGAAATACTGATAAAATATATGTATATCACAATCCGATTCCCAACTTCGTTGTACAAACATTTTTCCGTTCTTTTAATTCATTAGGAACACAAGTTAATTAGAAACTTTTTCGTCTTAGTTCTCATGTAAATACGTATGGTTTGTAAATTTAAATAATAAATAGAAAATAAATAATTTCAAGTGTGCTTGTTTTCACCTACACGAATCTGAACACTTTGTGCGTTTTCTTGACTATACAGCCAATGGGACATACCAAGATCAGTCTTCGTATATATATATATATATTTGTGAAGTCTAGTATTCTGTATCATTTACAATAGTATAGAACATGGTATATACATGTATGTATGTATATATCATGTTGTATAGTATGTATATTTATATATTTATATTTATATATATATATGTATATATATATATATTTATATTTATATATATATGTGTATATATATATATATTTATATATATATGTGTATATATATATATTTATATATATATGTATATATATATTTAATATGTGTATAAAGTAACTAGCATTATCACTAGCTTATGTTCAAAAACGATAATTGAGTGCAAGAAAATATATCCACACATCAGTATGGTATCTGCACACTTGTCACTTGTCTGCTATATTATTCTCTACTTAAATTACGCAGAGAAGTTATGTGAGTGACATCAGTTAGCTAGGGCACATGGAATTTTCCCTAATTCTCTAAAAATCACAAAAGGTATGCAAGTTACCACAGATATTTTAATCTGAAACGATCTAATCTATATTGCTAATTCCTACAGAAGTGTTCGAATGAATTTGAAAATCAAGCCTTCGAGTTTCACCTAACGAAATCACTAATACGAAAAACGAGACTTATAATACATATCACTTTCCATTGGACTAGGAACTAATTCTCACAGTCGAGTTCACTGGATTTTTTTTTCTTCGTACATTCGAGCGACAAACGTTAAATGTATGGAATAAAATAGAATAAAATAAAATAAAATAAAGGAACTGGTAATTACAAAAGTAATACTCCTACGAAAACTTTTATAAAGTTAAATTCTATTGGTGTTAGTTATTCAAAGATAGAATTAAAATTGCAAAATCCAGTGGAAGGCTTCACTTTCAATATCAAGCAACTGAATCTCATCGCATTTCAGCAGTACTATACCCAGCACAAACGAAGAATCATTCGTTACTGTATCCTCGAGAATCAGCAAAAACCTGCATCCTATGACAATCGTGTTTATCCAGAATATGTGTCTGTAGTTGCCGATAAGCGATTCAAGAAGACCTTATCGCGAGAATTTTGTTTCTAAAATTTAGAAAAATACACTGCTCGGTCTACTCTGACTCGCTATATAGATCTATGTATGTATATGTATGTATCACTTTAACCAATTAATATTAAATATTAATAAATACTGCTAATTAAAAAGAATTCGTATCTCTCTGTAAGACGCAGCAGATTTCTTATTTAAATTGTTTTCACGACGAGCACAACTATATTTACGCCAACAAGAACACTATCTGAAACCCATCGTATCATTTTTAAACTACATATTCATATAATGTACTATCACAAATTTCGAATTCATGGAAGAAGCTATATCGAATGTGTTGTAAAACATCATCACAAATATTTTAACACTGACGAATAGTAAAAAATAATGACGATTAAAGTACATAGAATCGGTTAACTCAAGACACAAGATCGCTTCTGCTTTGATTTCTTTTCGGGTATAGATTGAGTAGGGGCATAGGGCGTTGACGGAGTTGCAGGAGTTATAGCAGCTGTGTCTTTTATGGTTGGAGGAGCTTCCAACATGTCTGCCAACTCTTCGCCACTATTTACTTCCAACTAGGATTTGTCAAAATTTTACAAAAAAAATCATACTTTACTTTCCGATATTAAAAAGAGTAGAAGCTAGAAAAGAAAGAGATACCACACAGTATAGTAAAAGAAAGTAAAAAATGCGCGTTTGTTTTTCTAGCTTCGGAGGAAATACAGTAGAGTTCTAAACAATATATCAAATTATTCAAGAACGGTACAAATACCTAGAATCAATAGCATTGAATCATTTCTATTACAAGAAAATTAATGAAAATGAGGGAAGCTGGAAAATATATAATTAAATTGTGAAGTAGCTCTTTGTACTTACTTTCTTTGTTATAATCACTCCAAGCGATTGAATAAGTTCTAGGAGCGGCGCTTTACACGATGAGTACAACATTCTTTCTTTAATGCTGCAGCTGTATCCGGGCATACTATATATAAAAACTGCAACATATACGCGAGACATTAGTGAATGAAATCATCATAGTATTTCTTTCCATTCCACGTACCAATACATTCCATGTAATCTCCTTCGTGAGTGTGCTTAAAATTATAAAGATGATATCTAGCAGAGTCTGATGGAACTTTTGTTGGCAATTTATCCATTGAAACATCACAGGCTGTAACCAGGTGTATTTTCTCTTCCTCCAAATCTATCTTCAACTGAACGTATTCGTGTACTCCTTTACCTAACTCTGTGATTGCTTGCTTTGCTTCGTCTGTTACAGGAAATGCTACTCCGCTTAACGTTTGATGTCTCGTTTCTACGCTATAATCCGTACTGACTGTGTTCTTCTTGAGCTCTGCTAATTCTTCTTCAGCAATAGTTAACGGTGCCGGAGCTGCATCGTTTCTTTTGTATTTATAGTAGCCTTCCAAGGTTATATCCTCGGGCAAGGTACCATGCAACTCCTCTTTTATGGAAGCTGTACCAAACTCTTGTTTCAAGGTAGCTTTAGTCGACGCATAAAGCATCTTTTGCCTAACCGGTGCGGTATCAGGAGACCAGGATATAAACAACCAATCATAACCAGAATCCGGAGACTTAGTATCCAGTCGATAAAGAATATATGCAGGCTGATTTTCAACTATCAGGGGCTTGATTAGTTTGTCGTAGTCGTCTTGCCACTTGTTTACAGGCTTCGAAGAAGCAGCAGCTGTTAATTCCTCTGCAATACAAGAAACATAGTATACTTATGTATAAAATCTTTCTTTCTAGGTATCTAAATTAACTTACCGTTTTCTATGGATACTTTCAACACCCGTATTTTTCCATCACGACACTTGGAAAACAATTTCTTGAGAGCATCGTTTGCTATAATAAACAAAACATTGTCAGTACGTTTATAGAAACATTTTCTATTCAATACGCAAGACGTAAGTAATGGTGATAAGAGTTTAACTCGCATTTTTAAGGATCCGAGCCACTATGCAACGATTGTTATTAAATT
Organism: Lasioglossum leucozonium; assembly: GCA_028454225.1. NCBI lineage: Eukaryota > Metazoa > Arthropoda > Insecta > Hymenoptera > Halictidae > Lasioglossum > Lasioglossum leucozonium. Next base: position 6,459,698 of record CM052218.1, read on the forward strand.
GGGGTTAACCGAGCTTCAATGAGATTTCAAAAAGTTTCAATCCAATTAACAAAGAGCGGCGATAGATATGTACCTTTGATTCCTGTCTGATGCGACATGATTGCAAGGATGATTTGTCGAAATCTTCTTTCGCCGAAAATATGGTAGAACGCGTAACCGTTTTCGAGAGCTATTGTGGGAGGAGATCTACCACCAACACTGTCGCAAGCGGACCGTGTAAATGATTCGAATGCGAGGAAAAAAAAAATCGAACGAAATCGAAATCACGAGAAACTAAGAACCGGCTTTCAGGTCTCTCAGGCAAATATATTGTCAAGAAACTTTGGTCTCCCGGTTCGAAAGAATCCGAACGTCACGCCAGCGAACGCAGACCAACGACTTGTCATGAATGCTCCGAATCCGAATGCACTTCACAGTTCACGGTTCACGCTTGGTCTATGATTTTCTTCAATAAAACAGAAAGAGAAATCAACAGACAGCAAACCGAGAAACAGAAAGAGAGAAAGGTACCGAGATAATTGCATTGAATTTCAAAATGGCTTCCGAGTCGTTTTTAAAGAAAAATTATAAAATAATTTATCATGAATTTCGAACGCAACTTTCGTATATATATATATATATATATATATATATACGTACAAACACTGTTACTATTGACACGGGATCCGTAAAATTAATTGTGGTTTTACTATGTTTATAACTTCCGTTGCATATTACAGGTCGAATATGGTTTGAAAAATTCTTGAGTTATTGGAAAATATACTTTCGATTACTCCATTAAAAAGATGTCGTTTAAAGTATGATATTATTAGTGTTCTAAATTAGTAATAATCACGAACACGTTTCATATGTATATATATATATATATATGTTGTGAGTCTGATTAAATATAATAGACGTGGGATGAATGGTTGCGTCCTTCTCATGACCTTGAGCTTATCAGTAGTAGATAAACTTTTCTACGTTTAATTGAACTATTATTATTATAGCGGAATATACAAACTTTTGCCCATACGTTGTAAATTTTTAAGAAAATTTATTTGTTTTAATGGGATTTGGATTCTACTTATAATTATATATTTCTTATTAGATATAATAGGAATCGATAGACGGGGTATTAAAACAGCGTTCCATTAAACATATACTACTTTAATGTTTTGCGATAGATTCACAGGAGTACTTGACGCAAAAGAAAATTAAGTTCAAAAAGCGCTCGTTACCATCCGCGACCTCTTTTTCTAAGATTTCTCTAAGATGGCGTGCTGTCACCATATCATATGCGTGTTATGATTACATTTCAATGCATCAAAACGTTTTCACGTAGGTAGTTTGACAGGTTTCTTTTGCCTTGTGATAGCGGTTCTTCTACGATCAAGTTATTTTGGACACTGTCGAGAATAAGACTTCACATTATTTTGTAATGGAAACTGAGAGGCGATCGGATTTATACGAAGAATGGAAAAAACGGGTAAATAGTGCACATTCATTCGTTGACAATGTCGCAATGACTAATTTTTTTTGAGTACGATGCAATTTTTTTTTCGATCGAGCGATAGCGATGTTAGAGACTGAGTAATATTAAGCTAACATATACATATGTAAGTGATATGGAATTTTTTAGGCCTTTCTGGGCCCTCTACCTCAGGGATTTCTTAGAGTAGAGGAACACAGTGTCCAGGAACAACAAGAAGCTGCAGATGAGCAAGCTGCGCTTGCGCTTCATCAGCTGCAGCTGCAAAGTATGCCTACGATGCATGAACCGCATGTTGGTACGCTTAGCATAACGATTGCTCAGGTAATCCGATAGCTTTGATATGCATATATTTTATAATAACATTTTATTCGCAATTTCAAAAAGATACTTCCTGTAGGCTAAACTAGTAAAAAACTATGGGATGATCAGAATGGACCCTTACGTAAGACTGAGAGTAGGCCATGCCGTCTACGAGACACACACATGCTCGAATGGAGCAAAAAATCCACATTGGAACAAAGTTATTCGATGGTATACGCATTTTAAAGAATGCATATGTATGTATTTTCAGGTATATCTAAGTATCGTGTACATATTATTTTTCTATTGTTATAGTTTCTTGCCATCTGGAGTTACACAAATATACGTAGAAATTTACGATGAATGTTCTTTTGTAATGGACGAGTTGATAGCATGGGGTCACATAGACATTCCACCGCAAGTCCTCCAAAAGGGTGAGACACGTGAGGGTTGGTATATGCTTAGTGGAAAGCAAGGAGACAATCAAGAGGGAATGATAAATCTAGTTTTTAGCTTGGTAGCTAACATGGTAATTGATCGTTATTAATATCGTAAAGAAATTTGTATCAATCGTTTAATTATTTCATCGAATTTCAATAGACTAAGGGCCATTATCCGTATATGAACACAACATCGTCAGTTGTGACGGTACCTTCTTCGACGATGTTCGGTATGAAACGATATCCAAACACGGTAAACGTTTACACGACACCACCTGCAGCTGCTGCACCACCAGTTGCACCCAGTTCTATGCCAAATGCCGAGGTCGAGTTGAAACAGGTAGTGCATAGACTATAGAGTATAATTACTCCTATGTTTTAATTATCGAAGATGCAGCATTATTTTTATTTTTTGAGAATTATTTTTATGAGAATTACCACTAGAGTATATTGATTGCAGATCTTCGAAATGTTTCCGAACGTTGACAAGGAAGTAATTAAGTCTGTTTATGATGTGAATCAAGGGAAGAAGGATATAACTATAAATTCATTGCTTCAGATGTGTGAATAAGTTTCTTTTTTATGGAAATTACTTTATTTAATTCCAAAGGCCATATTTGTATTTTCTGCTATGCTGTATTACTTTCAGAATGTAATATATGTGCGATCTATTGCCATGCATATTATGGTTTCAACGATTAGGAAGTTTCGTAAGGAGATTCATGAGACTTTATTGGACAGGGAAATATATTTTCTATGAAAGTACCATTCATAATGTTTCCCATATTTATTGATCCTTTATTTCTCTTTCTTTCTTTCTCACCCTCCCTTCGTCCTCGGTTTATTATAAACGCGTGTATCGTTTAAGCAGCCATTTACATCTCAATTAAAAAAATCCTATTGAGATTTTATTCTCTACACAAATACGATAGTATAAAAAGTAATCGCAGCGTATATTCATTTTACGTTAAAAATTTATAAACGGATGTTCAAACCTGCATGAACTTACAAATTTAAATAGTAAACAAAATATGTTAAAAAAATATTCCACGTGCTTTTCTCCGCTGTTTCTATTACCAAGTTATAGAAATGTTTGTAACTTCTTCAGTAATTAAAATATATAAAAATTTATAAATGGTATATACGATTCCCTTGACTTTATCTATGCCTCATATTCCATAAATACAAATTTCTGAATTGCTCTGTTTACATCACCATCTCCAATGAATCAGTCCATTGCATTCAAATCAGAATGTTTCTTAATATTTCCTATTAGATATCCCTTAGTATTTCGTGAACAACCATTCCCAAATATCAAAGATATGCAATGATTTCATGAACTAGACAGACCATACATAAAAGTATATGCTCTGCCAGTGTGGAAGATATCTTTTTATCGGTTCTGCGATTAACCTTGCCAAAGGTACATTTTTGGATAATGCGGTAAGAAAAGCATATATTCGAAGTCTACTGCATTTATCATAAAATGGAGATCTTAGAATATAAAGCAATAGAGCGGCTCTTCGTCTATGTAACTCTCCTCTGTCCTCTTTACTAAATGCAGTTGCTTTTACTTCCTTATTGAATATTCGTAAACTAGAAGAAACAACGTATAGTTTTTACATACTGTTCGCCAATTGAATATTTCTTTTATATTGTTGGTAGAAAGTTATTTACCTAAGCAAATCAATGATTAACGATAATAACCATGGTGGCCATTGTTTTTCACCAGTTACAGATATACAACCTAGATGGAACAGTGGTTTCATAATATACAAACTCTAAAAAAGAAGAAACCATATTAGACATAATTAATACTAATTAATAAGTCTGCGATAATAGGTAAAGTACTATGTAATCGTTTACCTCTGCTAAAGCTATATTTCTTTCTAATTTAGAGGAAACGTTTAAATCATCATTAATACGAGGAGATAGAGGCTCCCATGTACGCGTATGCATTGGATTTGTGCCCCTTATACTCCTGACAACAGTGCCGGATCGTTTCAACATGAATCCTTCTTTTACTTTCTCCTCCTCTGATTCGTTCAACTTGTTTCTATTAAGCGGTTTCAATGGAGGACTTTTTACTATCCGTTCTTTGTACACATGTACCAATAAAAGTCTCAGCACAGCTCTAAAAACAATTTTTGTACATGCATTTTGTTAGTGCCCTTTTCTCCAATCGTTAAAAGTACAAAAACTTGGAAATACCAACAACTTACTTGAATATTTGTATCGTAATAATTATAAACCATTTACCAGTGTGTCCCCACTGTTTCCTAACAGAGATCTCAAACAGAGTTTCTGTATATTCAATGACAGTCAACCAGATATTGAGTTTCGATTTGAATTGAGGTAACTTTAGATGTAAATGCCTTCCACTGCACATTAACAAATCATTAAAAAGTACTATCAGATTCGATAGAGAGTAAATGAACTCTGAGGTCAATGTGGAATTATTGAAACGACCTGGAAAAAATTAATTTCGAGAATATAAATATTCAAAAACATTATATCTTGTTAAGGAAAGAACAATTTTTTTTCGAACCAGCTGTGAAGTAAGATAAACATTGAATTGTTCCTTCCAAATCTGCCAGTAACTTTGGATTTTCGATAATCCATTTCTTGTAGGGTTCGATGATCTTCAGTATGGAAGAGTTTAGTTTATCAAACACCATTGTTGCTCTCCTTAAAAATTTAATGAGACCTCATCAATATTCAATTTCCACTGTCCTCGAGTCATCAACGTGTAAAAGCGACTCTATTTTATACATTTCCGGGAGATGAACCCTATTGGCACGTTCCGATAGAACATGCAATCACACAATATTACTCAACGTGAAATTGCACTTTTCTTGGACCGTAAATGCATAATACAACCAGAACGACACTGGCTGGGACAAGAGGAGACTACCTTTTTATATGTAATTTGATTCATTGTGACATTGTCACTTCGACCAATAGCAAAATTCTGTGTACCTATTAATTAAGTAATAACCAATCAGATTCTATAGCCTATAGAGTAGCCTGTGGCAACGGGAGTACTCTCGTTGAGAGACATTTGTTTATACAGGATGTCCCAAAATTCTTTCAACTTCCGAAAATGGGAAGTTCCTAGGTGATTTGAAGCAATATTTTCTTTTGCAAAAATGGCCGCCGCAGCTTCATTTGGGAATTGTTAACAAAAAACACGGACCAATCAGAACGCGGCTACAGCGGACGGACTCTGGCTCGTCTAATGGCGTCGCGACGCTCAGCAGGACCTGTCGCCGAACTGGAATAAGTTCACTATAGCTGCGCTCTGATTGGTCCGTTGTTACTGTTAATAATTTGAAAACAAAGGAAAAATCTGCTTAAAATCACTTCAGGAATCACCCCTTTCTTTTTCCTGCTCTCTTTCTCGGATACTTTGTATAAATAAAATAAGATAACAATATCTTACTTATATAGGTACTAAATTCAATAAGATGAAATAATGGGAAAAATGAAGTTATTACAAAAGAAAAATATATCTTTTTTCTAACTTTGAATTTATTGTGCCAGAGAGGATATCTCCGATTGTACGAATCAGATTATAACTTCTTGTTTGTTCTTGTCAATATCGAATAGTGACAATTAGCAGAAGGTTGGTATATGAAAGTACGACATGGGCGGGAAATGCGGAAATATAATAACAAAAGAGGTTATACATTTACATTGCAGGTGACAAATTCATATAAAAATAATGAGTATAACTCCAACAACTTTATCGAATGAGCAGAATGGAACTAAGTATCCAGAAAATGAAAATGAACACGAGGAATATCAGTATTTACGTTTAATTCATAAAATAATTAAACAGGGAACCAAGAAGTCCGATCGTACAGGTGTCGGCACATTATCTGTTTTCGGAACTCATATGAGATATAGTTTAAAAGACGGTAAAAATATATATATACATACATATATTTTCATTTACAACTTGAGTTAATTGCTATATAATAATATTAAAAATTACTTACCTATTATAGGTGTATTTCCATTACTAACCACGAAACGGGTGTTTTGGAAAGGAGTAGTCGAGGAGTTGTTATGGTTTATAAGAGGATCAACAAACGCTAAAGAACTATCGTCCAAAGGGATTCATATTTGGGATGGAAACAGCTCACGGAAATTTCTAGATTCGCATGGATTTACCAATAGAGAAGAAGGAGACTTAGGACCTGTTTATGGATTTCAATGGAGACACTATGGAGCAAAATATCAAGATATGCACACAGATTACACAGGTCAAGGTAATGATATTTAATATGCTGGTAACCAAACTGCTACGTAGGCAAATCAAAATGAAATTATTTTCCTTGGTAAACAGGCATCGATCAATTGAAGGAAGTTATAGATAAGATAAGGAATTCTCCTGATGACAGAAGAATAATTATGACAGCATGGAATATAAACGATATTCCACAGATGGCGCTACCTCCTTGCCATTGTCTTGTTCAATTTTATGTTGCCAACGGGGAATTATCCTGTCAACTTTATCAGAGAAGCGCCGACATGGGTCTTGGTGTACCATTTAATATAGCATCCTATTCTTTGTTGACTTACATACTAGCTCATATCACAAATTTAAAGGTTTGATATGTCCTTTACGATTGAACATTATCTCTGGCAGAAAATATTTGGTCAAAATTGCAATTATAATTAAATAGTATCGCGTTATATATTGTTACATATGTACGCAGCGCTAAAACGATTGTTGCTCTTGTGCTTTTATTAAATAGGAAATAATGCACTGTCCAGTCTACTGAATATTTTGTGGCTGAAGCATACTTATTTTGTCTTTCTGTTATTTTGCTTGGGCTTGTTTTTTTTCTAAATTTCTACAGAAACAAACTGCAGAATGCTTTGGACGAAACTTCTATTTTCTTGTTTATTTTTAGCCAGGTGAATTTATACATACGATGGGCGACTGTCATGTGTACCTCAATCATGTGTCTGCGCTTGAGAAACAAATAGAGCGCAAGCCAAAATCGTTCCCACATTTAAAAATAGTAAGGAACGTTCAAGATATTGACGATTTTCTACCAGAAGATTTCGAATTGACCGGATACACTCCACATCCGAAAATTGCTATGGAGATGGCTGTTTAATCGTTTACACGAACAACTATTTCTTACAATTTTCTGGAGAACAGGATCATCGAAAAAGTAAGCATTTCCGATTCAGTTTCCAATTGTAAAATGAATATAATCCAAGTTATTGTACAATTTCTAACTATATCTATGCTTTATTTCCTAATAAAAATTATACTTTTAATAAACTCGTATCTTAATAATTGTACATAAATACATATATATGTATGTTTATTTGTGTATATATATATATATATATATTTATATATATATATGTATATATATATATATACACACACCAATTTCTCTCATTGTCAGTACCGGTCTTTAATATGGTCCATACATGTCTGTTACAACTTTCAGTTTCACTCGTTCTCATCGAGTGAAAATTAATTGATTCATTGCTATGCGTGTTGCATATGCAAAGAAAAGAAAAAAAAAGAGCACATTTCATAGATGTAACTGACAAGCATGGACGTTGAAAGGCCTTATGTAAACAGCTCTCGAATCTAACAAAAATTACAATTACATCTATACAGTTTTCGAATCCAGTACTTCCTTAAATCGTGTTGAAACGTCTGCTGGGATATCGTTTATTGCGTTGTCTGTACCAGAAAATACGTATACCTATTGGTTAAAGTACCATCTTCGAAACGTGTGTCGATAGAGTGTACGCTCTCTTGATTTCAAATAATTCGAGATGTTTTTCAAAAAGAAGTGAGAAAGAAAAAATGGATAAAATTTTAGGGAAGTCTCCAGATATCAAGGGCTAACACATTTGTACATCATTCGACTGTGAAGTACTCAATTGATGTAGCTGTTGAGTGACCGCTAAGGTACCGCACTCGCTCACCGTAATAATCACCCAAATAATGTCTAAACAGAGAAGAAAAAGCAACAAATAATGATCATTATCGGAACAATTGAGCAAGGATATCTCGATATCAAAAAGAAAGTAAGAACTTACCACCAAAATAAGAACCTGTAGAAGTTTTCATCCTCCATTTACTTTCGTAGGTGATATTAGGTATCGGAGGACTTATGAGCTCGACGCTCACCTCCATCGTTTCTTTAGGACCTAGAGATAGAACAGGTACCCTCGTACATCCCATTATTACTCCTCCGGTATGTTGCAGACAAACTCCATCTGGCCATGGCTCTGTACCACTGTTTTGCACGTGCCATGATTTTCGAAACTTAGTATCGGGTGGCACAGATTCTCCGTTGCCAATTGTACTGTCGCATATCAGTGTCATGCAGGGGAATTGAAACGGTGATTCACAGTCGAAATAACTACATATAGCTGCCTGGAGGTTCCTGCAATTACACAGTAATTATTGCTTAACGATTATCAGAGAACAATGGTATTATCGGCTGCTTGGAGAGCTGGTGTTTCTTTTTTTTTTTGTTTATTATCACTTATCTCTGATAAAAGCTTATCTCTATGAACAGAACCGTTTGAAATTGAGATTCCTGTTGCTCTTACGAAGAAAAATATAAATTATCCTAAATCCAAACAACCCGAGGACTGGTCGTTCGACCAGATGAAAATTCTTAATTGTTATTTGTTCAGAAAGATAAGGGAGGACCGAATGTATCGAACGCATCGGATCGGTGAAAGCGAACTGTCAACACAGAGGTCAAAAGATAACAGACACAAGAGACGTGAACTTTCAATATAAACATGGCGACGTTAGGGTTAGGTTGCGAGAGACGAGACGATACTCGATCGTCGGTAAGAACGGCAGGCGGGAAGGATAGTGTCTCTCACCAGTTATTCATATCAAGGAAGAACCTGGCGGCTGTCTCGTTTATTTGGTTGCCAGCGAGCATGCTCTGCAGCTGTTCCACCAGATCGTCCTTATCGGTGGTGCTTAGACAGCTGAACTGGCGCAACAAATGATGGTCCAAGTCGTTGTCTACGTTCATGATGCGCTTCCTTTTGACTTTGACTGTTTCGATTCTCTACGCTGACGTAATGTAACGAGTCGAAGAACGCGAACGCGAACGCGTACGCGAACACGGTTTCCGTAAACGCGCCGTAACCCTATTTTCCCCGTTTCTGCGGTAGAGGAATCTTCAACTGGAAAATTTAAATGTCATTCGCCGTGACGTTGTGTGATCGCCGTGCGCCGTGCGGAGCAGCGAGCAGCGAGTGCATGCATCTACACTACACACTATACACTACACACTCCGATGGTACACTCCGCGCGAGAAACACGCGAGTCGCGACGCACAATATATATATATACATATCTATGTATAATCGCTTTCACAGTACAGTCTGTTAAATCGAGTCGAATCCGCGCTCCCGTTTTCTTCGTTCCTTTTGCGACGTGTGTAACAATAAATTTTGATATTTACGTCTGCCCGATCTGTACATCTTACAACTTAGTTCTATAGACGCTTCACTATTTCGTGTTGGATTTAAAAAAAAATTTTTTTTTTCGTTTCCGACACTCACTCGAATTTTCTTTGAACGTATCTTCCACTACCGACACTGTACCAGTAAATATTCAAGTTGACTCGCGACAACGGTATCTTTCGACTCCTGGATTTCGCGCACTCATGTATCTTCACCCCCGCCGAGTCAACGTTCGTTCGACTACCGACACCTTTTTTAATAGGGAACAGGTATCGACCCTATCGACGTGTTATGACAGCCACGTGCCGCCATGAAGAAAGAGGCGACAACCAGCGACTATTATGAATACTCGTTTTCACGTAGTATCACCTTGACCTTGGTCCGCTCGGACACGAGCGTGTGTGCAGCTGATAAATAAAGATATGTACCCGCGGCCGCGGGAAACGTCACGCGGAGAACACTCGCGAAATCGACTCGTCCGCACCGCTGTTCTGCCCCACTGCCTATCTGCGCCAGTGTATCGAAAATTGCATGCATGCGGGGGTCGCGAGCACCCCCACCCCAACCCGCGGCTACGTAGAATGCGTTACTGGTCCAATGATTTAAGGGGTTAAGGTTAGGCACCTTGGAAACCTCCGAAGAAACGAATTCGTAATTTTTCTCGTCCAGGCAGTGATCATTACGATCAACTTGGTCATCGCGATCCGAACACGTCGGAACTTCGTACAAAATCACTCCGGAGAGTTTTAAAATTTCCCGCGAGTAGTTTGTCGAGTAGACTCTCGAGATAAAAAAATAAATATGTTTCATATACAAGGGAATGACAAATCATTTGGTTCATTGAAGGAAGTTGAAGCTATGAAAATGATTGGGAAAATGATCAATTGTAGAACTAACTATTCGAAAGAATAATGTTTAATTGTTTAACTGGAAATTGTCTCCGAAATAACATACAAAATAATAAAAACGTGGTATTAAACGTGTCAATGAAATCGAAAAACTGTCTATACATTTGTAAATCATTTTCATAATATCTGTACAACTGTATATGTATAAATAATATCAAACGTTTAAAAAAATATTTATTTCGAGAAACAATAAATAAATAATCTAATCGGAAGTAAATTAATTCAATTTTCGCATGAAATTAATAACGATAGAATTTTGTATGTAAATAACTTTGGAAAGGAATTTAAAAATTTTGTTAAACGCCCAGATCTGTGTCTAATTAACCATTAGCGCTCGAGTGGTGACTCAGAGTCACCATTAAAAATTGCTGTCCCATTATTCATAATATTATTTGGATTATTGAATATGTTGGTATCTAATAAATTACTAAACATTTAAGTATTGTATGAGGTATTGCATGAATTTTATATCCATAAAATGAAAAAAGTCCTATACAATGGAATTGTATTCCAGGTAGGAAGAAATGTTTAATTTTCGTTTTAAAATAGCTCCGATTGCAAAGGGTTAATATCGTAGCCACCGATTACTTTTTTGAATGTTTAAAATTTTGTTTCATTGCTCTCCTTAGGTATTCGAATAATGGTCAACGTTGCACTATACGAGGTTCCATGTGCGCGCGCATCGCGTACCGCGCCGACGCGACATCCCCACCATCGTGACGATGGCTAGAAGATGCGCGCGCATAGCGCCGCGTAACAGTTGAAATACAAAAGGCAAGAAGACAGTCGTGCTCGCGGTAGTTGATCATGCAGATATTCGAAAAACGTCCGAACGCAAGGTGATATACCGTTTACAAAGTGGAAACTCGCAGTCGTATACGAAATCATCAATCATTGTTGATCGGCGAACAGCGATCGTGTGCAGTGCGACGATGAGATATCGGTAATAAGTTTCGCTGTTCTCCAGTTGGTCCCGTCGATCGCGAACGCTTCCTGCCGAAATCGAAACAACGGTTTTCTTCGTGGCTTCCCGTGTGACAATTTGGAGTACACGCCGGCATCGATGAGACACTTGAATTTTCTGAATGGTCGTCTTTTCGCTGACAATAGGACCTCGTGATGATCAGTCTAACCATTCTTTCGACGATCGCCTGAAGTAATCGGCATCGCGCATCGGCTCAACGATATCGAGAACAAGAGGGAGAGTCGAGGTAAGCGATTACTCTTCGACGAGTCAAGTGATTTTTATTGTTTTCTCTTTTTCTTGTTTCTTTTAATTCTTAAGTGGATCATTCGAATTGTTGCGGCCTTATTCAAATGCCCGCTGATCATTACTAAATGGGTCTCGACGTGACTCCGAAGATTTCGATTAATACTCCAAAGCAAAGTGGATCTCCATCTGCTATGTATTGATAAAAATAAATCGCTTTGTGTTTTTTTTTCAATTCTACTTCGAAAGCCCATTTAAGCGTCACGAGAAATCGATGTTGTATTCTTTATTTTAACATTTATTTTGATTTTAGGCTACCCCTTGGAATGGCCTTGGAAGTTACACTGCACGTTTTTCATTATTTCATGTTGCACTCCAAAGCTTTCCAATGCTTCCCAACACTAATAGCGATCGGTGTACGTTGCAATTTATGTTTTGTTTTATTTTTCGTTACCAATCGCATCACTGCTGTAAATCGAAGTTGTACCCGTTTGGTCCGAATTTTCGAGTCGAAATATAGCTTCGAGTACAAAGAGTTAGCACTAGGTTTACGGAGCGCAAAACGCGACTGTTTTACGTTACTGTACTAATAAAATAACAAGATCGTGTCCGTTCAAATTTCTCGTCATTTTCTTTTTTATAACATACATCCGAGGAAATAAATTCCTTGAACAATTCCTCATGGGCGCGTGTTTACAATCTGAACGCAATAGAACTCCTCTTAACCGGCCCATGTGGGACTGGACCTCGAGCCGGATAAACCATTTCCCAAAAGTATTTAAATAACCGCGTAAAAACAAATACATAGTACAACCATAAGTTTGAACTCAATAATTTAACCTCTAGTTTCACAAATACAGTGTTAATTTTCCTGCAAGATATTGTTTAAAATGCTGAAAATTCGAACGTCTCCAAAAGCTTTAGAAGATTTTTTTCATGATTGAAACCACAGTAGATTTAATGATTCGTCGAATAAAATGAACGATCGGGAGGGAGTCTGCTGTAATTGTAAACGAAAAATAGTAGAACACGGTATTTTAACGGGACCCGTAAATTCAGTGAAAATTGACTTTGAACAGAGCATGATCGGACCGTCTTCGGGTACCGGAGGGATCCCGGATCACGAGGTGTCGAATAACCAGTCGCGAACGGCGAAGAAGCGGATCTTTGACGATCTGGATATAGAGAGTTTGTGCGAGGAAGTCCAGAACAGCAGGAAACGGTACCACCTTGAAGAGATTGAGACTCCGATGGAGCTGGTGACCTCTAACCAGGTGATCGGCGACAACACCGCCGCACTATTTTCCCCGTTATCGGCCCAGGAAGCCGTCGAAGAGTGCCCTATGGCACGCTTGGAGGTCCTCCTGGTAGATGGGACCAATTGCACTTGGACTACTCTCTCTGAATCGGAATCGCAGCAGAATGTTGGTGAGATCGCTGCGTCCCCGACTTCCTCGCCATCGGTACACAGACTGGAACAAGCGATTCAGAACGTCCAAGTCGAGGAAACCAGCTACCAGGTGGACTCAAGCTACTGGGAACCAGTGGTGACGACGTTACCTTCGACGAATCTGCAAGAGAACAAACTTGGCCCGCCTTTCAGTAACCATCATCACCATCATCATCACCAGCAGCAGCAGCAGCATCAGCATCAGCAACATCATCAACAGTTCGACGATCAGGAAACTGGGAACCTGTCCTGGTTATTGGACTTCAAATTGGATTCATTCATCGAGGCTGCAGATGAGAAATCCAATGTACCAATGTACAGGGACAACCATAATGGTGTGCATAGAATTTTTTAACCCACGTACAACTTATAGGAACGGAAATATTATTCAAGTTTCCAATGTAAAATAAAAAATCTCGAACAATTGCCTAATATAGAAGACCGAAATACTTTTCGATAATTCTGGCGCTGTTTCTACCTCCGTTCACGTTTGAACCCTTTTTCTTTTGTTTTTATAGGGAGTAAGACAAAAGTAAATGGACGCACTTACAGTTCCACCTACGTGAATGACGTCAAAAGGACTTATAACGAGAGCGGTACAGCTTATCAGGACACAACACGGACTTACTCGTATAATGGACCCAAAAAACCGCCGTTCACTTACACGGAACTCATCGAACATGCCCTTAGAGAAAGAGGAGAGCTGACAGTATCGGCCATTTACCAATGGATCTCGTAAGTGTTTTTCGAAAAATGTCTGTACTTTTTCTTTTTTTTTTTTGAACGTGTATTCTCGATAAAAAGATTTAATCTCGAGCTAGTAGAAATGTAAAAAAAAGAACAGTTTCAACAATTTTTTAAAGTATAGATATTTACATTTATTAACCAACGTTTGAAGAAGGTACTCGAATATTTTCAGGCAATAATAATAATTATCTCGAAATTTCCAGTGGTAAGAGCATTTGAAAATATTTATTTGAAATGTTTATCGGTGAAAGTGGTTCCGTCCACCCTGTATAACTAAAACCTCAGAGGTAAATGTAGGGAACAGGTTTCTACAAATTTTGCGCACGCGCGCGCGCATGTATGTGTATGTGTGGCTTGCGTCGATGCGAGGTGGCTCGTCGGGGAGGGTCAGAGGAAGGTTCTTAGATGGTACCCCTTGGTACCGCTGCCCTCGAACATGGTACCACCTGGTACCGACAACTCTCCTCGACGTTGCAACCCTTCCAACACGAATGCGCACAATTTACTGGGCTCTATGTGCTTTCACCTGTTCGATCGTGGGCTCATGAAAAACTACGCTATAGATAATCGAGCCCCTGAACTCCTTCCCGTCCAATTTCCTACTACCAAACGTTCGCTAAATGATTCTGTTAACGAGACAGGATCGTTCGTAAAACCACACCAGCATTGTTGCAGATAATTGATAATTACAGTATCCACCGAGATTCACGGGTTGTAAAAGTAGTTTCGACTTTTCATTTTTAAATCTAGCGATATCTGAAAAACCGATTGGCCAAGTAGTAATTTGAAAAATTGATACACTATCGCGTTCGTCAGCAATGAACATTTTCTTAAAATTACTAATTGCTCTTACTACGAACGCTGTAGGTCTGAACACAAAATGATTATTATTGCATAAAACGATTTGTATAAGTTCTTCGAATGTTTGCTCAGTTGGCTTGTCGAGTATAGAATTATAATACCAGAAACCTTGGCTTTATGAAATTTCGAAAGATCGCCTTATAATCGAAACGCCATAGGGAGGCCTCTTAATTATAGGGGCTTGTAACCCACCGTGACATCGCCGTGAACAGGTGAAGAAAATTGGTCTATGTGGGGTGCAAGCTTATCGATGCTTACATGAATCGTAGGGTTATAGTTCCTAATCGTTTGTCATTATGCAAATGAAGACCCTTGTGATGTAGATACGCAAGGATTTCCTTGAAACATAGCTAGTTCTATTCGATTATACGTTATTCGAGATAGCGATGTCTGATTAATCTTTTTGTATTACTCATGGGTTTATTTTCTTTCCGTAGCGAACGTTTTCCATATTATAAAAGCAACGATGATCGTTGGAAGAATTCCGTGCGGCACAATCTTTCTATAAACCCTCACTTTCGTAAGGGATCAAAGGCACCTCATGGGGCTGGTCACCTATGGGCCATCGCCAACAGATCCATGGACTCTAGACCTAGGCAAATCATTAATCCCTCGACGAAGCAAATTGCCAAGTTACCTGTGGAACCTGAGAATTCTCGGAGAAGTATTAGGTGATACAGATTTATATAATTACTAATTGATTATACATATACATATACTTCTAGTATACAAATATTCAGAAATATGGATGAACATTAATATGGAAGAATTAATAAAAAAAACATTACTATTTGCTAATGTATTTTTAAACAAATAAAGATATCTAAAATTGGTTTACGTAGCTGAGTTCCTGAATAAAAAGTACTCAAATTTGCCATTTAAATCATTCCTCTAGATTTAATAGTTTTCAACATACTCGATCAAATATGATAGTCAGCCTAATTATAAGCTTTGGGGGGACATATACATATATCATAATCATTTATTGAAATTCTTTGCAGTCACATAAATCCCATAGACGAGGTGGAAGCAGCGACTGCTAGCATCGCTCAACCAGCTTCGGAAGAGGAAACAGAGAACATAGTGAGCTCTGTGACATTGGAGCACTGTGCAGAGCAAATACTTAGCGGTATTAAGAAGGAAGTAGAAGTACAGTATTTGATCCCTATGATGATGTCCAGCAACGAACACGATTCGACGCAGACCGCTCAGCAGACGCAAGAACTCCATTATCCTGTGAAGGAAAGTGGTAAGGATTCTATGGGTTTCTTGATAATCTTGAAACTGAAACCAATTACAATTGTTACAATTTTATAGATTTCCTTAACCCCGTGTCGAAAGAAGTAGTGGCGGAGGAGTGTGGGCTCATAAGTGAGGGTTATCTAGTCACGGATTTGAATCCGACAACCTTAGGCTTGAACATGGTCGAACCAGAAATTATCACACCAGAAATCATCACGCCAGATAATCTCTTTGGCGAAGAGTTGAACTTTCAGTTTTATGAATTGTCGTCCCCGTCGCAGCTTCAGTCTGCCTGACATACGGAGAGAAACAAGTTGCGTTTGATAGTGATCGACGAGTTGCACGTACAAAATGTACAAAGTTGCGATCAAACGGAGATCACCGTTGATCACGATCTTCACAGTGCCACTAAAGAAAACGAAGTGTCTCAGGACATTTTAGCTAATGGAAAACCATCGTCGATTGTACAGAATCATGTTGAAAACACTGATGTATGTTCAACGGTCGAGAGCTGACTTCTCTAGCAACGATGCTGCCGCTATCACAAGATTTATATAGAAATCCAAAAGAATTTGTTCGCGGACGGTTGTGAAACGGATATCTCTGGGGATACTTGAAATCCATGTGAAACAGTTCGACCAGAATGGAGCATGCTCTATTGCCTTGATTGTGCCTGAATACATGTCTTATCGAGTCATTTAATACTACACATTATAGTATAGTTTCTTCTAGCTCTTACAGAGTAACATGTAACGTTTTTTTGTATTAGCAAAAACAAACAGAAATATATACTATTTACTATGATGTGTAAATAATGTTCTCTTCCAAGGTATCTAGAATATTTTCAATTCAAGTTCTATTTTCTTTCAAACGTATGTTCCTATATGTAGAAATGATTTTCAAATAGATACATGGTACGCTTCGATGGAAATATTTATGTTTTCGGCGTTGTCTCAACAGCCGGCGATCCTTCCCTGCTTTCCGAAGATGTTTCTTCTTTAGGCTTTTCTATCGGCATGTTTGTCGCGTAATATTGCTTCTGTCTCTCAAGTTGTCGTTGTTTCTTGGCTTCCTTTTTCCTCTTTTTGTCTTCCTTTTCATATTTTTCTAACATTTCGTTCATTTTCTCGTTAGTAACAGTACCCGTAGCACGCAATTGTTTTCTAATCTCATCTAACCGACGTTGTTTCTTTAATCTTGCTTGTTCCGCTTCCATTTGCTTTCTCGCAATTTTTTCTTTCACCGAAGCTATAAGATCCTCCATGGTAGCCATTTTAGCCGCGATCTTTTCTTGCCTGCAAATAACGCAACATGCCATGTATATTCAGTTCAACTCTATCAAAAATTTTTCGACTAACTTCGCATACCTAGCCATAATAAACTCTTCTCGTATCTTTTTCTCGTTAGCAATTTTCTGCCAAGTTTCTTGAATGGTTAGCGGATAACTGACTTTTTCACGTTCCTTAGCATCCTCCACTTCTTCAGGCGTTGGCCAAGCTAATCCAGCAGGTACTCCTAACGCCTCCATACCGTACCTACCTAACATTCTTCTTTTATATTTTACCGTATTATGATACCAAGTTAAGGGTTCATTGTACGGTTTGCAGCCTTTCACAATATTTCTATGTTCGGTGCTTAATCTTGATTTATTTCTTTTGGTTTCTATACTGTCTGCTTCGCTTAAAAACACTGGTTCTTCTTCCACAGATTCGAGAATATCATTTTTTGAATTCGATGCAAAGTATCTTCTTCCCACGATACTTTGGAACCTTACTATTAGCTGTACATTGGCAACTAAACTTCTTAGAGACATTTTTTATATCGAATCGACTTTGTTTTTTATCCTGTAAAACAAAAATTATATGTATTTAAATAGAGTC
This sequence comes from Lasioglossum leucozonium, assembly GCA_028454225.1. Lineage (NCBI taxonomy): Eukaryota > Metazoa > Arthropoda > Insecta > Hymenoptera > Halictidae > Lasioglossum > Lasioglossum leucozonium. The sequence goes on from CM052218.1 coordinate 6,477,689, forward strand.
AACTATTTATTCTTAATTTAATTGACTATCTAGTCCCCAACAATCACACACATTACTCATTGCATTAAACATTGCCCAAGTCTCTCTTTAACATTGAAATTAATACATTTACCTTGTTTATTTAATTAATCAAGTTATGATATTCAAACAAAATCTACATATAAATAAATAGAATGCACTGTACATTTCGAAGTGAGGTTAGGTTCATTGTTACCTTTAAATTACACTATATCGGCCGTTGCACATCACTTCTTGTCCAGTGCGAATATTTCAGTGTAAATTTTCGATAACACGACGGTAAGTCAAGTACAGAACAAAATTTTCAATTACTATGTATTAAAAGATTCAAATATTTGTGTTTTACTTTCTCCAATTTGTAGCAATATTATTCAGCGGTGTTCACATGATTAAATACGATCACATGGTATTGTTATGGTTAGGGACACTGTCGTCTATTGAACATCAAAAGGGTGACGTGAATTAATAAAAACATTGCACCTCAATAAAATAACGACTGAACAAAGATGGGTAGACTAGCGGAGGTATGATATTTGATAGGAAACTTCTATACTCCAAAGGAATATATTTTTTTAAATACTCAGCTACGGTACATACGCATGTTTTATATAATTAAAACTTGTTTTGCAGGTAAAGGGCGAACAATCGTCCGATATGAATAAAACTTTCGTATTCATGAATGAAGGTTACACTCTAGGAAATGCTTTGGTAACAGTGATCACTCAGAAGTACGAATGAAGATTTATTTCTAACAGATTTCCAAATATCCTCAATTTTCTGTTCCGCTTTTATTCAGTTATATATGTTCTTACACAGCCCTGATGTGGAATTCTGTGCTTGCTTTGTCAATCATCCAGCCGAGGGAAACATTTATCTAAGGATACAAGCGAAGAAAGGAAAGGCGATAGATATTTTAAGGAAAGGATTGCAAGACTTTGAAAAGATTTGCGACCATACTTTGAAAACTTTTAACTCTAGTTATGGACAGTTCAAAAGTTCCAAAGACATGGATACTACATGATTATTCTTTAGGATAACTGTAATGTATTATTATATAGTTTTACACTGTATAATAATCAAGAAATTTCAAGAATAAAATAATTTGTTATAAAAATATTCAATATATCCGAATTTAGTTAACAGTAAGTAATTTCTTTTCATAAAAAGGATAGAAAAATTAGCAGTTAGTATAGAGTTGGGTGTAAGAATTGGTGTCGGACAGTGTGATCGAATATAAGGAGAAGAAAAAAATACACAATGCTTTGATAGAATGTGTCACATGGAGATTTATTGTTTAAACAACTTCGGCAGGTCTTTGTCCACCAACACCTTTGTGGTTCTTGAACAGGAAGTCTGCGAATTCCTGGTAAGGTGCTTTTTTCAGTGCCTGATTGTGCCAGAGGTCTGGTGTCAGGTACGCGTACGTCTTGGCAATGGCCGCATAAGTAGCCTTGGCGAAGTTGCCAAGAGTACACGTCGACCCTCTCGCGGACGTGTAACAATCTTCGATACCGGCCATCTGGAGGAGTTTCTTGGGGACGGGTGCGGAGACGATGCCTGTACCTCTGGGCGCAGGGATCAAACGCACTTGAACCGATCCACATTTACCAGTGACTTTGCATGGCACAGTGTGGGGGTCACCGATCTTGTTACCCCAATAACCACGACGCACCGGCACAACCGAGAGCTTGGCCAAGATGATAGCACCGCGAATGGCAGTGGCTACTTCTTTGGAGCACTTCACTCCTAGACCAATGTGGCCCTTGTAGTCGCCTATGGCTACGAACGCCTGTAACACAGAAATAATGATTACAGAAATCAAAATTAATCGACTACAGTGTGTACAATGAAACGAGACAGCAAACGTAAACATAGTCACTCGAGTGCAACAGAGTTTTAGTTAGCCTTCGCAGATGATAGTTAGCAAAGGATGCTAGACAAGTACTTCACTGCCTCGTTTCATCGAGCAGAACATACAGTGACTCGCTTAATTGATCATAATCAATCTTTATTACTTGTTGACAATTTTTGGTCTAATTGTAGGAAAATTATTCTGCTTTAAATAGTATTAGGTCGATTATACGAGTCACTATAGGTACATACGTTGAACATTGCAAGTTCACCTTGAAACGGGTACGTTGACCGGCTCTGGTCTGCTTTTGTACAGGCATGATTTTTAAGACTTCGTCCTTTAAATCGACGCCAAGAAATTTGTCGATGATTTCGTATTCTTTAATAGGCAACGAGAAGAGATAGATGTGCTCCAAGGTCTCGATCTTGCCGTCCCTGACCAAACGACCAAGCTTGGTCACTGGAATCCATTCCTTGCTGTCTTCCTTGCCGCGTCCACGACCACGGCCTCTTCCTCTGCCTCCACGACCTCTACCTCGAGATCCACCACGATCACCGCCACCTCCACGAGAGCCAAAACCTCCACGGAATCCTCCACGCGCGGCTGGAGCAGCGTCCGCCATTCTGAAAAATTTTATTGATATTATTGTCACCGAATGTTTTAGTTGATCGAGATCGAGAGAGAGAGAGAAAAGAAAATTAACAATAAATATGGCTTGAAAAATAGATTAATAGAGTTTTGGTAGCCGAAATGTGAACCACGATCACAACAGTTATGGGAAGTGATCGTCACTGTTGCCGCGTAACCCCCAAACACGTGTTTCTGTCAACAATAATGATTTCGATGATTCTACAACAAATTCTTTCGTCAACAATTTCTCTTGAATCTCGCGAACGTTCGCGTTCGAAACAGTAGCTTTAAAATGTCGAAATCGACGATTATTACAACGAAATCGAATAAATTTGTTGGAGCGTACTTACGTTCCTTCTTTCTTCTGGGTACGGTTACGGAAGAAAGACCAAACGATACTCGAGATATCGACTAGCCGCGAAAATCGAACGTGTATCGATGTATCGCGACGTAGATACATTCTCGATGTTTTAGGCATGGCGTTCGTGTTACTTCCGGAATTCGAATTTAAAAAATTTTACCGCGAAAACAAACGTTTGTATACATTGTTTGTGCCTACACGATAGGTACACGTACATGACACAGGTACCTAACTCGTTTATTTTTTTGATGTTGCGAGATCGATAGCAGGCCATGAGTTCTTCTGTCATGTACTATTTCGAGCGGAATATTAACTGGTTAAAATGGTTAAGTAGAAACAGGTTGTCAGAACACACATCGTTTTATCGGTTCCCATTTCTGAAAATGCGAATCAAGAAATGCGAACGAAAACGTAACATCTACAGAAACAATTTAAAAATGACGTCGTCGCGGAGCGGTTTTTTCATTTAGAAAATCAACGATTTACGAAGGTGGTGGCTCGTTTACTGGCCAGTTTTACACGTGGAGTATCATCGTGTTTGATTCACTCTTAATCTTCACGACAGAGGTATGGTAGGATGTCATTGGAGGATCATCAGATCTCATGACGGATTTGAGTCAAACTGTATCAGAGGAGGCTGTTCTATTCCAACGCGGTTACAAGTTCGTGAAAAAGCTGGGTGAAGGTTCTTATGCGAAGGTATAAATTCTAGGGCATACACATAACTTGTACAACAATTGCATTCGATCCATTCTAATAATGTTTCTTTTTCATTCTAGGTATATCTGTCGGAGTATAGGTCAGATACAGAACCAGATAAGAACAAGAAACTGGCTTGCAAGGTGATAGACACTACCAAAGCGCCGAAAGATTTTGTCAGGAAGTTTCTGCCTCGTGAGCTCGATATTCTGGTGAAAGTGAACCATCCCCATGTGGTTCATGTGCACAGCATATTCCAACGACGAGCCAAATACTTTATGTTTATGCGACACGCAGAGAACGGGGATCTTCTAGAATTCATACTGAAGAACGGCGCTGTTCAGGAAGGCCAAGCACGCGTGTGGTTCAGACAGCTCACACTTGGTAGCATTACTATCAATTTGATGATATTATCGATGAGCAGAGCGAGTGGGTAGAGAATAGCGAAACTATATCTCAAAATTCTAAACTCTAAACTAACATTTGACTCTTTCTTACAAAATCTTTCCTATAAATCGTTTGTAACATCTTCGACTCGCTACAAACTGCACAGGACTTGTCGTCGCTAAGCTTTTCCCAATCGCTTTGAGTATGTAGTAAGAAGCTTTGGAGGCTTTGTTGCGGAGAATTTACACATGGTTTCTATAAAATGTTCCGAGAATAATCTACTTATAGATATTGTTGTTTCTCTTGCAATTAGCTCTGCAGTATCTGCATGAAATGGAGATAGCACACCGCGACGTCAAGTGCGAGAACGTTCTTCTTACATCGAATTACAATGTGAAGCTTGCCGACTTTGGGTTCGCACGTTATGTGATCGACGACCGGGGAAAACAGGTCCTCAGTGACACTTATTGCGGTTCTCTATCCTACATCGCGCCAGAGATTCTTCGAGGTTCTCCGTACAGTCCTAAGATGTCCGACATCTGGTCACTGGGCGTTATTTTGTACATCTTGTTAAACAAAGCGATGCCGTTCGACGACACCGATATCAAGCGGCTGTACGTACAACAGAGGAATCGCAAGTGGAAATTCCGATCGAAAGTCGTGTCGTTGTTGAGCGAACAGGTAAAGAAGCTGATCACCAATATTCTGGAGCCTGATCCGGTGAAACGTATGAGACTGGATCAGATCATCAACAGCGACTGGATCGCCATGGATCCTAGACTCCTGACACTCACTCCTGCCGAACAGACTGCTTTAGCCAATGCACAGGAGGAAAGGAAGAAAATGGAGGAAAAGTTCTCCAAGAGAGATCCTGTTAGAATCTTGATTCAATTAAAAGAGAAAACAATAAGTTACAGATTTCAATGTTTACTTTGCAGAAAATGTTCAAAGTCGAGGAGAAGAGCAAGATAGATACTCAACAGCAAATTAAAGGGAAACAAGATGTCACCGTTATAAAGAAAGCTGCAAACGTTTGTATCTCTGTCTATCGATATCGCTGTTTTCTGTCATTATGATTGCTATTCTTCCGTCTCTTTTCTTTCTCTTGCTTTTCAGGTGGTAATGTCTTCGATAGCGGGCGGACCTTTCTTATGAGAAACATGAATAATGGTTATTATTCTATTGCTAACAGTAATATACTAATTTATTAACACTTGGTGTGCATGCTACAATCGACAACCATGCATATTCTTCTTGGTAAAGATACCGCTTAACATTAAAGTAACGAGGAACAAAATTTTTGATCGTATTAAATTCATTGCACAAAATGCGATATATACGTATACATATATACATATTATTTTTAGTTCCATATGTATTGTGCCTTCATCAGGATTGTATCGTTTGGTGATCTGCACTGTACATAGTAATCGAATCCATCGATAAACGTTTCTACTTCCTCTGTTAGGGGAATGTTAATAATATTACGAGGACTAGCGAGTCCTTCTAGGTTCCAAATACCATTTGATAACAATAACAAAAGCTGATCGTTTGGCGGCTTGCTCATTCGAAACACATCCGTAGCTGGCAAAATATATTCTTGTAGATCACCGACCCTCCATGGTTGATAATGTAAAAGCAACGTTTGCGATGTCAGTCGTAGAGCGATCCACAATGATTCCGATAGCGACTCCACGAATGCATCGATTATATTTTGAATATATAGGGCTATAAAACATATAATCACTTTTTCTTAATATTCCGATTATCGCTGACTATATGACAAGACTAATACAAACCTTTGTATTGATGAAGTCCTTCCACTTTATTATACGAATGTATCAAAACAGAGTTTAACTTTACCCAAACTGTATATTCATTTTCCTCCAATACCATTGACTTTACTAACAGAAAGTCGCGTGATATCGATTCAAGTACTCGATTTCCTATGGTTTCATCTATACAAAATTGGGAAGAGTTTCCCAATTGACACTGTTTTCTGCGATGCGTTATATTTTTGTTAACAGTAACAATAACATTTTCTTCTTCCACTACTTCCAGTTTGTTCAAGTAAACAGCGCGATCTGCAATGATTGTTAAACTTTTAACAAATCAAGACTGTGAAGACGAAAAGTATCTTCCTCTTTCATAAGTAAATAATATGTACATATTTTACTTTACTAACGTTGTAATGCTGCTTTAATTATTTCAGTTGCTTTCGAATAATTTTTCATTCTTTCAGCAATAGGTTCCATGCTTGAATAATTTCTCGAAAAATTCTTAAACTTTATATTTCCATAGGAATGATTAATTACTAAATTCCCAAAAATTCTTAAAGAGTTTTGTAACTCTATATTCGTTTTGATCCTTTGCAAAGGCACCTGCTTTTTTAACTGATTACTTATCAAATCGGTCAAGTTAACATCATTTACCAAACCATCGATAACAAAACTTGACGCATCGATCGTTCCTTGAATTTTTATTTGACCAGTGATTATTTGATCGGCAGATTTTAATAATGTTTCTGTCAGAATGTGTTCCATTACAGTACCAGATACACTGTAAAATAAATATTGGTTCGTGTCTACAGAAATATTTTAAGTAAATGAGAATTGTACTTTGTACACCAATATTAGTAAATTACTTTATATTATTAGCAGTGACAGCGTTAAAGGTTTTCTGTCCCTTAATGATTGGAAATTTCTGTTTCCTTGTCAGAGAATTTCTTGCCAATTCATTAAAATTCAAACCATTCATATTTTCTACAGTCAAAGTCGTCACTGTTGTTTTCCCGGCTACTAAAATCTTCTCAGAATCGAGTCTCATAACATCGGTTTTCAGATTCATATTATTAATTTTGTTTCTTGCGTGTAATTTATCTGTGAATTGGTACAAATAAAAAATGAATTGATCGCTAACAAAGATATATATTCGACAGCGGATCATAGTTGATACCTGTGATCTTTAATTTATTAAATGTCCATTTTGCAGTAATTTCTTGGTCTTTATTAGTACGCATCAGAGCATTATCAAACATATCGTTAAAATCTGAAACCGTAGACTTTATAGTAGAATGATTTGAACCAATGATGCCAGGTGTTTCAACTTTATTTATTGAGGCAAGAACTTGTATCTCCTGTGGTTTTGTCTTACTCAAAATACGTTTGGATATGTTCTTCCATGTTTCAAGATTTAATGTATTTGAAATGCTCTGAAAGGAAATCGTATTATATATGAGATTGTAAAAAAGAAAATAAATAGAATTATTATATGATAAGTTACTTGGGATAAAAGCAAAATTCTTACATTCTGAATGATATTCCCTTCCATAGACGCATTTGCAATCTGCAAATATTTTCCTTGAAAAACTGTAGTGTTCCCAGTCAGCCATATCTGTTCAAACAATTCTTTCAACTTGACATCATTTATAGTTTGTATTTCTGGTTCAGTTCGAAATATTACAGAGTCTTGAACATGAATGTTAAGTGGAAAATCGTTTCCTATAAACGAAGTGAAGGAATATGGCAAATATATCACGTTTGTTTTTATACTTCCAGATATTCGTTTTTTATACAGATTAACATTTTCTTCCAACTGTGAACTATCGAATGGGAGGGAGCTGGTGTGGAGATCATTCGCTGTGAATCCACTATCTGCAATGGGAATGTTAAAAACAGTTTTGTTTGAATAAACGCAATACGTTAATTAAGGAAAAAAATAATTGCTCACCGAATGTTATATTTCCTAAGGACACCATGCTTTCGAGTTTGATAGCATCGGTCAAAAAGTTGGTAAGATTGATATTATTAATAACTCCTATGTAAGTGTCTTTGTCTGAAATCATGTTGCCTATTACCCTTGGCAAATCTATTCGAAACTGAATAGGAGACTGAAGACTACTAACTACGAAATCTGTTGCCTTGATTGGACCTCGAAGAATATTAGACGTGGTCCATGCATTTGCAAGTCTTTTAAACTCTGTTTAAATAAATGTAAACTATTAGATGACATCGTGCTTATAATTCTAGAATAACGTCGTCTTACCTGTTAAATTTACATTATTTAGACGGGTTGCAATTAGATTCTTTACAATGACATTATGGCGGTAGTCAGTTGAATTCTCAGTCAGATGTCTTTCACCAAAATTTCCAAAAATGTGCAAACTATTCAGGTCTATTACGGTAATATTATCAATAGTTAAAATTGTTGTCTTGATCTCAGGAACAATTATAGTACTACCGCATAGTGGCGCCTTAATCCTTAAATGTAAAGAGATATTCTTTATCTGACTACGCTAAGATCCATAACTATAGTAAGTGTTAAAAGATCTTACACTGGTAAATTAAAGTTATCGTAAACAGATGTTGTTAGTTGAAAACTATGAAGAAAACGTTTACATCCTGATACAGTAACTTTGTCCATAGAGTTAAAAGTAATCCAATTTTGTGATCCATGTAACGTGACGGTGCTCCATTTCTAAATAAGAGTTCATTCTTGTTATGTAGCTGTTAAAATAAGTTGTAACGACGACAATTGTCTCACCATTTTTTCATTTGAAAGTACTAGAGTCGTTGGTACAGTTCCATTCAATGGTATTGCATTCGACAAAATCTTTTTAACAGATCCTATCCTATAGTCGATCAAATCTTGCGATCTCAAATTCTCGATCTTAGCACTTTCCAGAGTTACAACATGATCCACGTTCATGAACTCGGAAATTATTATTATAGGTCTCAAACGTGTTGTTCCTGGTCCTCGAATTGGTCCTTGTAAATCAACAGTCCCGTTTATTCTAATTTTTGCTGCCTTAATGGAACCAACCATTGTCGTGGGAAGTCCTTGTAATGGTAATAAAAATCCGTTTCCTGTTACGTGAAGTTCTGTGACTCTAATCTGTTGCATTTGCAATTGTTGTTTCGTTACGTTTAAAGCAAGATCCAGTGTCATGAAAGCATCCGTCACGCTTATAGCAAAGAAACGATGTATTCCTACCACAATATATATCACTTTTTATACAGTCACTCTACGCTATAAAGAAATGGAAATTTTTAATTTTACCTGAAATTTTCTGGTCGCCGACTATTTTCAAAACATTCTTCTCTAAATCATTTAGCAATATTCCATTCACCAACTTATTGGTTTGAATTTTCTTTATAGGAAGACTAAAAACAGGGCATTTCCAATTCTCGATTTCCATTACCTTTAATGCTTTAAAGCTCTGTACTTGGTTTTTGTTGGATGACTTTGTCAACTTGGACAGAAGATGAGAATTTTCTTTGACGTTCAAACGATTCATTTTACACTTTGTTTTGCACTTAACACGAAGCTTTTGTGCCTTGGAGAAATTAACTGGCAAAGCATTGGAATGCAATTTACTGTTTAAACTAATCATTTGGTATTTTAGCTTCGATATCAGTTTCTTGTATCGTTTTGTTGCATCCCAAATTGCATAAGAATTATGGTCATTTATCTGTAGAAGTAGCAAGTAATTAATTTACGTAATCGATCTCGAAACGGTGTGAACGCAAATCGAATCTTACATTGTAAACAAACAGTTGGTCAATATGGCTATTTAGAATTCTAATAGGATTCTTGGAAACTGAATTGTCCGTTAGTGTTCTCTGAGCTGTCTTCTTCGCATTAATATTCCATGTCCTGATTCCTTCTTGCATATCCTTGTAGGATTTTTGTTTGATCCATATTGGCTCCTTTACCGTCCATATGCCGTTTTTGTATTTGACCAGCAGTAACTCTTTTTCATGTAACAGAACTTGTTCAATCTGTTCAACCCCAAGCAGATTTATACTCGAGTCTGTAAACCTCCAACCATTGTACTGATAAGACAGTACTGCATCTTCGTGCAAAAGTAGAAACAATATTGCTCTGTCCGAAAATATTGGCAAGGTAGACCCTCCAAACAGAATTTGTTGGAAGGTAACAAAACGATCGTGAATTTCTTTATATAGAATTGTAGAAGATTCTGTGGAAAGACACAGGAATTGTTCCATGAAGTGGCTTTCTTTTATCTGAAGGGATGAAACATATTGGCTTGGCGGCAATATTTGCGTTATAACAAACTTGCTGTATCTGTAGAAATACTTGAAGATGAAAGTAGTAGGCCCTGTAGCAGCGAGGCACATAATGTTCTTGCTGTAGAAGGGAATTAACTTTTTGGCACCGTGATCTATCACCTGTACCAAATCAAAGTAACCACCGAACCAGGTGTAGATTGAAATGTTCAAATCTGAAGCAATGCCCAGGTGTAATTGATTCATTCCATGCCAGACTGCCAGATCGGTCATGTTGCTGGGTTCAAAATCCTGAACAAAATACAGATCATACTCTTTGGTAAAGTGCAGAACCAGGATCGAGCTGTCCTGGTTTTGGACTATCAAAAGAGTTTCATATTTGCAACAGTTTACTATTATTTTTCTTCCTGTAGTTAGGGTATAATTGGCCATAGAGTAGAAATTGTAATTCTGAAAATAAATTTTAATAAACCCCAATTGGATATATATATGTGTTTGTGTGTGTGTGTGTGTATACGCATGTACAAATAATATAATACAGTACAATAGTAAAATAGAGGTAAAATAAGGAATGTGATACGCACGTCTACTTTGTATATAGTTAATTGTGAAGCATCAAGAACTACTGCAAACCAAATCACTTGGTTATCGTTTTTAATAGAAAAGAAATCAATATCATACACATTGGTGAAGTTCAATTGATTATGATCTTGAAATCCGTGCAGTATATTGATACCTAAAAAGTGGATCACCAAGTATTTATATAAGAATTCAAATTCAAATTCAAATTTGAATAATCGATTTCGCGGTTCGATACGATCTGTCAGAACGCACGTGGGCATGGCGATATACTGTAAATATCGGTTGCTGTCTTCATAACCTTAACGGTGACCGTGATTTTGGTCCAGTATTATTATATAAAAAAATTCGTGTTCGAATGTACAAAAATCACAAATATGACTACGTACGAGGAAATACGAGAAAATCTGACGGCGCAAATCTGCGAGCTGGAAGCTCTGCAATCTGTTTATCCGAAAGAATTGCATATCGCGGATCATGGAATACTTGCTGATATTAACGAATTCATTAAAAATCCAACAGAAGAACTTCCTCAACAATTGGAGTACTCGATCGACCTTCCGGTGAATGGTGTAAGTTTCGATTCTGTTCTAATCCGCTTTCTCTACTATAATATTCGTTTAAAACTCCTGTGTCTTCTACAGGGAAATATTGAATTGTTAGTTAGTCTGTCTATTAATTATCCCAGAGAGAAACCAACGGTGTACGCGAGGAGTTCCTTGTTACATAGAACTCAGCAGCTCCTTTTAAATCAAGCTCTGAGCGACATTGTGGAACGTCAAGAGAAGAACGAACCATGCATTTACATGTTGATATCGTGGTTACAAGACAACGAAGAAGATTACATCGTCGCCTCTAATACTATTCAGGGGAAAGAAGCAGATGGTGGATGCAGCAATGAACAACAAAAATCTACAACTTTTGCCCGATATTGGATATATAGTCATCATATATACAGTAAATTTAAAAGGAAGGAGGTAGTTAATTTAGCCAAAGAAAATTCTCTTACAGGTTTCTCTATGGCTGGAAAGCCAGGTGTTATTTGTGTAGAAGGTGCCTACGAAGACTGTGAATACTATTGGCAAAAAGTATGTAACAACTAATAATAATAACTAATCTAAACATAATTGTAACTTTTGTCAATGATTTCAGATCAAATCTATGAACTGGCACAAAATAGTGATAAGATTATTGGAAAAGCATGAGGATTGTCCCAATATAGATAGTATGCGTCAGTTTAATGATATTCAAGAAATAGCTTTCCCCACTTCCGAACGACATAACGATTTGGGACAATTGTTAAAATATTTAACAGACCTTAATTTACAGCACGCATTTAAAGAACTATTTGGGCTTGAAGGCAAATTTAGCGAGATCTCAGATTTGTGAGCTTATAAAAGATATATTGTTCAGAAATTATATTTATTTTTAATACTATTTTTAATAAATACGTACCCCTGTTGAACACTCTTAATGCTTCTCTTTTATGACGACCGAAGTTCATTTTCGACGTACTCACGATATGTTCCTCAATTCTCTCGTCAATTTTAGTTAATGCATTAGCGTCCAAACTTTTTATCTCTAAACACAATATCATAATGCACAATATTTAACGGAAAAAAAAGTGTATAATTACTGTATAATCGATGAAAAACTGTATACCATGGTCTAATCGTAATTTTTCAAAAAATTTCGTTGTTTTATCAAGCGCTGTATTCAAAGCGTAACTTTTTTGCTGATTTATCCGACAACTTACTATGTTAATTAATAGTAAAATTAATACAGTATTAGACATCATGTTTGCACATAGACACTTGGATCGTTACTCGAAGCACTACATTGTGAGGAAGGATGTATCACAGATGAAAAGGAGGCTATTATACAATGTGTTTATATTTTTTTTTCTATACAATCCATAATAGAAATTCTCTGAATTCGAATATACACTGTATACACACCTGATGTTTGAAAATGGCAGCTGTAGTCAATTATATATCTGTGAGCATTTCATTATAAAGGTACAAAACAAACACATGGGGTATTTTTGTAAAGAATTTTTATTTAATGCTAAGGAAATGAGAAGAAGAAATTTTATCTAACTGTTGCATAACGTAAAAATTCATTGGTCAAAAACTGGCCTGGAATATAGGGAGCTGGTGGCCCGAGAACGTCCTGTGTAGGACTGTGAACTTTAATTTGCCTCATGTGAGTGTCACGCCCATTCTGATGATTACTTATCACAGCTATCTGTATCATAAATGTTCTGATAGGTCTGTCATTTATATCTTTTATTGGAATCACAACCCAGCCACTGGGTTCGTTCAAGTCCATGACTTCTACTTCTTGAAGATCATTAAAATTTGTACCTGCTCTAATACTTATCCTAGAAAGAGCAACTTATTGTGGTAACGAGAAGAGACCACAGCTGTAAGCTTATCAATTTTAGTCTACAGTCTATGGTTGTAATTGTCTCACCTGCTGGGAGTATAACTTTCATCCAGCTTATAATCTGTATAGATACATATGTCTCTTATTGTTGTTTTCCTCTTGAACTGAATATTCACCAAGTGTGGAAGCTGACCATCGGATTGCCAATATGTTTCTGTAACATCGTCTCGCAGTTGATCCACACCGAAACCAGGTTTACAGCTGGACAAACTCCAGATCGCATGGTTTCCAACTTCCCGTACACGACCAGCCAGCTCTTCCTGTACAGGGTCTATTTCTCCTAAATCAGTGGAAGACGGAACACTTAACACTAAACATACCGAACTATAAAAATAACAGGCATATGTTGCCTTATAAAAATGACAAGATTTAATTTACATAGACTTTGCATGGTTCTTATCATAATATGTGCTCTAATGATGATACTTATTAATTCTTTATCTATTATTAAATCTTTATAATTTCAATAATTGTAAAATAAAAAATCTAGAATCTGTCATTTGACCGGTCGTGGTAGGTTTAGTGTTAATCAAATAAGCATAAAACTGTAAGAGAGAAAAATCATCTGATACTTTACCTGCGTTACTGGCCTTATTAGTCATATTAGAGGTTTTTTTCAATAATTTAAAGCAGTGTCATCAATTTTTAATAAGTTTTTATTACTCGTTAGGCCAAAGGTAATAGCCCGTTCGAAATGAAATCAACTTTTACCATAAAATGGATCAGGAGTGTTTATCCACAAGTTTCTAATCAAATCTCAAATCTGACAAAATTATGATAATATGTAATACCCTTCGCTATGTACACGGAGTACACGCAGTATAGAGTGGCGTTGTAACTACACTTGAACGGAATAAATGATTCTTGCCGGAACTCATATTTGGTTTTATAGCAGAAGTGGCAGGAACCATTTACACACGAGTAAAATAGACTGTTTCGATACTTTCCTATTGAAATTTCATAACTTTTTGGGACTTGAATGATAGCTGAAAAAGCGCGCTTTATGATAAATCTTTCTAGAATTGTAGGAAAGTTCGGAATCGTGTGAAAAAATGTATAAATCTAAATATAGCGGCAGACTGCGACAGTGGCGCCTCTTGTGGTGAAATTTTGAAGCTTCATTCAGAAGTCCGTACAGTGCCAATTGACGAGTGTCCACCGCCAGAGGCGCCACTGTAGTCAAATGATTGCGCGATTGCGCTACGTTTAATAGCGTATGTCCGCCTTTAATGTCGGTGTCATTCTAACCTACAGTAGTTCTGCCGTTCATAAGGAAAACGAAACAATAACTTTACACTCTGTAAGTGTTCTGTAATAAGAAATACTCGTGTTTTTAAAGGAATAAACTTGCGTTTGTTATCAGCGCGCCTATTGTTTCGGTCATTATTTATGAAAATACTGTGCCATGTGTTTGACGATATGATGATGGTTGCCGCTCATACATAAAAGCTTGTCTAATTACACATGTACAAGAGGTTTTCAATGTTGTAAAAATATTATTATAAAATAGCTCGGTTATGCATTCCAGCCATTCACGTCCGCGACGAATTACACACGAAAAATTTCTGGTGCTGCCTTTTACATGTACTCTGCATTTTTGTTACAGTATTTTTTTACAATATGAGTCGTTTTTTCGCAACTGGCTCAGACTCTGAGACTGAAAGTGCATCGGAGGAGGAGCAAATACCAAGGGGACCAACCGCAGCTTTCACTGTAAGTACAACTGTTGCTTCTTAAACGCTTTGCTCTGAATTACTAATTTTTTGTATTTTGTTCTGCGTACAGTTCAGCGATGAAGAAGAAGAGACAAAACGTGTCGTCCGTTCGACGAAGGAGAAGAGATATGAAGAGATTGCAAATCTCATTAAGCTCATACGAAATTATAAAAAGATCAAAGACATGAGCAGTATGCTGTCCAGTGAGTGTTTAAGATAACAAGCATGTACAATCGAATGAACATGGTTGATGACTGTTCATTGTATAATTATAGGTTTCGAGGATTTGATGCGTGCCTATCAAAAGGCGTTGCCTGTAATCGCGAAAGAGGAAGCTGGTCAAACACCTCGGTTTTATGTCAGGTGTTTGGTAGAAATGGAAGATTTTATTAACGAAGTGTGGGAGGATCGCGAAGGCCGTAAAAATATGTCGAAAAATAATTCAAAGTCTTTGACTTCATTACGTCAGAAACTTCGTAAATATAACAAAGACTTTGAAGACGATATAGTCAAGTTCAGAGAGAATCCGGATCAAGACGACGACGAAGAAGAAGAGAAACGTAAATACATAGAATTTCGGATCACGTGTGATATACGTGTATTGTTCCAAAGAAAAATTGATCGACATTTCACGTTTCAGCCGAAGAAGTTGTAGAATCCGAGGAAGAGGACGACAGCGCAGTAGCTTTCAAGAAAGCTGGTTCCGAAGCGAGTGAACCAGACATATCGAAATTCAAAGTTTGTAATATGATAGTTAACACTAGAAAACATTCAAAGTACTTATACAACAGGTTTCTAAACGATTTATAACTTTTCAGAAAAGCGCGACCGATGGTGAAGACGGTAGTGACAGCGAATCCGATTGGGGCAGCTCCTCGGACAGTGAAAGCACGAGCAGCGAAGACGATGGACAATATCAGAATATTCGCGAACGATTCATCAAAAAGTAGATCAGAAGATAATATACATTCGGTCGATTATAACCAACATATTACATTTTCAATAAAATCGATACAAGATTCTGATTGTTTCCAGCAGAGCAGCTGATAAGGAGGAAGAAGAAGACAAGGCAAAGCGGAAAGAGCAGCGAAAAGAACGCAAAGACAAAGAAAGGAAGAAGAGGAAGGACGAGGACGATGGAGAGGGCGAATGGGAGACTGTGAAAGGTGGTGTGGCCATCCCATCCGAGAAGCCGAAAATGTTCGCCAAGGATGCCGAGATCAACGTGGCCGCTGTTTTGAAAAAGCTGTCTGAAATTATTGCAGCTCGCGGTAAAAAGCGTACGGACAGACGGGAACAGATAGAGCTCCTGCACGAGTTACAATCGATCGCCGATGCTCATAATCTTGGGCCAGCGGTGGCTGTAAAGATCAAGTTCTCGATCGTATCTTCTATTTTCGATTACAATCCGAAAGTGTCAGATGCAATGAAGCCCGAATACTGGTCCAAGATCTTGGAGCGTATAACAGAGATGCTCGACATGTTGTTGAGCACCAAGGACATGATAATCGCTGAGAACGTGTCCGAGGATTCGGAAGAATTCGAGACCGTTCCGTATAAAATACACGGATGCGTGTTAACGTTAGTGGAACGTTTAGACGAAGAGTTCACGAAACTGCTGAAAGAATGCGATCCTCACAGCAACGAGTACGTGGAGCGATTGAAAGACGAGAAACAAGTGTCCACGATAATCGACAAGGTTCAAGAGTATTTGGAGAGGCAAAGAACCGTGTCTGAACTTTGCCGCGTGTATCTACGTAAAATCGAGCATTTATATTACAAATTCGATCCGAACGTCCTTAAACAGAAAGAGGTAAGCGTGTATAGGTTGCTATTAGAAATGTAAATGCAAAGAGACCGTTCAGTGATCGACACGGAGATGCATCGTTTCAGGGAGAACTCGGGTCAGACGTTGTAACGTCCGTCCAAGTAATGGAAAAGCTGTGTAAATACGTTTACGCTCACGATGGAACGGATAGGCTCAGGACTCGCGCGATCCTTTCCCATATTTATCATCATGAACTTCACGACAACTGGTTCCAAGCACGCGACCTAATTTTAATGTCCCATTTGCAAGAAACTATTCAGCATTCCGATCCAGCTACACAGGTCTGTGTTTTTTTAAACCCGTCCTCTTTTCTATACTTCTATATATGTAGATATACTTAAATTCTCGTTCGTTCGTAGATTTTGTACAACAGAACTATAGCTCACTTGGGGTTGTGCGCATTCCGTCACGCGAATATTAAAGACGCGCACAATTGCCTGGTCGACTTGATGGTGACGGGCAAGGTAAAAGAACTGTTGGCGCAAGGTCTTCTTCCTCAGAGGCAACACGAGCGTAGCAAGGAACAAGAGAAGATCGAGAAACAGAGGCAAATGCCGTTCCACATGCACATCAACTTGGAGCTTTTGGAATGCGTTTATCTAGTTTCCGCGATGCTCATTGAAATTCCGTACATGGCTGCCCACGAGTTCGACGCGAGAAGGAGGATGATCTCGAAAACTTTTTACCAACAGTTGAGATCGAGCGAACGTCAATCTTTGGTCGGTCCTCCAGAATCAATGAGAGAGCACGTTGTTGCCGCGGCGAAAGCGATGCGCAATGGAAATTGGTCTGCATGTAATAATTTCATAATCAACGAGAAGATGAATGCGAAAGTTTGGGATCTATTTTACCAAGCGGATAAAGTTCGGGACATGCTTACAAGATTGATCAAGGAGGAAGCTCTGAGAACGTATTTGTTCACGTACTCGCACGTCTACGATTCCATCTCTATGCCGAAACTGGCGGAGATGTTCCAATTGAAGCGACCCATTGTTCATTCCATTATCAGTAAAATGATTATCAACGAAGAGCTGATGGCGTCGCTGGATGACCCCACAGAGACCGTTGTCATGCATCGCAGCGAACCTAGCAGACTTCAGTCTCTAGCTTTGCAGCTCACCGACAAAGTGAACAACTTTGTCGACTCCAACGAACGTATCTTCGAAATGAAGCAAGGTAAGTCGATCGAACTTTCGAATTGTTTGCTCGGCGCTCGGAAGTGTACGATAAAAACGTTCTATGTCTTTTGTTGCAGGCAACTTCTTCTCAAGAGGAAATCAAGGAAACTTCCGCGATAGGCAAAATTACAACCGGCAGGGACAGGATTGGGGTCGCCAGAGACGCGATCGCGACAGGGATCGTAATCGCGAGGAGAATCGAAATTATTAAATTAAAGCCATTGAATGTTATTTACTTGGGTGTTCGTTCGACAATGGATCGTAATTATACCGTATACACGCTCATGTAAATAATATTGAAAATAACAGTATATAAACTAACAGTATATTTGATCATCTCAAATTCAGGAGATCCTGTGTATATTTTCAGTGTTTCCATAACAATCGAAAATCTCTTAGATCTCTTGTATCTTTTCGAGGATTTTATTACCTGTTACAATGCTATCGGACGCGAGAACAAGTCGGATTCCCGAAGATTTTTCTATGCGTCTGCACGCAGATATTTCAGCGTAAGTGATACCACCTATTACGCAAATTACCACCGTCTTCGGGTGTAATGTGCCATGTTGTCCGCTTACAACGCAATTCGGTAAACTAGATAGTTCGTCGAGATTCCGACGATCGTTCTCCTGGCTCACAACAGCGTTCAATGCTTGAGCCTGCGAAAATAAATTGGCACTATTAGTTCTGGTAAAATATTGACCGAATAAAAGCGTGAATTGGCCGTACTAACAATCACAGGTACATAAGCGTTATTGAACACGTAACTAGGACACGCGCGTCCTTTCTGCTCGTTCTGTTTAAAATAGCTGGGCAAAAGTCTCATCCTCTGAGCGCCGTTATTCCACTCGCTGGTCCAATTCGGCAATTTATGCAGTAGATTCTCCGGCCTGCATCTCAGCAAACCCACGTTTTGCAATTTATAAAATAACGGAATATATTTGTAACCGTGCGCGTGAAGGTGCAGCTTCTGAACGGAGGACAACTCATTTTGCGTGAGTCCGTCGCTCGCGATAGACAGTAAACACAGCAAACGTAAGGTCTTCAGCGGATGATCGTCTGAAAAGAATGAATCGGTTTGTTTTTAATAGAATCGTTTTACACGCCAGCGGTAAAAGCTGCGTACCAATGTATCTTTCAATGTAACTTAAACATTCTTTTCTATCTTTGCATTCTATTATGGACTTCTCTATCCTCTGTATAGTCTGAAAGTCGGATCCTAGCGTGTCCGCGATAAGTTGGCAGGCAGATATATGAAAAGCTAATTGTCGCGTCATGTCTTTGGTCTTCTGCAATCTTATCGCCACGTATCTCTCCATTTCGGACAATTTCATCGTTTTTATAGCGTCCTGTTCGGCTGATAGAAAATATCGGATATTATTATACACCGACTGTGCTGTGTTCGGACGGTATCAACGGATAGATACACGTGTACATGTTAAGTATAATTATGTACATTTTAAGGATTTAGCTTTCCCATGTAAAATGGGAAAAACGTCGCTGCATAGTTTGTCTCTTACTTCTCCGTAAATCTGGTCCTTGTTCGGATCCAATTTGGTTTGGGAGTTAGCCAGGATTCCTACGCCGGTGTTTATTTCGACGACCTCGTGCAACAAGCTAGCGTACGTTACGGGCGTTAGAAGCGGCGTGAACGAATCGTAATTTCTATCCATCAGAATAAAAGCACCGATCTCGTTCGACGCGTTCGACGTGCCTAAACATTGTTTCAGCGAGTCTATAATCCTCAGCATCTGCACGCTGTGTTTGCCGAACGAAAGGGTGAGTTTGGGGGTGCCGAGTATCAGCTGCAGCGACCACAGGCTGCGCGCCAATGCCGGTAGCAAAGCGGTATCTTTGTGATAATAAAGATCGGTAAACATAGATGTTTCTAGAGATAAAACGTTGCCGTCTAATCTTATGAATTCCCAGGACAACGATTGTATGGTCATCAGCTCCGACAAGCCTGTGTAAACGACATTTCGATTACGACGAATGTTTTATCGTTCGAACCGAGACCAGACGAGATACGCAAACAATTACCCTCTTCTTCGATTATAGCGTTCAGAACAGCTGGTACGAACGGAGTGACCAGCACATGATGACACGGTTGTATATGCTGTTTGACGTTCGGCAATATTTCCGACTGGATCTGATCCAATACTTTCTTGCAAGAGATCAAATCGCTCGATACCAGAAAGACGCGTTGAGAGTTGGACAGCTTGAAGCCGTCCAATTGCTCCATTTTATAGATCTTATCCACTCCGTAACGCCTGAACGAGAAACATAATATTTTTAATACGATTTTATTTCAAGCGAGAACCGTGTGAACAGCGACAAAATAATAATTTACTTGAACACAGAAACTCCAATGAAATTGTCCAATGTTTTCATAAGTTTCTGTTCTATCACTAGATCTTTGATCCCAGGAATCGCGTCCAATATCTCGACGAGCCTTTGCTGGCTGATCTGCTGCAACACGTTCAATTTATCGTCCAACGTGATATCCATGTTTTCTAGCATTACAAATTCATCGGATTCCGAGCGAGAATATTGCCTAAAAAAAGAAGGTCGGAGACATATGTAATATGATTTCGCGTTGAAACGTCGGGTTTCATTTCGAATTCGAAAGAGAATTATATATTTGCCTGCAGCGAACGAACGACAGCGAAAGTTCTTTAACCCCTCGGCATTAGAAGATTCTTGTATTTTTTATGTATATTGACCAACATCAATTCAACACAAAACTAAATATACAGTGTGCATGCAATTCTTATACATATATATATATATATATACATATAAATATATCTCGTCGAGTTTATCAGCTCGTTTGTTCGAACGTGATTCGATAATTCTACCGTATTTCGCGAGGCGAATCATGAAGTCTCGTAGGATAAGGATAAATACGTTTGCTATAGCGCTAGGTATATGTATATATAAAGTAGGTAAATACCTATAAAGAGGAAGGTGTGAAAACAATTCGACTGGTGCGCTCATGTGGCAAACCTCGGCGAATTGTACAACACAGTGAATCGTATTCTCCGATCTTCTGGATCTGGACGCTCCTCACTTCACGCCTCGCTCACGACACACGCTGTATCTTTCAGTAGGGTTATTTAAAAATGGCGGACGCATCGTCTTCCGACACTACCTCAGACTGTTGCAATGAATGGTTCTCTGATATTACCTCCGAAAGATCGGAATACGTTATAGTGGGTCAGAAACCGTGTCTTTCCCACCGTCGCAGTAAAAGACATTTCTTACAGAAGCTATTTTTAAGAGAGGTACGGCTGCTTAACCTTCAACCCGCGGTGCTATTCGTGAAACTGACAGAGACACAAGCAGGCAACGCATCTCGATGTCGCATCTGTCAAAATGCGTTTTCGATCGAAACAACGAAAAAGAGAAACAGGGACCACCGTATCACGATTATTCTCGAGAGAAAACTGTTTCATTGTTTCTCGATGAACGCTCGCATGCTCGTTAACGAACCGTTCACCGCGGTCAAGTATATCTAATGGCTGCAAGAAAAAATATGCTTTTGTTCTTGCCCATTCGTTTATGTATTCGTGTGTTTTCTTTTTCCTTTGAGATTCCAATAGAATAACGATTGCATGATGTCTCGAAGCGAAACGAGAATGAAAAATATATTGTTACGGATAAGGGGGAAAAATTTGATATAATTCGCAACACCTATTTGGTATGCTGTAGTACATTTATTTTTTTTATTCGATTATAGATCAGAGGTTGTCTATCGGCGCACAATTATGCATCGGAGGAAAGACTGTTCGCTACTGTACCTTCGTGGAGACACTTGCCGCTTCTACACGTAATCCCAAAATCTGCATTAGAGGCAGGGTACGTGTACAACGTTTAATTCGAACCGGCGAGATCGTTGTTTCACGATTGCTCTTATTACTTTTCAAGGCACATTGTAATGGGATTGACGCAATGCGGTCAATTTCTACTTACGTACACGTTCACGATGGATATGAGTGGCAACACTTCTTTATACAAATACCTGTTACACTGGTGGGCTTTCACGCCGAATCATGTTGCTCGTAAAGTCGCGGAGGTTACACTTTTTGGTAATTATACTATCTATAGAGAACTCAGCATCGTCATATCTCAATGGCCAATGGAACGGAGTAAGCTGGTGATACATGGCCTTTGGTAAGCATCGGCATGGGTAGGAAGCTATTGACCGAGTCGAGTTCGATATCTACTCGCGAGTCCAAGCGTAATATACTTTGTCCTGATATTTGAAGTTAACGATCGATTAACAATTTTTAGTACAAACTGGCTGCACTTGCAGCCAACAGACAGAGCATACTTAACAATAACTACAGTCCCATCACTGGAGAATTGTAAGGATTGTTTGAAAGTTGCCGCGTCTTACGAAGAGGAAGGCGAAGGTAACGCGTTACGTTCAACTGGTAAGACACGCCAAGCTAACGTTAGTAAGAGCCTTATTCGCGTTGTCTACAGAGTTGGCTGCGAACTGGGACGGTTGCGTGCGATGCAATTGTCTTCTGCACGGGCTCACGGTCCACACCATCTACGAAGTGATTTCCCCGTATCCGAGGTTCCGAGCGACCGTCTGCTTGAACTATTGGAATCATGTGGTAGTGAACACGGGAAACTTTTTACATGTGCTCAGGGTGGACTTGGACATTCCAAAGTCAAAGAATCAGAAGACTTGTGATAAACAGGACACTGTGATATCGGACACGGTGCCATTGGATATGAGCGACGTGGAGGAATTAGATTACACGAAGGTGGAACGATACGAGAGTTCCGACGAGAAACTAGGCACGCCGGAGTGCGTGATCGACCGTTCACCCAGATGCGACTCCAGTATAGAACAGGACTTTTCGGAGGAACCAATTAGACTAGATCGCTTAACTTATAACGATAAGTTAGCTCACCACGACCCATTGACGTCGAATACCTCGAACAGTAATCAAAGCGATTGTGTCTGTGATAGAAGTAAGTCTGTCTCCGATAGTAGTGTTAAGTCGTGCGAGTGCTGCGCGGATCCCACCGACTGTAAATGCCTGAACGCGAGGTCGCAGCAAGCAACAGCAATATCGGTCAGGGACAAGATCTTGCAGGACTTTTGCGAGGACATGTCCCAGGAACTAAATATCGGTAGTGATCTGATTACCTTAGTGAAACATCCCTCGTGTTCTCCTCGATCGACCCCGCAGAGGCTCCCCTCCGATCTCAAGATGACCAGCTGCTGGTCTTCGCCGATTCTCACGCCGCCATCGGATATACTTAAGACCCGGAATTCGGAATCTAGTCATAGAAGCAGCAGCCGCAGTCAACGCTCAAACTCTCCTCAGCCGGGTGCCTCGGAGGAGGGGAAAAACGTCGTGGCTTCCAACAACGTGAATTCTCCACTACACTCCATAAATCCTTCTTGTTCCTCGCGTCTGATGTCTCCGCCGGTGTCGAGGTCCTTTCGGCAGCCGAGTCCACGGAAACGATCGAATCTACACTCTCCGCCGCCGATCGTGAATTCCTCGCAATCCAGGACGACCAGAGCAACGCACAAGCTGATCCTCGAAGCGGAGAAGGCGTACGAGTTCACGGACGAGGCGCAGGAGACCTGCGAGAAGCTCAGCTCCTTCCGGAAACGAAGACTCGCCGACAAGAAGTACGAGTTCTGCGACGAGACCGAAGACGCCGAGAATATAGTTCCTTTCAAGCACATCAGAGATCAGTTCAGACACCGTGGCTGTTCTATACATCAGATACCCTCGTCGCCGACCATGTCACCCGCACTGCCGAACGGCAAAAAGCACTGGGTGGATTCCGATCAAAGCGAACCGGACGATTATAGCATCGGCCAAGACGTCGGAGCGTCGAACGATGTAACTGGTGATCCAGGTAAATCGATATTCAAGTCCGTTCCAAGATCCTTGCTGCCCTTCGACTCATCGGGTCTCTTCTATTTTTCACCCGATAGCCGAGAAGAACGTGTTACGCCCGCTGAACCAAAATCAGCTTCCCAACGGAGGCATAGGCAGGGATCGCTTGGCCAAACATTCTGCCGTAAACTCTTCTCCCCTCGTTCCGAAAATCAATTTACAGTATCCCATCATAAAATGTACTGCCCATTTCAAGAGAAGTTACATAGAGATGGACGACGAAATGATATCGGTCATCACCGATGTCGAAGGTACGAATTATACGAACCGCTGGAACGAATTTACTCTCTTTACAATTAGAAATGAATGATACGTATGTAACATGCATAAAGCTGTGTTCAGAATGAAGTAACATCGTGCAACTTTTTGTCGCCTCTTATTGCCTCCTTCTTCTTCTTCTTTTATTTGATAAAAAATAAAGAAGGATGCAACAAGAGGCGATAAAAAGTTGCTCTCGATGTTGCTTCAGTGTGGACATATCGCTTAAGCGTTCACATTTGTTTCACAGACGAAGAGACCGGAGGTTACGTGAGTTATCAGTGTGTACTTCCTATGCTTGTCCATGGATCTGGATACGTACAAATGCAAATGATCAGCAATAGTAAAGCTGAGAAAATGGTATTCTATTTATCACCGAATATTTCTTCTGCTAATTTCTACCATGATGTTAACATTTTGGTTCTGATAAGTTTCGATGACAGGATTGTTGTATTTTCAGATAGTACCTTGCGTGTCGATAAATCAGCTGAGTTTCGACATAGAAACATTTTCTCATCACATCGCCGACTGGATTTGCATGAGATTCAAGAAGAGATATTGGCACTGTAGCGATTACGATATCGAAATCATAGATATATGCGCGTTGAGCGGCGACATAATTTGCTTGTTGATTATGAAGATCCAAGCTAGCGAGATTAACAATCAAACACAGTGGTCAGTATGGACATTTGTGTATTTAGAGGTCTCCTACGATACAAATACTTTGTTCGGGTCTTTTACTGAAAATGTCAAATGTGTATAGTTCCCAAGAAAGAAAACAATACGAGGTAGGGTGTAAATTTACGTGGAACATCGACACAAGCCAGTACAGAATAACGGACATACTGCCGATGGAAGAAGCGAAACCGGAATCCAGTAGACCGAACTGCATAGACGTTCCAAATTTTCGGAGTCCGTTATGGAATCCGACTCGACGTTTAGCGCCAAAGTTGAGAGAGAAAATACAACAACCGTATGCGCACACGGTACGGTTCTTGCATAACGAAATGACTCTAGCCGGTACGTATTATTTGAAAACCAATCGTTTTTCTCAGTCAGCTTCCATCACAGTCTCTGAGGAATTTCAGTTTAAAGAAAAAAATAATCCGATTTTCAACTATTAAGAATGTGCTTCCTTTAAATTTGTCGAATAGTGTATTTCATTGTACTGACTAGAGAGCAACAATGAAAGTATACGAAATGTATTTTACAGGTGAATCTATAACTAGACTATACGATCTGGACAATTTGGTGGAGTTTTTCATAACACCGATGCCAAACGATCCTTCGATCGAGTAAGATCACTGTCAGCCCGAGAATATGTTGCAAACAATAATTTATTTATTGATACAAATCTAAGAGTTTCATCATTAACAAGGTAACGTGTACAATGTAATGAATGTCTTGAGACCGTATATACTAACTATTTCAAGAATTGTTAGTCCTATGGATAACAACAAATACGACACGTTGTATAGATTCAGTGGTCTGTCTTCTTTTCACAAGACTACCGCCGAATAAGTTGATTGTTAAGTGCTGCCGTATATAGATTGTCCAAAAAACTTAATAATATAGAGTAAGAGTACTGATTAACGATACAACGAACATTGTAAGCGTTTGCTCGAATTTGTAAATTGTATTCTAGAATTATATATTGACTATCTATGATACATAGATAACTTTGGTATCTATCGTCGGATACAGATGACTAAAAACTGATTGTCAATAAATGTATTGTATGTGGTTCAAAAGTAAGAGAGAGAGAGAGAGAGAGAGAGAGAGAGAGAGAGAGAGAGAGAGAGAGAGAACTAGCGAGAAAATTCACGTAGTACTTGGTCCCAAACTTAATTGGTGATCTAAAAGAAACTATATATGTATCTTAAGATCGTAGTCGATTCTATGCCGAAATTTGCTCTAGCTAATACTTATAGAATTGAACGTGTTTTAATTTAATTTTTGTTTCATGTCATGTTTCATCACCTTATTGTATCATAATGCCATTTTACCATAAACTTTTTTATATATCGAAACTATGAATACATTATACAAATGTGCAGTGTACACATCTAACGGATGCACTTGTAATTTATGTAAGTACCGATCGAACTTTCGACAAAGAACATTTAAAACTTAAGAGACGAAGTTATTTAATTGCTGAAGCGAGATGACATTAAAGCTGGTGAGGTCAGTTTCTTAATTGCAATAAACGTTTCATCGGTAATAGCGAATGCTATGTTCTCTGTGTTCTTTACCTTATATATATATATATATATATAAGGTGTACGTGTATACGTGTGTCCATATGAGAAAATAGAATTTTGTTGCGATGTTCAAACGGGAATTTTAATAGGAGGTCCTACGGTAACATCGGATCCTACTCCGTCCAATTTTAAACCAGTCAGAATTTCTTCCCATGCGTTCATGCATTGCTGATAATGACATATCTGCCGATCCGCCACGGAGATCAACATATTTTTCAGATCCATCTGTTTCTCGACGTTCCATCTTTGCAAGTCGCTGCGCAAATTTTCATTGGCACATTCTACACGATCCTGCAGAACTTCCACTTGCTTAGCCAATCGTGGAATAGTCTGTCCGAGTCTCTCCAATTTTTCATCGCGAGATTCTGCTTTCCACAACGATCCACCCCAATTTTGTGTTGCGACTGTGCCGCTCGAGAGTCCCATCAGCTATTTGAAGGATCGACATTACAGACCATCGTAATCTCTATTCAATTTTAGTATTTTACATTACACCTACCTGATCTTTTTCGGATCGTTTCTTCGTCAGGTCGTCGATAGTTATTTCGTATTCGATCTGCATCGAATCCCGCCGAGATAGAGCACTTTTGACTGCATCTATATACGAGATGTATTCTCGCTCCTCGTGCGAAACATTTTCGAGCAATTTTTGGTGAGCTTCGGTATTGCACTCTATAGCTTTCGCAATCGCTAGTAGAATAGGGGCAAGTTCTGGTTCAGAAGTTGCCCATAATGTGAATATCGGATGCAATTGATGCAATTCCAGCAAATAGTCTGATGTAACATAACAAAAGTATTCGGTACGTTAATCATGTGCATCGATGTCCTACGAAAAACCAGGTATTTCTTACAATACCTTGTCTCTCCTTATGTATGCGATGATTTATTTTATCTATGGTTACTAATTTTTCACTAAGGGCTGTACAATAATCTCGAACTTGTTCAAATTCGAGATGATGTTGTTTCATGGTGTATGTGCTTGCTATATTTTGTAAGGAATCGGTCATTTTGACGAGAACGTTTGCACGATTCTTACGATGCACAAGGAATTCCTAGAACAAGCGAAAAACCAATAATACTCGAAAATCCTGCAAAAAAATCCTAATGGACGATATATTTACCGCAGGTTTGGTAGTTAAAAAGATGTACAGATTCTTGTCGCAACTAAGAATAGGATGATTAACCACTCTGTTAAGAAATATATGCAACAGTTTCATACGAGCTATGATAAATTCTTTGGAGTAGCGATCTAACTGTGCGAGCAACGTGTGTTTCCCAGGCATCGGCTACAATGGTAAAGTAAGCATATGTTTGTTCACGCAAATATCGCAATATTACCCTACAAGTTCGAGAAGTATATAATTGCTCACCGGAATGATATGCGTAGGATACGAGTCCACCAACTTCTGTCGCAACCAAATGAAGTCATTGTATCGTCTTTGAACAACGTATTCGAATCCTCCGTCCGCGAATTCTGGTCTCGTGGACTGAAATCAAATATTCCTTGAAAATATTCATCTGAAAAAGCTAACTAGAAAAAAGGCTTACCTTTGTCGTTATACGAAAGGTGATGTAAGTTTCTAGCGTTTCAAGGTGCTTTTGAGGATTGTCCACTCTGACTTGCAGATCTCTCGAGTCTGTTTGAAAATCTGATATCTCTTGCTCCGGCAATGTGGAGAAGCTGTCGAGAGAAGGAGATGCTATCTGGAAATTGAGCCACGTTTAATCAACGTTAAACGTCCAAAGAGTGCTACCCGAACATTGAGTGACGCTTAATGCTAAATCTACCGAGTCTTAAAAGTAACCAGTACATGTTCCCTTATAAAAATGACAACATTCACTTTAACTAGACTTTATAATATACTATAATTTCTTATGAAATCATTTTTATTATTTCAATAATTGTAAAATAAAAAAATCTGGAACCGGCCACTTTGACCGGTGGCGGTAAGTTTAGCGTTAAAATCGATCGTTTGACAATCGAAATGACTTGTCAAGGAAAAATTTCAGGTTATACACTGACCACAGAGCCTTCTATAGAAGTGCTGCAATTCGAGAGGAAGTCCGCGTCGCGGCTTTCTTGTTTGATAACACCGCCGACTGCCATCGTGCTCACTTCCAAAATCGCGGAATCCTCCGCGACCCTTTCACCGGAATTTTCAGCAGCGTTTTCCGACGAGGACATCATATCTTCGAATTGTCAAGTGTCAAGTAACAGAACCTCGACGATACTGCGTCACAATCAGGTCACAATGCGTAGCATCACGGAAAGCACGAACGCGTATTTATACATATATACGCGCATCGATCATACTTCGGAAAAACAATTGGGAAAACTTCGGTCGCGTTACGTCAATAGAAATCTGTTCGCCGATTGATAACGATACGATTAATCAGTTAATGTTACACACGGATTAATACCATAATTTACCCGCCCTTTTTCTATTCGAGGCGTATGTATACCTATCGCCATGCTCTTGTTCCACTCGCAGTTGAACGGCTATTATTCGACTCGCAATTGTTGCGAAGCGTGGTCGGGAAAATTATTTACTAATTTTCGTACGTATAAAAGGCAAATATTTTGCGCCCGTGGAAACCGTATCTCTGGGATACACTCGACGCATTTTTTTTCCCGCGATTAAATATTCGAACCGTGTGCTTGCTCCAGTGATGGACTGGTTGAAAAATGACGAGTACGGTCCCGTTTTATCCAAGAGATATTCCATAATGATGGCGGAGGAATCCTCGCTGCCAGTTATTTATTATCGGTCGCAAAATCCATTGACGAGTAAGTGTTCTTATTTTTATAAAATATCAATTTCGATCTTTTTCAAATATTTATCAATTTTTCGACCTATCTATACGATACTATGCGTTTGATCGTTCACCAACGAACGTTGATCGGTTTTATTCGTTGCTTCCGACGTGTCTATAATCGACAATTACACGGGAAAAATGACCGTCTCGATAATTTTGAATAGCGCGCTGAACGAAAGCGCGGTTTCGAACGAACCGAACGAACGGTTGAATCGATTAGGAAGTAAGTATATTACTTACGCGCTTTCGTATCTCGTACGGTTTAATTCGGTGGGAATAGGTAGGTGCCTAACCGATAAGAAAGAAAATTATTATATTTGTCGAAGTAAAGCAATCGTCATAATGCGGCTGAACGGTGTGCGGTGGACGCATTAATAAGCGATTGCGCATGCACACGAGGATATGTTCGGCGAGTGATAAATGCGTTGAAATTTATAGCGTCTGATATTTTTTCCCGCTATAGGTACATCATAAAAAAAAAAAATTATATTAAATTTTCGTCTAACTTGGGAATACCGATCGCAACTTATTCAATCAAGCGTGTTTAGCTGACCGTCAAAGCAAGAATAGGGCGACGCGCGGCGTTACTCATTGTCAGTGCTGTATACAGAGTTTTGTGAACCAACTATAGACATAGATCCTATTGCATTCAAGTTTTTCATCTTCGAATGACGAACACTCGTTTGATTCTACCCTAAAAATATTAAACGCACTTATACTTAATCGTATCTCGATAAGATTCGAGTCCGTGTAGTCGTGTAACATACTAACGTTTAATTTTCCGGCTACTTCTACGAAATTTATTGCACTACGGTTATTTACGATTATTCGACGTCGATGTACACCCTGAATATCGAGAACCATTAATATAGACAAACACAGTAGGACCCCGTATAACGCGATCTGCAAACGTTTCTACTGGCACATATTATTTCTGAGAGACATATGTTATTATATAATTGTACGTATATACATGGTGCCTATAAATTTCTTTCATTTGAAAGTGTACCTGTCGAACGGTGTATCGCATGAAAATATGCGGTGACATACCGACGATGTACTGCAATGTTACAAGTAAGTACATTTGTTTTGCCAGTAGACGTCAATTCTGTATCTTTCTACGAAAGAAATAGTATTTAAAAATATAATAATAATAATAATAAAACAACTGAAATACCAGTAGGAGCGTTTCGTGGTGCACCGTGTATAAGAATCTCGAAGCTGAATAAAATTCAATATCTCCCGCGTTCTAGGGGGCCCCACTGTACACTGTACACGGTGTACTTGGTACGGTACTGGTCGTGACGCGGGCAGTGATGCCGTAGTCAAGGCGACCGCAGCAGCAGACAACCAACACTCCGACCAGCCGTCGACAACAAAATATACAGGTTCGTCGGAGTGTACTGCTCCGGTTTTTCGGTTGCACGGTGGCTTGGCTGTCCGCGTGGTTTCCCGGGTGACACAGGCACAGGCACAAGCACCGGCACCGGCACCGGTACAGGCTCGGCTGTTTCTTGAACGGGAAAAGCCCGACCGCGATACAAGGGGGGAAACGTTCGGCCGCGCAAGTGCGCCCGGGCGTCGTGTTCAGAGTACACGCCATTCATGAATACAGGTGAGTAGAAAGAGACCTATGGAAATCGCGGTCCGTTGCGATCGCGATTATCGTTTTCTTCCAACGAGATTTCACTTGGATTATTTCTCTTGCATGCACAACTTCGAGGAAATATCGTGCGCGAACTAGAACCTCGATGTTACAGCACGTCCTCGATGTAGCGATATTTTGTCGTTTAAAACACGTATTCGTTCGCTGACAATAGTTCGAGGTTTAATATCGTGCACCGATTTATTCATTGCTCACTTTTATTCTCGCATTCATCCAATCCCCTCATCGTCAACTGTTCGCTAATGTCCTGAGGTCCCATCGTTCCATATTTTTACTGCTTTCAGTATCCTGCATCTCTGTGTGTATTGTTGGCTCTCTAATTTATCCTGTATTATTTTGTATTAATCTTTTAGATAACTGTGCATTCATATAGAACATTCTGAGGGAACATTGTATGTGTATATATATATATATTTTAGGATTTTTAGGAAAGCTCTATATATATATATAGCTCTATATATATATATATATATATATAGAGATATATATATATATATATATATATAGAGCTTTCCTAAAAATCCTGTGCTGTTTCCGCTTTAGAGGATCTTTCGAGTATCTCTGTATCGAAAAATAATCAATTCTTTTTTACACTGCTTCCCTGACCGTACGAAACTGTCATGGATTTCTTCATTTCATACTCCCCTCATCATGCTTTAGCGATTTTATTATGAACCCCTAGCCATGGGGTATCTAATATTTGGAAGCCTTTGCAGCTTTCAATTAAATCCGGCTTATCAATTATATCAATGAGTTTCTTGAGCCATGAAAAAGTAGACACCCCATAGCAGAGCGCATTTAACTATTAATAAAATCTTTGGTATACTTTTCCAAGTATATTGTGAAATCTTACATAAAGTGTTAATCCTATAATATATTAAAGACGAAAAATATAACAAAGAACAGAGCATATGCAATGTAGGATAATAGATAAGGTGTACAGAACAGTCCCAATCATCGGCCAAGCGTAACAGAGGCCAGGTGCTCTCTCTCACACACAAACATACACACGCACATGGTATGTTTTCCAGTGTAATTATCTTGTGTAAAATAACACAATGCTTTACATTGGGATTCATGCAAAATACTCTTTTTCCTTTTATTGTATATTTAGCAAAAAAAAAGAAATAGTTTACATTAAACGAAGCAAAATTTGAAATGAATCAATCTTTCCAATAGTATATATTACTAATATTGCACCAAACAATTATTATACCGATACTTAATCCTTCTCAGGGACTAAGGTTTGTGCTAATTAGAAAATGTATTGCTGTCAAGGGGGTAGGGGCTTGATGTTCTCTAATTGCATCTATAATCTGACCTTTTCTACAGATAGATACTTTGAACCCCACTAAAATAAGAGTCCCCACACGTTCAGTCGTCCATACACCGTGTTTTAGCGATCTACCCCTCTCCCTTTCGTTTTCATCCCTTTGAAATACATTGTTTGGTACCTGCCACCCTAACAGGTACAGGATACCCCAACACACGCCTCGATATATTACATGTTCCCAGCTACAATGCCGTGTTTCATTTATATTAGAAGCTCTCTTCGGGGCTTCTCTTTGATCTCTAGATTATCGAATGCTGCCCACCTGCAAGAAATTACGTGGCCGATTTTTTTTTTTATGTAGGTTAGGGTGCTTATTAAACACTATCGCACGGTGCATCTAACGTCCAGTTCGGGCGTCGTCGAATTTCGGTCTTATTTACTCTATAATACAGATATATATATAGATATATATTAACCATTCGGTCGTAGCGATAATAGTAATAAAGTTTAAAATATATTTATTATCGTTTTTTTTCATTTTTTTATTTCCTGGTCATAATAAGTACAACATGAATGTACATTTACAGACTTTTGGCCTCCACAGAAAACACAAATCATTTTTATACCTAATAGAACAGAGCCTTTGTATTGGTCAAGTTTTTTTTTAACATTTCATTGTTTTATTGTAATAAATTACCATTTAATTTTAGTATTTTCACGTTTAATTGTACACTTCGACGATTACATTTTATAACGTGTAAGGTGATTAAATATATAAGAGGACATTAGAGCAGCGGTTCGTGTATCAAGCCTGTCGGAAGACATTATTGATATTTGCTACATACGTGTGGGTTGTACGTCTACGTTGCAGACCCTTCCCTCCAGAAGCGGACAGGTAGCGGTAGTAGTGAGATCTTGGGAGCAGAGAGAGGTGAAGGAGTGATTGCCATGACTACGACAGGAGCCCAGTATGCCCTCACAGCATCCGCCAGAGCCAATAATAGTGGGGGTAACTCTGCGACAGTGGGGGTGGAACCTAAGCCAAGCGTTGTTGTCGTGACTACTTCCAGTTCCAGTGGCAGTGGTAGTGCAGCGCAGAGTCAATCGACAAGGGGTCAGCAACTTATCACTGTTGTTACTAGTCCAGATCCTTCCAGTCCGAACAATCTGCAACCTATTCAGGTTTGTTGCATTACTTTCTAATATAATACAGTGTTTTCAATAATACCTTGTGCATACTTGTTTTATAATTACGGAGAAGTTTAACTTTCTTTATTAATTAGAGAATGCTAGAACTTGTGTTTCTGTGATTATACCTTTATATTGTTATACAGAACATTACTGTTGATTCTAAGGACATGCCTACTATAAACAATAATTTAGTTATTGGTTCAGGATCCGCTTGAAACAGCTGCAGATTCTTCCAACGGCTCAACAGGTACCCCAGCACATGTTACAGCGCAAGTTGTAGTGAACACTACTCACTCGGGTCAACACACTCTCGTCGATTCAGACGCTGCGTCTACATCGGCGGGCACAATCGTCAGCGGATCTCCACATTTCATTACCGTCACAGGTGAGTTCTCGACAAAGCAATTCTATTAGATTCTCGTTTCATCCGTGATGGATGTCAAATTATTCGTACAAGTATCCACCGAATTCAAGAGTCTTGCAAAGATCTATAGAGATAAATAGATTTGTGAAAAATATTGCATTTATAAGTCATTAAAAGACTTCCTCTAAGTCGTTTATGTTAAGGGTGAGTATCAGAATCAGTTTGAAAAATTATAGTGTTTGAGTAGAGATTTGGCCCTTTCCATGCTGCTGAAAAACATGCACCTCTGTTCTTCTACTCTGACTACACTAGGCACCGGTGATTCACCATCCTACGCATCCCTCACAACGGCAGTAGGTGAGGGCAGAATATAATCAGCATGTATTATCCGTTTCTAATAATTCAGCATATCTATATAGAACTATAATTTTTTATCGGTGAACACTTGATTTTGCATGGACCAATATATTATTTACACATGTACAATTGTATGAATACGATTCGATACCGTAAGGCAGATTAAGTATAAACAAACAAATACCAGACTTTCTGTTAAGGTCGAAAGAGTCTGCTTTAGTAACTCTTCCGATAAGGTGCAATCTTGTGCTTGAGTATTATGTGCATTTTGCCAGGCTTCATATTCAGATCCGAGGATTATTTGCTGTGAGTATATTAAAGCATGTTGTATCTGTTTCAGTATCTGGTGAACCAGAGGCAGTGGGGTCCGAGTCAGTGTCTCATCCTACCTATGTTCAATATGTTGAGGGGGATGGTTCCACGTATATACCGACGAATGGACAGATGTAAGTATAGAGAGGTTTTATGTATTCGTTTTGTATCTTCTTCAACTTGTAAATTTTTGTAGGACATATCCTGTATACGCTGTTGGGGAAGCAGGGGCAATGTACACTCCTGCTTCGAGCCAATACTATACACCAGCATCCACACCTGTGACCTATGCACAGGTAAAGTATCAAGTAAATATTTCAGGGAGGGTTCATGGATTTATCGTTATCAATAATATCGTACAAATTTAGGTGACTGGGCAGGGTTCGAATTCGACGACTGGACAGTTATTATCTCAGGGCAATGGCACGTATTTGATCCAACAGAGTGTCGTGGATGGCGATCCAACCGCGCACGCGTTAATATCTGCAGCAGCTGCACGTGCCAGTCCACAAACGGAAAATGCGGTAAGATATAACAATGCATGGATTCTCTTAGATTTTTCACTTTCGATTGCTTTCGTTCGATTGACTTTTTTTTTGCGAGTAAACGTTTCGAGATCGCAGGCATGGGAGCCCTGCATGATCATAAAGGGACGGAAAGGGCGGAGTATTCGTTTGATGCTAAATTTTCCCGACCGAGATACGAATGATAATCTCTAAAGTAATTCCTGGTAGAAAACTATATTGTATTTTTGGCCGGATGAACATTTCTAAAGAGAAGAACACAGACTGCATCTAATCGGGGTTTAATGAGCTATTGGTGTCTTGGGTTGTTCGATAGGAAACTGTGGTTAGCGGGGGTGGAGGGGCATACTTGATCAGCGGTAATTCAGGAGGTACTACAGTCACCGTGGAAGATGCTGCAGCTGCGGCAGCAAACATGACGCATGCTACTAGAGTTTCTCAAGCAACAGTAAGCTAATACATGATCATCCCTATTTACAGGCTTTATCAACTACTAATTCGTTGCAGCATGCTCGTCAGCAGTGTCTACCGTCAACGATCAGAATTAAAAAGATTTCTGTGAACGATTTCTTTTTTCAAGTTACCATGGATCGCACGACTTAATTCTGATTGTTAACGTGCACTTTCCTTAGGGACTTCATTCACTCTTAAAATAACATAGAATATCTTTTCTAATATGATCGAGTAAATAACAGTACTTATGAATGTTGCAAGTAGTTTGTAGCGTTGCATCGAATACTCTTTTTGCATTGTAGTATATCATATCATGGATAGGGAAAAAGTTATTCTACAACTATTCAGAAATTATATCGATTGTCGTCTAATTAGGTTCACTGGTTGCTTGAAAATTATGAAACAGCGGATGGTGTCTCCCTGCCAAGATCTACGCTTTACAATCACTATCTACGCCATTGTTCTGAAAACAAGTTGGACCCCGTGAACGCGGCAAGCTTTGGAAAATTAATTCGTTCAGTTTTTTTTGGGCTTGAGAACCAGACGACTAGGCACCAGGTAAAAAGTTTGCCCATCGAAATGTTAACATTCTCAAATGTCTTTACAAAATTGAATCCTTTTGCAGAGGAAATTCAAAGTATCATTACTATGGGATTCGAGTGAAACCTAACTCTCCTTTGGTAATGTTGAACGAAGATGGAACGCCTCGCCAACAGCAAAGCGCCAACTCCCAAACGAAACGATTTAAATTTGTGAATCAAAAGCAGGAGACTACGTACGAGAACAACACTCACTCGAACACGAACATTTCTTCGAACACTTCGCCGCCGCAGTTCCATCAATACCTTGGCGAAGCGAGCGGCGCGATTCCAGAGTTTCCGGAAATAATAGTCAGCCATGGTTCCTCTCTGCCCGAAGACTGTACCTTAGAAGACATCGACACGTTTCGAAGTATATACAGAGAACATTGCGAGGCGTTCCTGGATGCTGTTCTCAATTTTGAATTTGCCACCGTGGAAAGTCTTTGGAGAGAATTTTGGCGTAGTCAGGACAATAATAATGGGGACGAGTGCGAGGAAGAGAAATATTTGTCAAAGTAAGACGATTCAAGCCTAATATGTATATGTATAATTTATTCAGAAAGAACATTATTCTAATCGAACCTATTGTCTGTACAGAACCAAACTGTATCAGATATGCAAGTGTTCGGAAGTTCAAGATTTCATTCAGAAAGTTGACTACACATTTTATCAGAACTTGGTCGAAGTATTAATGCCTAACGTATTGCGACCTATACCGAGTAAGTTATGTCGATCTTTGGTACCGGGACCCTAATATGTTGTTATAACAATGAATATTTTTCAGGCTCACTGACACAATCCATCCGAAACTTCGCAAAAGGTTTAGAGTCGTGGTTAACATCGGCGATGGCTGACTGTCCAGAAGAAATGACTCGGATAAAGGTACTAATTACATCACAAGGGTAGAACAGACCTCTTGAACAGTGTTTTTGTTAATATAAACGTGTTTAATTTCAGTTGACAGCTGTGTCTGCATTTGCCCAAACATTAAGGCGTTACACGTCTCTGAACCACCTTGCTCAAGCAGCGCGCGCAGTGCTTCAAAATTCGAGTCAAATCAATCAAATGCTGGCGGATTTGAATCGTGTTGATTTTCATAATGTACAAGAACAGGTATTTACACTAAACGAATAAGAACGTATTCTTGTGTACATGTGTATGTATATAGAATATATGAGCAATTCATGTTTTCAGGCCTCTTGGGTTTGTCAATGCGATTATCGGATGGTCCAGCAATTAGAAGCAGATTTCAAAGTGACGCTACAGCAACAAAACTCATTGGAAGATTGGGCGATTTGGTTGAAGAGCGTCGTTACACAAGTTCTCAAACCGTTCGAGGAGAAACCTACGTTCGCGAAGGCTGCACGTCAATTTTTGCTCAAGTGGTCCTTCTACAGGTTCGTTACTAAATCCATACATATTACCTTGGTTATTACTTGACGATGACATTATTATTATTTATTGTAATACTTGCTCTTCGGCGTAGGATAACTTCCAGTTACATCTATCTAAATTATATGATCTTGCAGATAATGTAACTTATTATTCTTAGACTGAACAATGATATTAATTGCTACTTATTCGACAGTTCCATGGTGATTCGTGATCTCACTTTAAGAAGCGCAGCTAGCTTTGGGTCTTTCCACTTGATCCGGTTACTATACGACGAGTACATGTTTTACTTGATCGAACATCAAGTAGCAATCGCTACGGGGACAACTCCGATAGCTGTAATGGGAGATGTACGTATACCTGTTTGAATCTGTTCAAATGATAAATCTCTATATTTTGTTTTTCACGATTGTGTCTCCTTTTAGAAAAGTCAAAATTGTTCTTTGCTCAGTGCATTTGGCGTGACTTCTAACGGAGGTTAGACATTTGTTCGTTGCCTTATCACCTTATTGTATTTACGTACCCTACGAAAAGAGCATGCCGCTTTGAAGCAAAAATATTTTTCTTTTCCAGATACTTTGAACACGAACCAACCAAAGCGCGTGAAACTAAGCTAACTGCGTGCCTACATGCCTTAGTTTGCAAGTAAACCAGTAGCACTTGAAAATGAAATATTAGCACAAGAGCATGCAGGCCTATCGATACACACTAGTCCCATAAATTATAATTTTGTATAAGATGAGATCTTGTCGAACAATGACTTAACAAAGAAGATTTTTGCATAATGCCCAGGATATATATATAGATATATATATATCTATGATCTAGGTAAGTCTGTGTGATATAACATGTACGAATGTGTACTGCAGTCTTGTTAGTTACAAGCAAGTATATGGTTCGAGCGTAAGGTATCGCTGGCACGATGTTTAGTATGTTAATGTATCTTCTAGTCGAGACATTTTTTAAAAATATATGGGACCATGAATATGTCATGCCCTTATAGCATACAATATCAAAAGCTTACTCGATTTAGTTTCTTATTTCTGTAACGTTTCGTGGCATAATTGACGTCTCTCGACGAATTTAATAAAATACATAGTATTTATTTATTTGTCTTTCCATTAGTGAATTGAATAGCAAATCAAATTGATAATTTATTTAATCGTTCGGAAGTGATTCCCGTGATTACTTTCGTTTATTCGCCATAGAAACGTATGCAAATCAATATTTATAGAAGAGAGAGTGCGTTACGAGTCGCAAATAAGGCTGAATAAAGACAATATAAAGAAAGAGGAAGAATAAATTGCATTTTGATCCATCCTGCGGATTTTTTCAAAAGAAGATATATTTTTTGCTTGTACTCGGTGATCAACATCTCTTTTAGAATTTTATCGGAATTTAGCAATTTCCGGCGCAAGATTACTTCAGCAAAATTGAATGTCCAGGAGCTTGGCTCTTTGGTTCTGCAAGGATAAATTTAAAGATCTGATTTATTAAAAAGCTGCATCTCGCAACAGAACGTTTTATTTCGATAACATCATAACCCGAGAGAGAAAACAAAGTCGAGTAAGCTTGAAGTAGCGAACATCAGTCTATCCAAGAAGAAAGAAAAAAAGATGCATTCATATCGACGGATTCTATTTTGCACAAATACTTGAGTAACATTTAATGAAATCCGCCCTGCCGACGGTATTGTCAAATAATAAAAGAATATTCCTACAGGAGCAGTTGCGAATTAGAATTACTATAATTATTATATACTTGTACGAGTTTTAGATATTTCTGACATTCATATTTTTTAACACGACTTATTGATTGTACATCGAGCTACATAAAGAAAAAAAAAGAAGAGAAAACGATTGTGTTGCGAACCGTCTGTTACACTCCATATATATTCTTTCAGTATTTTTAAACGAATAGTACAAAACAGCACTGGGAAAAGTATGGGTGTAACGATATATAAGTGTAATC
Source organism: Lasioglossum leucozonium (assembly GCA_028454225.1). Lineage (NCBI taxonomy): Eukaryota > Metazoa > Arthropoda > Insecta > Hymenoptera > Halictidae > Lasioglossum > Lasioglossum leucozonium. The sequence continues at coordinate 6,516,769 of CM052218.1, forward strand.
GTTTTAATTTACTGATAGAATATACGCTATGGTTCTTGCATCATGAAATGTACATATACAAAATAACGTGGCAGATAAACGAGAGTGCACAGTTGTTGAAATTTAACGAAAAAAGAGAGATGAAACAAAGAAAAGACACTGCAAATTGCATCGGTAGAAGCTGAGAGTGTTTGCAAACATGCTTCGCGTTTCAATAATTTTAATTAATATATTTACGATAAAAAGAGTCTGTGTCGGTATATATATATATATGTTTTATATTCGTAGACTCTCGCGTAACTCTCTTTGGTGTAAGAAAATTCTAGGTCTAAGGGTGCATTGTCAACTTAAACGTTATTATTCCTTTTTTGTTATATATACAAAACATAACACGGCAAACAATATGCCGGTGTATTTAAGCTGTTTCTTGTTTTGTCAGATATTTAGTAATTTATTTTCGAATTAAATTTAATTGTAATCATATATAGATCATAGATATTTGTTTGACTACGTTCGAAGGCAAACAAATTTCACGATCACACCGAAAGACGTCAATGTGCTGATTGAAATCTATCGAGAGGGAATATAATCTGTCGCGCGTATCGCAGGTTCATTTAAACTTTGTATATTACTTTCTGTTCAGCCGAGAGTTTCTTTAGCCTCTAAATCTTTTATATTTTCTATATTTATATTTTTACATACACGTACATGTATATGTATTATATAATTTCATTCGAATATATTCACATGCTCTCGTTCTCTCCCTAAATGAGTACAAAGTTTCAATGAAGTTAGTTGGTGTATAATTAATTGAAATATTTTGTAACAACAATTGAAAAAGATTTATTTAAACTCTGAAATGGTCTTAGAGAAAATTTTCTGTTTTTTAAAATGCAATATATATGTAAATACATACAGTTAATTGATTACTTTAAATTCACGAGGATTACAGCTGCATATTTTGCAAGAAAATATCGTTTGAAATTGTTACGAATTGCGTGCGAGTTCTTTCAGATACAAACCATTCGATGTGTTACAAACGTATTTTCTATTGCAAAGCACCGCTATATAGATCATTTCTCAAACTTTGCGAATATATATATGACACGCGTGATTCAAAGATAACTGAAGTTTAATAAGCAGAAATACAAATTGCCTAAAACGACAAGAAATTATTCTAGATGCTAAATGTATCTTGCAGCAGAGAAACAATGAAAATATGAAGAAGATTGTAACTCGAAAGATGATGAACTCCTACGAACAAACTAGAGTGTTTGGCAAAACTTGGTGCCTTTTATTTCATACAAGAGAAGAAAAAAATGGACATTTTTTTACTGTACTTTAATTATACAAAGAACGAATAAGAAGCTTCCAACGCCAAACGACCAAAATGAATTAACAAAAGAAAATAAATTGCTCTTCCTTTAGGGCTTCTTTGCAAAGCTATTCAATTTTTATGGCGTTTTACTTTAAGAAAGAAAAGAAAAAGAACAAGTATTCGGGGACCTCGAAATTGCAAAACAAAAACGTGAAAAAGAAAACCGATAAAAGTTTGGAAGGAAATGTATGCGTTGTACCTTAGAAATTTATTGTGTCCTGGGGTATTGCTTGTTTTTGTATTTTCTTAGATCTTTTTCAATAAAAACTTCTTCCAAACTGTATAGTTTGCTATCTCGATGGTCACGATAAAGGGTACTAAACACTGGTCAAATTTATTGCATTGCGATATTCGCAAATAGTTTTAACAAAAAGATAGGATAAATGTTTATTTATTGTATAAAACTATCGCATACTAGTCAAACTTGATAGACTTAAGCCAAAAAAACAGGGATTGAGTATATCACACAGTACATCGACCATTGGTTGCGCATGTATTATTTGTGCGAGCAGAAAGGATAGAATAGTTCCATAACTATAATGAGCTTATACATGTAAAAAATTAACGATAACTATGTGTACTTAGCATAAGAATGGCTTTCTGAGAAATTTCTACGTTTTTCTTTTCTTGTCGACTTGAGAAGTCGTGCAATGTTAAGGAGAATAGTTGAATATAGAAAAACCTGCATCGGAATGGCTTGATTCTATTTAGAACGTACGAGAGATTTAAGAATCAAAAATAGAAAGATATTGTGTCCTACTAGCGAAGATAAATCAATCCAATGACAGTACACGATTCTATATTCTTCTATACTTGTTTGTATTTTTAAGTAGGATCGCTGTTTGTAAGTTTCACAATTATCACAAGGTGCAAGCGATTGTAGTCTTGTTGTTGACAAATGAAAAATCAAACTTACCATGGTTTCCTATGTTGCGGAAGAAGGCCTTAAAATATTTCCACTTGTAAACACAAACACACGAAAACAAAAAGATTTACTATGTTGTTAAGAGTGAACACTGGTAACACAAATGAAAATAATAATAATAATAATAATAAATTAAAAAAAAAAGAAAACTTAAAGATACTGTCGCGCGAGGAAAGATTAAGAGAGAGAGAGAAAAAAAAAGAGTATCGTTTTCCTTATGACGTATAAAAAATATTTTGATACCTCCAGATTTGCACAAATCGAGTGTCATTCATTACTGCTTAAATAAGATTATTTTTACTGAATGCAGCTCAAAACGGTAACAACGTATATAAAAATTACACGAGATTAAGAAGCTCTAAGAACTGTGTGAATGTGCGAATCACAAAAACAATTAATAAATATATGTTTAAAACTTGTAAAGTTGTGTTTGTTGTAGAAACCTTGAGGTTTAATTATTTTCATCATTTCTCGCATTTCAAATCGATCTCCACAAAGCATTGTCGAGGACGTTTTTGGAAATTCGATATGCGTGAGTACCTACATTTTTTCTTATTGCTATTTAACATTCGATGGAGGAACAAATAGTCAAGTATATATATTTGCTATATGTAATATCAAATTGAACATTTTTTGCTAAATAATTGTTTCGTAATTTTCTATTATAAAAATGCGCGCTTTTTGAACCGTGAACAATAGTGACCCCTATAAAAGTTGTGTGTTTTTCATTGATTTGTCGTTGATTTAAATCTTCTGTATATATGTATGTATGTATGTATGTATACCCATGATGTATACCTATATTAGATATATATATATATATACACTCTCAGCCTATATATTAAATATAAATATAAATTTTATATATTTGGAATTGCGATGCTGCAAACTTATAAAATTAGTAAACGGAATGAAATTTAAACGTCGCATAATGAAGAACATCAGAAAGTTGATAATAATTGAGGTGACTATGGGTGACTATACACGTCATCGGTAATTGCTATAGTTCGTGTATTCGCCATACTTATGTGACTGTCGGCTATTCATACCTTGAATTTCGAAAAATATGCGAAATTTCATTTCTGTTCGATAACACTCGATGAATGGATCAATTTGATAAACAAATTGGTTTAGTTCTTTAACATATCGTAGTGCATGTAATTTTTGTTTTTATTAAAAAATAATATGAAAAGATGATATCCGATAAATAGTAACGTCACTATTTCTTATCTAAATAAAAGTATTACTTGTAAGTCCGTAATAATGGTGTAGTACATACATATAGGATTTCTATTGCCGTTTTGAACTTTTTATAAAAAGTTACAGTGTTCGTCTGGATTATCGAAATCATCTTTATATAGCACACCATACTGCTAATTTTTATTGAGGTTATTCAAATATTTAATGGTGTATATCTCACGTATACAATACAGTGACTGAGGAAACAGATGTTTTTACAGACTGTGTTTAATTTTGTTTATTATTTCGAAAAAGCCTGTTAGAATAAGTAGTCTCTTATTGGTTTTACGTTTACCGTACTAGAGAAAACCAATTAAATTGTTTAATTTGTTACCATATGGAAAAGTGAAAATTTGTTTTTTTACACATAGTATTTGTAGTAAAATGTTGCATTTCTTACAGCTTATATTCTAATTGTTAAATAGCTTTAATATGTCGTCGGAAATGAAGGATCTGGATAGTTCAAATTTGAATGTGTCGCAAAATACAGTGGAATACAGTCAGTATTTTGTACTTAATCAAAAGGATGATTACGATGCAAATATCAAATTCGATGGGCAAGATGCCAGCGAGAAATTAATTGCCAGCGAGTCAGAAATTCCTTATGATCCAATTTATGAGTCTGAAGATGAATCTTCAATAATGGAACCTTCTACTGTCGTAAACGAAGAAAAAGCAGAAGGTATTAATGAGAAAATACATTTCAGGATTATTTGTTTAACAAACGTACCTTTGTATTTTCTTCTAATTTATTTTGTTAACATAGTTTCGTTGATTGCTGTGACAGACGCTTTGACACAGCTAGTGTTTTAAGGTTTCATATGTATAAAGTCTTCTTCCCCTCTCTCTCCATCTTTCTTTCTCACTTGTCTGTCTTTAATGAAATAATGAGATCAATGTAGAAGCCATTGTTTGAATTATAGAATGAATTTACTAAGATAACACTTTAGTGCTTTCAAAATGCCAGTGCAATACAGAAATAGGAGAAAATTAGCGAAGCACCAAGGTACCATTATCAGTTACAGAGTAATTAGTTTATAGTTACATGTATTTTAAAGTATTGGTGACTCTTGTGCTTCAAAGAAGACTTTTCTGATTCTAGAGAATGTTGGGTCTTGGGCGAGTTCGAACACTCAGGTAAAAAATGACCATAAAAATCACGATACCACTGTATCGAATCAACATGAATACGATGCTAGCATAGACGAAAGATTACCAGACACAGTAAAGTTACTGACTACACCTAACGGAGCAAAGTTGTATTTAGTGGGAACAGCACACTTTAGCATTGAAAGTCAAAATGATGTATCCATGGTAAATAGTCTTCTGGTTGTCTATTAACTTTGTCTGTCTAAGTATGATAATAATTCTAAATATATTTTTGTGCAATTTAAGATAATTCAAGCTGTGCAGCCTCATATAATAGCAGTCGAATTATGCAAAGACAGAGTTCAGATAATGCAGCTTACCGAAGAAGTTCTATACGAGTATTCGAAGAATCTTACATTCCGTAAGTTCCTACAACTACTTAGATTTCGTTTCACCTGACATTTATTCAAATTCACTTTATAGAGTCTATTATGCAATTGGTAACAAAATACGGTGTTTTTCATGGATTGTTCCATGTCTTGTTATTGAGAATGGTAGCTCAAATTACAAAGCAACTTGGGGTGGCACCTGGTGGTGAATTTCGCAGAGCATTCAAAGAGGTATGCTAGAGTAAGATAGATAACTTAAAGGTTAAGTAATAATTAGAAATAGTTCTGAACAATGTTGCATTACCATAGGCAAAGAAAGTACCGAATTGTATTATTCAATTGGCGGATAGACCGTTCACCATAACAATTCAACGAGCTATGAGATCGTTAACTTGGTGGCAAACTTTCAAGCTTGGATGGTACTTGGTCACTTTGAAAGCTGACATCAGCAAAGAATACGTAGAAGTTTGTAAACAGAAGAGTTTGTTGGATGATATGGTCCATCAGTTGAAGGAAGAGTTTCCACCGATAGAGAAAGTGTTTGTGAAAGAAAGAGACATGTATCTTGCGTACTCGCTTCAAGCAGCATGTATGCTTCAATGCAACGATTCTTCGAACGGAGTGTTACTGCCCAGAGTCGTAGGAATCGTCGGCATAGGGCATACCTCGGGTATTCTGGAAAATTGGGGGAAAGTGATGTGTTCCGACATACCACAGATTATGAGGTACATATTTATACAGAGTGTCTCAACTAAATGTATTGTATATATCATGAAAATACCAGCTGAAAGTTTAGCGGATAGAGAAATTTACTATTTTGTTGTTCTGTTTACAGTGTGCCTCCTCAACCATTGTCTAGTAAAATGTTAAAGTTCAGTGTTAAGTTTTTGTTCCTAAGCACTGTAATTTACGTAGGGTATAAAATTTTACCAGTGCCTGTCGGCATCACGCTACGGTCTATACGATCATTCGGCGAGGGAGTGTTGAAGGTCAGTGTACAAAAATAAAGCACACCTGGGAATTTGATTTCTAAAACATTTGAGTCGATGCTCTGACAACGCATCATTCTCAAAAGAAGTATTATCCTCTTTGTTATTCTTGTGCTGCCGTATATTTTCGAAGGAGTTTGTTAAGTTAATCGGGGGCTTTCGTTGATTCACTCTTTCACGGTGAGTATGGAGGCGATTGGTTGCGTAGACGAATACGAGCACAGTACTCCAAGTGTTATGTACATAGTGAATAACATACCGGGTCCGGGTATAGATTTAGACGACTTTGAATCAGAATACTCGCTAGGTTGTTCGTGTATAGAGAAATGCTCGGATAGTTGTTTGTGTATACACGGTACCCCGAATTACATCGATCATCGGCTATGCGACGAGAAACTGGAAGGACCCGTCGTCGAGTGCAATCCTAATTGCGCCTGCATGGAAACGTGTGGCAACAGAGTGGTACAGCGAGGTCCGATAGACGGTTTGATCGTGTCTCAGATTAATGGAAAAGGGCTTGGCTTGGTTACCACGAAATTCATTCGGAAAGGACAGTTCATTTGTGAGTACGCCGGCGAGGTGATAGGCATCGACGAAGCAAGAAGAAGAGTAGAGGCGAACAAGAACAGCATGAATTACGTTCTGGTAGTTTCGGAACACGTCGGAGATCGGACTATCGTAACCTGTATAGACCCGAAATATTTTGGTAATATTGGACGGTATTGTAACCATAGCTGCGAACCGAATGCCAATCTTGTGCCCGTCAGAGTTGAAACGGTAGTGCCACGATTATGTTTGTTCGCATCCAAAGACATAGCTATCGGGGACGAAATCACATTCAACTACGCCGGCGGAGTTCCTAATCCTGTCCATGAATTCAGCCACACACCCTGCCTTTGCGGTTCTAATCATTGTCTCGGCTACCTGCCTCATAATTCTATTTAAAGCTAATCGAAAGTAGCTACTGAAAGTAAGAGCCGTTGTTATAGGACTGTCGGCTAGCTCGCTGCTCGTTGCTCGCTATTAGTTCGTTTTTGTTCAACGACGTATGAACACGCAATACAATTAGTTGCATCCTTGTTTGTTTATACATATATGTATACAGGGTGCCCAACGAGAACTGCCATCCGAAATTACTTGTTTTGTGTTAGTTGTATGAAGAAACTTGAGAACAATAATTTCTGATAGAACCAACAGTTATTTTAACACTAATTTTCTCGTAAACCTAGTGTTAAATAATAGTTCTCCTTAACTCACCTTGTGTATAATGCTTTAATTTTAAAAGTTAACTAAATTGTAAATTAAATTTAGTTTCACTTGTATCATTAGACATAGAAAATTCATGTGCCAATTGTTTAGAGAAATTTCCATTGATTGGAATATATTTATACTTTAATTACTGTTTTTAGTGTTGACGTTAATTCATCGAAAATAAATGTGCCTGTTACGCGTTTGTCACTATAATTCATAATCAAAAAATTATGTTTCTCGTTGAAAAGACAAAGAACAAGATGCTTCGAGTAGCAATGCAATATGTTGTTAAACATAGAGAAAAACGTTCAAGCCACAGTTCTCTAATAAATCGAACTAAAAAAATCGCAACTATCCCCATTAACGAAACGTCATGTTCTACACTCTATACATTGCTTTTGTAATCCGTGTATTATATAAGTTATCCATTATATAATGACACAGTGTACACATATTTGTACAAATATACATATGTAATATACGTACACATATACCAACTTTATAATATATAGATATATACAGATCAGCAATGATTTGGGGAGTACTGTTCAATGCAAAGTGTTTTCTAATGCATTTAATATTATTATTTACAACGAAAAACTTTTAAGGGAGTCCAAATTTCTCACGTTTTTAATACAGATTATTTAATAACATAATGTAAAAGCACTTTGTATTTCAATCTTCCAATTGAATAAAGTATCAGAATGGTTGTTAAAAAAATAAGTTAAGATTACTATAATAATAAGTACCAGCTCGAAGCGGTTGCGGTTCTGTTTGTATGCTTAAAAGAATATAATTTTACTCGATGACGTTACAAATACTTTGAGTACTTGAGTTTTATTAACCTATTGATTCATTCGACTTCGAAATATTCATTACCGATCACGAAGTAATACGTAACGTATAGAAAAACGTTGTACAGTTCAGTTTGGAGCATATATCTTAGTCCTAACCGTTTATTGATATTCAAGGAAACGATTTTTAGCGTTACCATTTTTTTTAACAATTTATTTTCAATTTCCATCAACGTACAAGTTCTTTCAAAAATCGTGAATTGCTTCTCGACGAACAACAACGTAGACGCTCGTTCATTGTATTTCTAATACGAAATAATGAAAAGCGAAATGAAATTTCAAATACGTGAAATCGTTTGTTGGCAGTCAATTTTTAACACGTGTTTTTTTAAAATGATATAATGTTTGCGTGTGTGTGTGTGTGTCTATATATCTTTGGTTCTCCATATGATTACAATACAATCTGTACAATTTGTCTTCGCCTTTTGAAGATCAAATATTGTTCGAACATTTGGAAAGCTAACGTTTCTCCGGTGTACGGAATAACATCTAATTGTTTTGTTTACTGCGCTTGCTGACCACATTCAGATTCCCCCGACTCGTTGCAGTATCTCCAACGCATCCACGTTACCCTCATACGATCCCAGATGTTCTCAAACGAGTCCATAGCAGGCCTTACATCGAGCAGTGCAAACACGTATTTTTCATTTATCTGTGCACCGTCATAGTAATCTATGACATATCTGACGTCCTTCCCACATCTGTCGATGATCCAGTCGTGACGGTCAAATGGCAATTCATATCTGAAATTATAGGATTTTCTATGAAATTAATTTATTATTCGCTACTATATCGGACTATGCTTCCAACTTAGTATTAGCATGCATACCCCATCCAATGTCGGATACGAGCACGTGGTGAGTACTTTGTAGCTTTGCCTCCGAAGCTACGCAGTCTAGGAGTATTGCATTCTCTGGCATGCAACGCCTCCCATTTCAGTACTTCTTGCCATGCTTGTTCGTTGTTGGCATTATGAATTTTTATTATGTGATCCATGTCTTTGGGCGAGATGTCCTCCTTCTTCCATCGCCAGCCTTTCCTTAACATGGCGTTCCAAAACATTTGTTGCGATGGGTACACCCAGAACTCGGTCTCTTCTGTTGCTTTTGGTATCGAGGAAACTTGTCTCTCTGTAGGCAATGGGAAAGGCTGATCTGGCGCTGGTTGTTGATTAGCGACAGGCATCTGTAAACGTTCGTTCCAGGCAATGGTTTTTTTGTTGCGAAACGAAAAAATCTGTATTCAAACATACCATATTAAGAGGGTTAATTTCTTCCTGGCCCGAATGATTCACTGGGCATTCGTTGGTGCTTCGAGGAGGTGCCTTTGGAGCAGATTTATGCATCGGACACTCTGGCGGTGGCTCTCCTTTCAGTTTGCTAGCGTCATGATGGTGCACATCGTTTGGCATTGCCGGTTGAGGCTCTGGTATAAGTTTGTTAGCTGCCGATGTGGAAGAGGCCAATACGTTACCCATTTTTTGAGTTTCTGTAATATATATTTATCGATAGGGTCTGCAAAGCAAGAATTATTTAACAGGTACGTTAAATGGAGCTAGAGCAGTTGTGAACAACGAAAGGATATAGATGTAAATAATAATGTACTGAGGAACCAGAAGACGCGTCAGGGTGACGACAAAGTTACTGCTACCATTAACATTGCCACTTTCATTCAAGAAAATTGGAGGAACCGATGTTGCAATAACCTGTACGGATTATGCAATAGACTACACGTTTTGCAGCGAAAATCGATAGACTTATTTTAATGACAACATAATAAACGTAAAGTTATAAACGAAGATTATAGGTTTTCGCAAAACCATAGTATCGAAAGTGTAACACTTACATGCAATTAACGTGACAAGTGTGTTGTTATTAGAACGATTTGGTTCGTCGGTATCGTTTTAGTGCTCCTTTCCAGTATCTAAGTATTTTGCAGTGATCATAGATAAGGACTGTCAAAAATATATACAATGCATTTTGAAGAATTGGAACACCTCAATCCCGAATTCTTCTATGCAAGTGACTTCTGACTGCATGCAACGATACGACTGATATCGTGATCATGCTCAAAATAGTTATCCCCTCCACTGGCCAGGAACGGATCATCGCTCGGAATAGAGTTGCTCATCTTACGTCGCTATATACTCTATGTCAGTGCAGAAAATAAATCCTCGCAAAATAGACCCTCATAAATTTAAAAAAATGGTCAAACTCGTCATTGTTGAAACTCGGCCGGGTGATAAGCTACTGGTCAGTTACTGATCAGCCACTGATCAGCCACTGGACCGTCCAGTCTGGACGCAGGATTTGTTCCCTCCCTCTCGAGGCGCCCGAAGTGCTATGGCGGTGCGCGGGAGAAACGTCATGTCGCTGTGACTCCACCATGGATATAGGAATATTTCTATATCCATGGACTCTACACGTACGTACATAGAATATATAAATTCCTCAGTCCTGAACTCTTCCGATACTTTCCCGCCTGTAATAGTTCCCCTCTACTTTCCCCACAAACTTATGTAGAACGTAAATAAATACATATGTAAATAAATACGTTTCTGCATTTGGACGCGCATGCGCGGAAAAAACCTTGCAATATCTCAGCAGTGCTTTATGCTCGACGATCGAAAAACTTTTGCAAAATGCGAAACGATAAATCTCTCGAGACTTTGAAGACATCGCGAGGCCGACAACGACATTCCCGAGTCTGTGGAAAAATGTTTGAACACGGGAGAAAAATTGCACGACCTTCGGAAGCCTTTCGAAAGCTGCGGGAAAATGTCAGGATCTTGGAGAAGAACGGTGGTCTATCGAAAAAGTCGAGGGGTATGCTTAGAACGCGATGGAGAAACGAAATGGTTTTGATCGGTCGATGGTTTTTTTTCGTTTTTAGTGCTCTTTCGTAAATTAAAATACTTATAGTATATACACTACATAATATACTCGATGTCGGTTCGCATAATTTCCGGACACAGAGACGGTGAACTTGAAGCACCTCTTGCGTTTACAGATAATACGTGTATGTACAAAACATATGGGGATTTTGCAACCGATGCGACGGTGGAAAGTCGTGTCTCGTCTTACTCGCAACAGTCCATTATCCTACAATACTGTATAAAACGGTGTACCTTTTACGTGTTGCGTGTAGCGTACGACCGGACCGCGGACGTTGTTTGCGTCCGTACGAATGGAACATTTATTAATCGCGGCTAAAGAAAAATTCGTACGGAAAGATGTCAGGGAAATTTTTATGATTCTCGACCGGTAGAACAAACGAGAACAATTGCTCTCTATACATGCGATCGTACGTCCGCAGTCCGCGTCGAGTTCTATCGAAGAAAAAAACTATATATGTATAGGACCATGAAGGCTCCCCTAGCAGCGTTTATGGTTGGCATTTTGTTGGGCCTTCGTTGCAATATTGGTTAGCCAATCGTTAGAAATGTCGCCTTTTTATGCAGGTAGGCCTACGATGGGCCAACTGGGCCCGCTAATATATTATTCTCATCTTCTTTTTTACGATTATTTTGTACAGTATGTCATGAGTAATATATAAACAATATATTTCATACTTGTTTTTCATACATGTCTTGCGCGTAGACGCTATGAACCGGGCTACTGGTTACGTCAACAAATTTAAATAAAAATATCTAAAAAACGAAGGATTCTGAATAAACCCAAAAGGGTACCGTAAGACGTACGATATGTAATGCTGGTAAACATTGGTTGAGCCACTGTAGTATTATCATACGTAAATACGTAAATTTCTTGTTAATTAACCAACTATAATAATTGCAGGCCCAACGTTGGATATTCGTTGGCAAATTGTGATAATTGTTCGTCGTAGGCCCTATGTTGGTGATTTGTTTGCAAAATCACCAACCAGATCCCAACCAACTTCCAACCGATGGCCAACCATAAATGCTACTAGGGATCGGTATACGCTCAAGGGCAAGCTACTCTTTGCAACAAAATCGGTTTTCAATCGAGCGTTCGCGCGAGAGCAATCGTCGAAAGCCGATTTTGACACGGTGGCCACTGTCGTTCGTCGATGATCGGAATAAAAAAAAAAGATAAAGAACAAATGAGGAAACCCGTCGGGGAAGTTTAGTAGACGCGCGAACGAACGTCGGGATCAATTCCTCGCGATCTTCGTGGACTCCTTGTTCACGGCGACGTGATCCGGATCGAAGCTGTCGTACTCGAGACCCGCCGTGTTCTCGTGGTCGTAGTAAGCGTAATCGTAATCAGATTTCTTGCCGGATTTCGGTCTTGCCGTGGTGGTAGGCGGAAGTCTGGTCGTCGACGAGAACGGTCTCGCGGATCCGCTAACGTAGCTGCTGCCTCTGGCAGTCGTCGGACTCGCCGGGGGCCTCTGCGTGTTCGAGTTGTATGCGTTCGCGTTGCTCGGGTTGTAAGTGGTCGCCGAAGACGCCCTCCTAGAACGAACAGAAGATAACGAGTTCGTTTCGGTGCGGGTCGCTGCTTGCTTGCTATGGAACTGTCAGCGGTATGGTTTTCGTTAACGTTTTTCAGTGGCGCAACATTAACAGGCTTCCGTAAAATCAAAGGTAACGAGTATCGAGTGAAATTGAAATTTGAAACGTTCAGATTTATGATGCTGAGAGAGTACTCTTCCAACCGTCTTGCATTTTTCAGATCCCAGCCGAATTTTCTACGCTCGAGGGATATCGCGGAGCCCTTTACCTTGGCACCGGAGTGGTGGACCTGGGAGACTCGGCCAGGTGGTTGATGCTCGCAGGACTGAATCCGATGCCTACGGAGGACCTCGCCAGGTCGTAGTTGTTGGTGCTGGTCTCGGTGTAGTATTTGCCGTTGGTAGCCTCGTAGTTGTTATACTGTGTGGCTTTCTTGGGGGCCTTGGTGCTCTCGTAATACTGCGACGAGCTCTTGGCGGGCTGACCATTTTTTTTCGTAGTACTGTCCGTTGTCGTTGTTCCTGTTTCCGGACTGACCTTGGTTCTCGTTGGGTACGTACTTGTTGGTGGCGGGGCTGTAGGTGGTGGGGGGCGAAGCTGCTGCTGGCGTAGCTGGGGAAGTATTTCGTGGTAGTGTGGGAAGCGTCCTGTCTGGTGGTGCTCCTGTATTGGCCGTTGTTGTTGTTGTTATTGTTGTTGTTATTGTCGTAGACAGTGGCGGGTGGCGTGGTCGACTGGTATACGTTCCCGCCAGTCCTCTGGATGTTGTTGTAGCTTCTCTGGTAGTTGGTGTTGTAGTCGGCCGACTGATAGTTGGTGCTGGGTTGGATGGTGGTGGATTGAGCGTACTGGCCGGCGTTGTTGTAGCTCTGGTAGTTCTTGTTGTAGCTGGTCGGCTTCGAGGTGGTGCTCTGACCGAAGCTACCGCCGGTGGCGCCGTTCTGGTTGTAGTTCTGATTGTAATTCTGGTTAACGTTGCCGTACGCGTTGTAGACGGTCGTCCTGGCGGTAGTGCTGGCCGACTGGAAGCTGTAGTTCTCTTGATAGGCGGGCCGATAGGTCGAGGAGGGCGTCGGGTTGTACCTTTGCGCGTTCTGGCCCTGGTTCTGGTTCCTATTGGGCGCCGTGGCCTCCTGCGGTCTCGCACTGGTCGACGTCGCGTACCCGTTGGCCCGTTGGTTGTAATTGTTACCGCTGTAGAACCCGGTGTACGTGTTCTGGTTGTTCACGGTCGGCGAGCTCGGCGCGGCCGTGCTCGAGGCGTAGCCACCGTTGTTCTCGCTGAACTGCTTGTTCCTGCTGACCTTTCTCACCCCAGACTTCTGCGTCTTCCTGCCGCTGTCCTCCTCTTTGTAGCTCTTTTCGCTCTCGTAATCCTCCTCCTTGCCGTTCCTGCTGTTGTAGTAATTGCCGCTACTGCTGCCTCGCAAATCTCGATTGTTATTATTGGTGTTGGTGTTGGAGTTGGCGTTGTAGTTATTGGAGGATATTCTGTTGAGATTGTTGGCCGAGGAACGGACAGGGTCGCTGGTCTCGCTGCGCTGCAGGTGATCCTGGGGCTCAGCGTCGCTGCGGTAGTTGTCGTAGTGCGGCGACTCCAGTCCGGAGCCAATTCTGTACAGGTCGAAGTTGTCGCTCGCATAGTAGAGGGTGGCTGCCTCGCAGTCCACATCGTACCAATCCGCGCAGGTCTGGCTCTCCTGGTCGAACGCCGTGTCGTTGGGACACAGGAACCTTTCGAACGAGAGAGAGAGAAAGAGAGAGATACGTTAGATCCTTCTTCGACTCTAATACTCTAAAGTCTAACAATAGGCAACAGCTTACTTGTAGTCCTGAACGGTGCCCGCGACGGACACGCAGACGTGGAACACCTGGCAGTCGGTCTCAGGGTCGGCGTAATAGCTTCCTACGATCTTGTTGCGACAGGTGAACGATGTTTCCGGCATGTATTGCTGGGAGTATCTAGGCGGTGGCCGTTGAAGCCCGAGAACGCTGGCTCCGAGCACGGTCGCTGCAACCGAGAAATCATCATCCTGCCTGCGCCCTCAAACATTTTCCATTTTAACACATTCGACGATTGTTACAGACGCAGATCTTTGAGTCCGTTCAAGCAGCTGTTCGCCGGGAAATTGCGACGCCTTTAAAATACCCCGGGTCTAAATGGACCCGCGGTCGATTAACGTCGCCGATCGCGCCGCGAATTCCGGCTGCCCGTGTACATAGAATAATGGAATTAGAAGAAAAAAATAAATGGACGACGCCAGAGCAGTCTGATTTCTTCGTTCCCCGGAAGTCGGATTCTGTATCCGTCGGTCAGGGTTCGCGAGAGGCCCTTACCGATCCCCTCAGAAGGATATCGGTATTTCCTGTTCCCGGTTGAGAATCTCTCGCGCCGCGATGTAATCGAGGAAAACGTAACTCTCCCTTTCGAGCCTCCTCGCTCGAGGCCCGATTTGGAGAGAAATCGTTTGAGCACCGGGTGAACGTACCCCAGATCAGGATGATGCGTCGTCCTATGGCGTGCATGGTTTCTTTTCTTCTCTCTCTCTCTTTCACTCTGTCTCGGAATCGTGTCCCTCGGCTTCGTGGTTAATCCTCAAGATGGATCGGATGGATATCGGGTTGGATCGGATATATCACTCCCGCGTGTGTTGTTACCTTCGCGAAGGGATTCTCGGAGGCGACTGCGGCACGGAGGAGAACGTCTCGGCCGAGAAGAGGATGATGCCCGGCGTTCATCGGGGAAAACGGTCTCTGGGAGGATGGCTCTGCGCGCCCCGGGCCCCGAGCCCCGGTAGGGGCCCCACCAGTGCTTCTCTCGGGAGAAGGTGCACGGTACACGTGTGATAGGGATGGGGGTAGAGGACGTAACGCTCCGTTACGTCACATTCTCGCTGGCTGTAGCTGTGGATCGTGCGCCAACGTCGACTAGCAGTGGGATCACGAATGACGTGTCGGGTCCCTTCTCCCGTGCAAGAAACGTGCCTCGAGCTTGCAATCCTCCTATGCCATCTCACAGTTAACCCCTCGCAGAATCCTGGCGGCCTCTTTCTTTGCATTTCGATGAATCTCACACTCGGTCGGTCTTCTTGATCCCGATCGATTTTGGACAATTGAAATTCTTCTCCCTAGGATGCACCAAAGTTTCGTTGCCAGTCTCCTACCAGGCTGCGAAAAGAAACTTATCTAGAGCCCCGTCGTAGCCCCTCTTCAGGATGTATTCGAAGGTCTCGCTCGGTATCCCCTTCGTTTCTGGGAAACAAATAATAGCGTCTACTTTGTTTTTCAGGGATAGGAGCGATAATCGAAGATTGTTCCTGGGCCACGGTCATTCTCGCTTGTCGTCCACGGAACGCGGAATGCACTTCAGCCGAAGAATGTCGCCTCGTGTCTCGTGCTTGCGCAACCGTGTGTATTCGCTGGCAAAAGGAGAGTCCGATTCGGCTGATCGTCTCCAATGAGCGCAGAGAAGAGCGATCCTCTAAACAGGAGCCGATCGCTATCGGAGGAGACTCGAGGAGGAGGTCGTAGGAACGCGAGGCTCTCTCGTAGGTGCAAATATCGTACCATCTAGGAACGGAGCCGAAGACAACTTTCGCCCTCCAAGGCTGAGAAGATTCCTGGTCGCCAGAGCTCTCTGCCGTGGCAGCGCAGCGACGGCGCGGCGCATCTCCCGGTCCCGCGTCCCGCATCCCGCGTAACAGAGACCAGAGACACCGACGCGACGGCCATTGAAAAATAGAATGGGGCCCCGTTAATTAACCGTTACGAGGAGCGTATACCGCTGATGAAACCGCGACGCGAGACGATTCCGCTGGTGGACGTCCGAGACGATCCTTAACGCTCGATCACGGTCTTCTTACGCAAGCTCGCGCGGCCGATAAGTCCCATCCGGTGGGCCCGTTCCCGTTGGAAGATCCTCGGGAAAACGTTTCGAGTCCACCACGTTCACAGGGGCCGAGATCGAGCAACGACGCCTCGAGAATATGCATTCTGTTCTCTCGAGGCTGTGCGAGGCGGTGCAAGGCGATGCGAGGCGAGGGTCCGAGTAAAAGCGATTGCGCAACCACGTCATTTACTCGAATCTTCCCTCGCGGAGGATAGAAATTGATTAGCTCGGGAGCTAAGCGAGGGATTAGTCCGAAGACGCATCGGACGCGTTCCGTGCTCGCGGTGCTCTGCCCTCGGATTACATAAGAGAGAGCAACCGACGCGACGCGACGGTTGGTAGTTTGCATCGCGTTGATGAGCGGATAATTCCGTTTTTCGCACGGAATTGCTCGAGCGAGTGCGCGGTGTCACAATAACGAGCGAGCTAGGCGAGCCAGCGAGTCGCTCGTGTAATTAAGACGTGGCGTTCTCCGTGCGCGCCGGCGTTCTGCGCCGTTAATTATATTCATAACGTCGGCGTCGGCGTCGGCGTCGGAAACGCGGAAATAAATTACGCTCACGTTTGCGACATCGGCCGCATCGTCCCGAATTTTCCACGGGCATCCGTCGACGAAATTCCCTCGGCTCCTTTAGTCCGCAGGAGAGCACAGCGGATGGGAACAACTCGGGACGATCGCCGTATCGCATCGCGTCGGTCAAGAGGCGAGACCAGAACCGGTGCTCTAGCACTCATGGAAGACGATTCCTCTCGATGCCTTTGCCGCTCGCCTTTTGCTTTCACTTTCTCACGTGGATGAAGACGAGCGAAGAGCCCTCCTCTCTCTCTCTCTCTCTTTCGGCCCCTCGGCCCCTCTGCAGCGCGAATGATCATACCGAGATTCCTCCGGTCCCGATGGAATCGTCCTCGTCACGAGCGAATTTATCGAGACCGTGCCATCCGCGGAGGTCTAATCGGCACTTGGCTACTCGAAACCGATTTAGCTGGCAGACCCGAGGATAAAAGCTATGGAGTATTCACGAAGTAGAGTCTGGGACACCCGAAAGCCCGGCGGGCCAAAGCTCTCTGGCCCCGTCCGAGCCGAGAGCAACCAGACCACGCCACCTCGGAACGTTTTTCGCGATCGGGCCAAGAATCTGCTTCTGAAAGTAGAGTCGGAACGAAACTAGTTGGTCCTCGAAGTCCTAACTCGGGAAGCGATTGCGAATGTAATCGACTGGAAAAGAGAAGCGAGAACAATGAGACACGCGTGGCCGTATCGGAAGGCGGTGTCCCCGATCCTCGAGCGGCTGGGTAGCTCCCCAGCCTTCGATCGGAAGATCGCTGAAATCGCTGAACACTCGAGTCCCTGTCCTTAACCTCATCGGCCAGCGGCGTCGGCGGGTAGTCCTCCGGCAAGGAACGAGCGGTCGGTATCGATAGAAATCGAGAGTGCTAACCCCGGGGTCGACTCGGAGGGGAGCGGAGACCTGGAACCGGCTTTCCGCTTGTATAATCGCCGACAGGCTTCCACGTTCCAGGTCGAGAGCCTCCACCATGTTAGTTTATGCAACATTGCTCGAGGATCCCCGCGGTACGCACCGTGCGATCCGTGCGATCGCTATGCCCGTGTCCCGTGTATCCTTTATCCCCTGTCCCGTACCGCGCCGTGCCGTGCCGTGCGTGTTCATAGGTACTGTTCATCGACCAGAGCGACGTCGCGTCGCGAGTGAAAGTTATGCCGACGAGCGACCGAGAGTAGCTTCGCGCGGCATCCTCCTCGCGCAATCGTCATTATTATTATTATTATTATTATTATTATTACGCTGCGAATTTTCCAAACTCGAATGGAACGAATAGAATGTCGACGCTCGTGGTTAGACGCGAATTAGCTGTAGAGTAACTAAAGAGCATACAGGTAGAATCAGTGACGGAACTACGAATTTTTTCGCCCCTCCCCGCAAAATATAATTTTGGGCCCCCTTTTTTCGTTTCGATATTTTTGTAGGATTCAGATTTTTCAATACTTTTCACGAGGGGTATTGTAAAATTCAGTAAATCCAAAAAGTGTGTGTGTGTGTTTGTTTTTTTTTTGTCAGTGTACTTTTAATTTAATTCAAAATTAGAGATAGGTTTAGTGAAATTACGAGATAATAAATGCAAAAATTTTTTGGGTTACAGGGTCTTCCGGTAGTTCCGTCGCTGGATGGAATATGGAGCCGGTAAATCGTCTCTCTCGCCGACACTGGATCGACCGTCGCGGCGGTTTCTTCCGCGGTCGTTCGCAGCGTAATTAGCAAGGATCGAAACGTTCCCTCTGCGAGAGGCACCATGTTTACCAGGAGTACAATCGATACACGCATTATAATTAACTTGATTTGTCTCAACCTCGCGGCAGAAGGTTGACGATCGAATATTTCCACGTAGATGGTTCTCCCAAGACGATCCTGGGAAGCAGCGAAGCATCCAGGTCGCGATTAAACGGAAACTCGCTCGGCGGAATGCTCTCTCGGTGGTCCTCGTTCCGGCACGGTGTAACGTTGGGAACCGTATCGATTGTTCAGCCCGCGAACAATATTGGGAAACGCGATTGTTGCGTGTTGCTTGTTGCATGAATCGCGCGGCGCGTGTACCTGCACGGTGTGTACAGGGAGCACAGGGTACGGGGTACCCGATGAAAAGTGTTCGGTAGATCGAGTTAAATCGAGTTCGGGATCGAGATCGCTCCGCTTCCCATCCTCCTCAAATAGGTGATCACGCCATAGACCGTTCTTCCCTCCCTCTGCGATCCGCGATCCTTTCCCCTCCACTTTCAGAGATTTTGCTTCTTGTGTCGGGGAACCGTCCTACTCCCTTTCAACGTTTCGTCGCATCGCATCGCTCTTGCTCGTTCTAATCGCCGATTTCGTAAACGGTTCCCCGTATAGACGATCGAGATCGAATCACGATGCAGGGATCGTCCGTGACTCCGCTCTGTACAAATATATCCCGAACGGATGATCTGTACGAAACAAGATTCGAGCGTCCATCGCCATTTCCGATCGAATAGACGCGGATTCTTCCCTTTCTTGTAGACAGACGATGGTTACGCGTTCAGCATAGTATGGACGAAATCGAGTAGTATAGTAGAAGCAATTTTTGGTTCGACTCACTGGGAGGACGTGGCGCAGTGGTCCAGGAGACCGCTTTTCTTGGCCAAAACTATTATAGCAATATTATAAGGTTTAATGGGTTTAATAGGTTTATTGTTAAGGAACGTTGGACTCGTCTTGATACCAGTTAGAATATTATGATGTAAAAAATATATGTTTAAAAAATTGAGGTGACCTCCATTTTTTATTGAAAAGATTTTTTTCTTTAATTTTTTATATTTTTGAAAGTCGAGAAATCGAATTTTAGCCAAAAAAACTGGCTCCTGGAACACTGTGCGAGGGGCAGTGAGGACAACAACAGGATCCAGCTGACCGGGAAACGCATCCTTGTGCCAGATTCTCGTCCGCAACGACACATTTGTAGCACGGAACCGATCCAGCGATCTCTCGATCTCTCGGCTCCGGTGCGGTGTTGCGACACCTCTGCCAACGCACCTGTGCCCCCGTGTGCCGCTAGTCGGTGGCTCTTACGCCTAGTTTCTGTCAGTAATTTCTCGGCAAACTCATTCGTCAAAAGAACCAAGCACCAACGATTTAGATTTCCTTCGAGAGCCAAATTTCTTTAGGAGAATCCCGTTTTTTAGAAGTCGGTTGAAACTAATGTAATAATTAGACAGCGGACTCTTTATGAATTTATGGCAAAAATTAGCAAGCGTAATTTAAAACAGTAAGCATATTGGAAATACTTAAAGATACTGTTATATCATGTTCAACCTATGAAACAAATTAAGAAAGAAAATTAATTTCTATTTCATTTGCGATTTATTGTAATTCGCATGAAAATATTTGATTTTGCATAAAGATCCGCTGTCTAATAATCTTAAGTTGGTCTTTACTTGAATTCAGATGCAACACAATGACTGATTGAAAATTGCATTAGAACACTATTAAAATAAAATTAATTTATTTTAAACATGTCGTTCGTGGAAGAGCCGCACTCAAGCAGCCAAAGAACCGCATATTCCCGACCACTGGTCCTATTAGGAGCCGATTGCGATACAAGGCGATTTTAGGCTCCCCGCAGAATCCAGGTGATCTGGATCGTCGCGGACGGACAGGATGAACGGATCGCGGTGATGAAATCGGCGAACGGTTTTACATAAGTGACGCTCCTCCGTCCGCATCTGACCGATTCCCACGAATCGGTCTCTAACGATCTAGCTTTTACGCGTGCGTTGTTCGGAGAGCGCGTTGATTTTTCTCCCAGCCGCGCAACGGCAGTCGCATTAGTGCATAAGGTACGAACGAGATTCGGTCCAAGCGACGCATTATGAAATAATCGGAGAGTAAGTTCTATGAAAGGGAAAGAGAAGAATCCAGCGTCCTTGATCGATGTTTGAAAACCGATCCGCAACAATTTGGAGGAGATGATCCGCGAGCAAAAATTAACGGGGAAGAGCGACGCCCGATTACTGTTATGACCCACGACCCACGTCCGTGGCGCGCCTATTGCGTAAGCTCGCGTCCGCAGGGGAAAGCCCATTTGTTTAGAACCCGTTCCGGCGCGTTCGAAGTACCGTCGTGCGTCGTATTTCCTCGAACGCGCTTTCTTGTTTTGAACTTTGCCAGCGAGGCAAACGTCGGTCGACGCTTTCGAAAAGAAATGTCGGCAGCACGACGCGACGCGACGCGACGCCCCGAGCAAATGGTAATAATAATGTATAATCCTGCTCGATGATCACCGCGCAGCGGCGAAACAAACGCCTATCCGAGATTTCTCACAACACGACACCACTTCCGAGCCGGAAACGCCGCAATTTCGGCATCGTGTAACGCCTGTTCCCTCAATGTCCCCTACACAATGCCGTTCGTGTTTTCCTCGCGTGCGCAAGCCCCTTATCTGCCGGCCGCATCGTTTTGTATCCTTTTGCCCCGTTTCCAGCTTCGATCTCTCGAA
Source organism: Lasioglossum leucozonium (assembly GCA_028454225.1). Lineage (NCBI taxonomy): Eukaryota > Metazoa > Arthropoda > Insecta > Hymenoptera > Halictidae > Lasioglossum > Lasioglossum leucozonium. The sequence goes on from CM052218.1 coordinate 6,538,217, forward strand.
ATTGCTTTATTCCCACTGGCTAGACGAATATGCGTACTACGTACACGCTACTACTTCGAACGACAAGGTCCCAGTCAACAAAATCTGATTGTGCAATCATACTTTCGGAGCAAAACGCGGCCATTTTGGTGCCGAAATAGTACTTGGTCTCTATCTGGTCTGAATCTGCAGACCAAAGCCTGTCGCCGAATACCGTAATATGGAAACACATGGGTCCGTATTTGGCGCCGACTTGGTGCCAAATTCATAGCAGATCCAGAGCAGATTGCTTACCGGGGTTGTGCAAAATAAATTCGACTATCTCGTTAATTCGCAACGGTCCCTATATCCGGCAATTAATGTAGACGATTTCGTAAAAGAAGTCGCAGTCTATTGGCCAGCGAAGTGTCGAAGACGCGGCTACAAGAGTCGATCGTGTTTCCCTCTCGGTTTCCGCGTCGGAGATGCGCGACGAATCGAGCTTATCTTTGGTGAAAGCGTGCCGCATCCTCGTGCACGTCCTCCGCGGAGGATCGGCCGCGATCCACGATCCACGATCCGCGATACGCGATCCATAGTAGTAGTAATAGTAGTAGTAGTAGTAGTCGAGCGCCTCGTCCTCCTCACGAGCCCGCGATTTATGGGGGCGCTGATCCGCGAAAGCAGCACGAACTGGAGCAGAGGTTCTATCGACGCGTTACCGGTTACCGAGCATCGGATCGGGGAGTCGAATCGAATCGAATCGGACACAGAGATGACTCCTGTCGATAGCCTCGCGGAGAAACTCTCTCGTTCTCGAGGGCCTGGAAAAACGTTCCGCTCCGTTTCGAGAACCACAGCCTGAACCGCACGACCCTCCGCGATCGAGAATCGGTCGGTTTTCCTGGTTGCATTGTTACCGGGAGCGACGACTAATTAGCGCGGGCCCCTCGCACCTGCAAGTACGCGGACCCGCCGCGAAAAATCTCTCACGAGAGTTGCGCACACGTTCGAGCTCGATTCCCGGGCACCGTTTGTAATACGCGTTTACGCAATCCCCGGCTCGTAATACGCTGCGTGTGTGCTCCCTTTGCGCCGCGCCGTCGCGTCGCGTCGCTTCTCGGGTATCAATTTGGCAGCAACTTTTCTGCCAAACACGGACCCATCCGTTTTCACATTAGGCCCGCTACACACACCCGTTTTTCTAACGTGTGGCGACCGTCCGGTACCGGAATTGCGGTCCGAAATACGATGGATTCAATTTTTTTGAACCGCAATTACGGCGTCGCGCGTCGATCTTGCGTCGCCGCAACCGCAAATACGATCGTCTTCACATTATCGCATATCAATTGTTGTACACGTCCGTTATTCTGCCGCACGTTAGAAAAACGGATGCGTATAGCGGGCCTTAGGGTCGATATTTAGAAAGTTTCGTGCCAAAATTGCATGCTCTGGTTATAGAGCGCAGGTCTATCGCGCTAAGAGCGAACCTGATCTCGTCCGCTCTTTTCGAGAGCGAGATCCTCCAGCAACAATCGTCTCGTTCTCACATCGAGACTAGTTCCTCTTGTAATCCTGTGACGAATGACAGCTGGATACGCGTTCAGGTTGTTCAGCCTCGAGTGGATGCGAGCCGGTCGCGCGAACGATCAAATTTCCTTTAATGTAGAAAAAGTTACGAAGATTTTAGCGAGAGATCTCGCCCGAGAAATGTCGGGAACGCAAAGGTCACCGGGAGACTGATTAGCCAAGTGCCGTTCGCTCAAAGGTCGCCAAAGCGACGAGCCCTTTCTGCCCGAGCCGACGATTCGCGCCGCTAATTGTCAGCTGGACGAGCGGATCGCGAGAGGGGCGGAGAGGAGAGGAGAGGAGAGAGAGAGGACACGGCTATCCGGAGGATGATCTGCGGTTCTTTCGAAACGGATTTACCTTGTTCGGAGATCGGGCTGCGTGTCCGCGCGTCCGCGAGGCTTTTCCTCGCGATTGTCGGTCACGCACCGGCTCTTAACGAACTTTCGTATCGGAACCTTGAGCGACCGGCCGCGCGGCGCGGCGCGGGGCGACGCGGTGCAGCCAGGAAGAAGCGGAGGACCGAGAACCGATGCCGACGAAGCCGTGTTCGTTTTTCGTGGGAGGCTGCCGGGAATCTCACACTGGGAGCGCAATCATTTTGTTACGCTGGCAGGGTACATCGTCGGATCCCGTAATTGTTGGTAAAGCGACTCTCCGTTCTCCGTTCTTCGTCCCCCTCCTCCCCCCGTAGCGTCTCGCGTAACCCGCGGGGGTTATTTTTTCGTGGTGTCTTCCGCCGTGCCGCGGATTCGAGACCAGGAAGCGGCCTGGTTGCGCAACGAGAAGCGCTTTCGAGCATAGGACCTTCGAGGCCACGTGGACAGGAGCAACCAGAGGTATTCGTAATCTTGAAAACCCTTCGGTATCCCTCTTCGAGGAACTTCCCCTACCCGAATAACACGAAGACATTGTAAGTATTTAAAATACAGTAATGGCGCGATCTAAGCCTTTTCTCGGCAAAGGATGCCGAACGTAGAAAAGGACTGTTTAAAAGTATCATTATTTATTCCAGAATGAAGAGGATCCCTCGATCTTCAATTGCATCGCCCGAGGAGCAGCAGCTCTGAACACTTCGGAAAACGCGAACGGAGAATTTCTGCGCCGGAGACAACCACGCGGAACGGAGAGACGTCGGGCTGCGAGCTTGTAAAACCGAAGTTCGGCGTGACCGGTCGCCCGCCAGTCGCAGCGTCGCGTCGCATGACCTTTGCGCTCGGAAAGGTGCATCCTGGGAGTGCTGGGTCGCATTCCGATAGACACCGTAGCGAGCCTGTTCGACCGTAGAATCCTCCGCGCGACTACTGGAACGTCGCACCGACAAAATCGTCGACGAAACGAATGGATCGCGAAACGCAATAACGAGTAGTCGCGCACGCGAGCGCGCGCGTGACATCAACTGTTCCGCGAAGATCGAGGTCGTGTATCGGTTTGAACCACTACTAATCCAATGACAAAACTTCTTTATTTTTCATTATTCTTTAATGGAACTTTCGCTAATTTGTTTGTGGCATTTTTCCGATCAAAATGACTCTGAGCACGGTATACAAAATTGCAATTGTATGTAGTGGTTTAATTGACGGTATTTTGTAACAGTTGCGCGGTCCTACCGAGGCGTTGCTAGTGCGTCCTAGTGTGCACCGACCTTAAACCATCATTTTCATTATGGCATCACGGTACGCGAGGGTAGGCAAGGCGTGCGTTTTCTCCGGTTAGGATAATCCCGGTGTCGCATCCTGTTCGGGTGGTCCGGTTGTCATAGTTGTTGGTACGGATACGCGTAAGGAGCTGGGAATCGCTTTAGGGCTGATCGACGTGCTGTAATTTCGATCGTTGAGAAACGCGTGCTCCTAATTGAGCGTTTTAGCAGACGAGTCTTGTTCTACCGATTGGTAACCTCCTCTTCGTTCGCTCGTTCGCTGGCCCGGCTGGCTCGCTGGCTGACTCGTCTCGCGATCTCTCTTTTCAACAGGGAGAACGAAAAGTTCTCCGCCTTGCATAATGTCCTCGCCTTCCGGCTCGAACACCTACGTTTATAAATAGCGATACCTCTGGGAAATCTCGCGAACGAGAGAGAGAGAGACGGAAAGAAGAATATGACATGGTTCGGCGACCATTCAACCGGGCCCCCGAGGCTCCCGGGGCCGGAGAAAGCTGGGAAGGTCAGAGGTTTGCGGGCAGATCATTTTTCCACGATGGAATCTCGCTGCATCGCGACCCGTTTGCAATAATCGTAGCGCCATCGGTGAATCGATTACGCGACCGCGTCAACTGGACCTTTTATATTGCTATTATACGTATGTAAGTACCTATGTAAGTATGTACGTTTTCTGCGTTCACGCATATCCCTGTATTTCCTGCTTTCCATTTTATCTTACACGCGATTACTTTATCTTCGCAGCCAATGCAAGTATTCGGTTGTCCCGAAGGTTTCTTTCACTATGTGTACATTCCATATTGTCAGATAACATCCGACACACACGAACAACACAATCTTCTGTTCGTTAATGTTTTATTATTATTACTATAAACGGACCGAAGCTCTCTTGCATAAATGTTTGCATAATAGAAAAAAGAACTTACATACAAAATGGTACTATCCGATAATCCTACGTAATTGTCTTCAATTCAGCACGATTATTATACACAGAGTGTTAGAGTCTGTAACAATGCGAATTATTGGATTAATTGATCCATACGTAGATCTGGATTTAAGTGTTTGAAATCCTGCTCTAGATCTCGATACACGTTCAGATACGTAGAAATTGATTTGCATAAGGAGGGAGGAACAATCGATGCGATTATCAATTAAATAAAAAATAAGGCTCTGGTCGGATACTCTTCTTCGAGCAGACAATGTTTCGAGGTTGCCTCCTCATTCTCAACCATGCCATTGGTTTTCTTAAGAACTACTCTGAATTTGCGTAGAGCACACTAATCGAAAACGAAACGAACTTTTGGGACAACCTAATGCATTCCTACATCCTGCGCTACTGAATTCATTGCAAACCATCTTGCTGAATGTTCGGAAGTAAACATCACACGAACAACGTCCTACGGATGTACGGCACCGCCAGGCTAGAACCACCTGCGGATGTTCAGCGATCTACATCATTCGTCTTCGCCCCCGTTACGAAACATGGAGTCCGCAGACTCAAAAATTACAGTGGAACGCGGAATAGACAGGATCGTTTGCCCGCGACACTGAACGGGGTCTTGGGAACGCGTTCGAATGGGACTCTCCGACGGCTGAATGTTTGTCCGATTTTCATTCAGTTGATCCTCGAGCGATGCATCGGCGTCGATGATCCTTGAGTGCACAACCTTTCGATGAAGTCAGCGAGCGTCGGAGGAGTTCCATCTAAATGCCAGAGGAGTAACATCACGACGCGCGCTGCTCATTGATCTTAGACACCCGGCCGTGTCTCTCCTTCTCTCTCGCGAAATGGAAATGCTCTCGCTAGGAAAAAAGCCAAGGATGCCGCCGCGCATTTTTATTCCACTGGCTCGCCGTTGCGGTCTATGTAATTACACGGTCTCCGCCGCGCCGCCGTCTTCGTTCTCGTTGAAAATCTACCGTGCGCGTTTCTACGCGCGGCTCGGTTGGTGTTTTTTTTTTTAATTTTTTCTTTTGCGGGAAAGCGCGCACGAGCGAAACTTTCAGGCTGGTATATCGTTCAGTCGCGTGAACGGCGGTTTAATTAAGATTTTCACCTTCGAAATTGCAATCGACGCTGTCGAGCATTAAAAATGGCATTATATGGAATAAATATAAGCAGAAAATAGATTTTCTGTTTGCTACTAGGGATCTCAATGAGAACGAATTTTGTCATTACATGTAGATTGTATTTATTATTCTGTTTTATTCAATCGTTATTTTGAAATACATATATTTTTTGTTCGAACGTGAATGATTCTTGCAGCTCTCCCTAAAAACTTCCAACAGGAAAGCGTTTTAATCAATTTGAACCGTTCGAAATTAAAAAATAACAAAAGGAAACTATTGGAATGTGTTTTATTCGAGTTTTATTAGGCGACCGTGACGCCCCTAGCGGCAAAATCTTGTAGCTCTGTGCAGGGGCCGTACAGCGCCAATTGACGTAGTGGCAAAATGCTGAAACTGCTAGCCAATTTATACCGACATTCAATTACAGTTAACGAACAAAGATGTCGCCAGTGGTAGATTCGCGGAATTCACAGCCAGCGCCATGTAACGGTATGTTTTGAAACTAGTCGGTAACACAGTTTGGATATCAGTTTCAGCGTTTTACCGCTATGTCAATTGGCGCTGTACGTCGCCGCTGTCCGTTCAAATTAGCTCTGTCGGTTACTAAAATTCAATAATCTAATAAATAATATAATAAAAACTATTGCAATGTTTAAAATCGTATCAGAGGTGAGGCTAGAAGTATAATCTAAATAATTGCTGTAGAATAATTTTTTAATTAAACTTCCCTGAAGTTCAGGGAAGTGCAGGTCTTCGCGCAAGGCGGCAAATGAAATATTGAAAATGACGCGCGTACATTCAAAACAAAGGGGAGGATAAAAAATTGGGGAGAATATACTACAAAGTTGCATCGTACAAAATGTCACAGAGGTTTAACCGCCCCAAGGACAGGTGTGTCGCGCGAATTAACTTCATTATTCTGAGGATAGAATAGCAAACGTTGATGACACAGAATAGAACGATCGATCAATATAATAATATATGTGCGCATCCCTTCGAAAGAAAATTACCATTCTTTTTTCTCTTACGACCGGCTGAATCTGATCGTGACCTACGCCCATGATAAATGCGCTATGAGTGGATTATCACGACATTTCAGTCTTCCCCATTACTTCTCGCCTCGATCAATCTTTCCCTGTAAAGCGAAACTACCTTGTTGTTGTTGACGCTCGGCCGTTGTTTTCGATCAAACTCGGTTTTCTTTCGAGGTGCCACGGATACACACTTACGCGTTTAATATGCATCCGACGATCGTGAAAAACTTCCATCGAGAACGATGAGCTTGAAGCACGCACCCTACCTATGCTCGTATTGTTTTTCGAGAAGATAAACAACAACGTGTTGGAAGCTCAGCAATCGATGATAATTATCTATCGACGATCTGACAAGGACGAATGTATTTATCTTGTCAGTGGAGAGTAGCATTTGTTATACCAATGAAAACTAGGTATACGAGAACGACTGCGAGCGCAACATAGTCTTCACCTTTCTTTGTTCGCGTGGTCGAACGTAGGGTCTTATTTCTTCAAGAACATCCTGGAAGAGAAGCGAGACATTCAGGATGCACGTCCGATGGAACGAAATCGACGGGCGAAACGCGACGAGCAGATCGAGTAACATTTTCTGTTCTCTCTCTCTCTTTTGCTTTATCCTTGTCAACAACAATACAATTCGTTTCGAATGGTTTCAGAGAAGCGAGCAGTATGGAGTAAAGAGACCAAGCCGAATGGTAGAAGAGACGAACGTGGCACGCAAAGCGATCTCTGCCAAGCGATCACCCCGATCTATTATCTCGGCAAAGTGTGCGGTTTGATCCCGGTTAGATTCGTTGCTCGCGCATCCGGAAGATATCACGCGCGCTCCAGCGTCCTCGATCTGGTTTACAGGTAATAGTGTTCAAAGATTTCAAGCTTTCGCTACTCGCGACCAGCGAGTTTCAAGATTAACACGCACAATCCTTTCTTTCGTAGCTCTGTTGTGTTAGCATTGCTGCTGGGCGTGGCGATGTGGGGTCTGTGGCGAGACTTGAAAGACGGATGGGCGCATAGCACCAGACTGAAGTCTCAAACGGCGGTGATAGCGACCTGCAGCGACGTCTTCGGCGTGATAAGCCTCACGGTGGTCTGCATCGTTGGCTCGCCGTTCCGTTGGAAATACCTAGAAGCCGCAATCAACAAATTAATAGAGGTCAGAGAATGCACTCGATCATTTTCGTCGTCATCGCCGAAAATTAATACCGGTCGCGCAGGTAGACGAGAGACAGGGGGAACCCGCCGAAAGAAGAACTCGGCTATATACCATCTATTTAACGGTCTGCAGCCTGACTTATCTGTGGTTCAGCTCGATAGTTGATTTTTGCGCGTGGACCCGGCAAACAAATTCGACTAAACAGTTGCCCGACAAGGGCCCCATCAATTACTCGCCCTTGTACTTGATGTACACGATAATTATCTCGACGGAGCTTCAATACAGCGTCGCCACGTACAACTTGAGCCAGAGATTCGTTAGGCTGAACAACAGCCTCAGAGATCTACTGAACAGCAATGCTTTGTCATCCGTTGCCTACTCATTGGGAAATCCTGTCGAGACAGGTAAGAGCAAGACCGTAATCTTCGTTGTCCTAAAGTCTAAAGCATAAACGAGACATTAAAAATCGCCGCTTGAAAGCAGCCGTGACGAATGTTCACAACAGAGGATCGAACGCCGTGTCGCGTAGACAGTTAGAGTTGGGCAACCATCGAGTCTTGAAGAACTCACCTGGTGAGACAGAACGCGCAGTGACCCACTAAAGTAATTCCTTCTGCAATTGCAAGTTACTCTAATTTAAAGGGCATCCGAATACTTTTGTGGGCCACTGTAATTCGAGTTAGTGTGCATTCTCTGTTTCTCGTCGTTGATTGCAGAGACCAGCATATCCGAAATGATACTGGTACACTCGATGCTTTGCGACATACTGAGCCTGATCAACAGTGCGTTCGGTGTGATGATATTGGCGGTGACCACGAGTTGCCTGCTACACCTTGTGATCGCACCGTACTTTCTGATTCTACAAGCGGCCGAGGAACACGAGTGGATATTTCTAGCGGTGCAGGGCATGTGGTGTATCTTCCATGTGGCTAGGATGCTGATAATCGTTCAGCCGAGCTACTGGACCGTGGCCGAGGTGAGCAACCAGCGGAAAAAAGAAAGCAGACAAGGTTGTGGATAGACGCCTCACGGATACGTTTTCTTACAGGGAAAGAAGACCGCGGCGCTTGTTAGCCAGCTACTGTCCTCCAGTTTCGATGCGAACGCGCGCCAACAGTTGGAGGTATTCTCTCTTCAACTGTTGCATCGACCTCTCGAGTTCTCGGTCTGCGGGCTCTTCTCCTTGGACAGAAAGTTGATAACATCGGTAAAACAGAAACAAGATGATCGAGTCGTATACACGGTGTCCCGCTAACTCTCTGTTACAACGCGACGATATCTACGATATTCTTTCCTTAAGGTCATTTCTTTCGAGGCTTCAAGGTCGTCGACCCTCGAATCAAATAATTTGTCCATTCGATATATCTCGCGTAACATACAAAATAGCAGAGATATCGCGTTGCAACAAAAAGTTTGTGGGACACACTGCGCGTTCGAATTTGATTGAATTTGATGGGATTTTAGATAGCCGGGGCGGTGACCACGTACCTCGTTATACTGATACAGTTCCAAAACGCGGACGACACGAAAGGTCAGGTGGACAGCCTGAAGAACGCGACGCAAATTCTGAAAAACGCGCCGTCTTTACAAAATCTGACTGGCCTGAAGATGATTCTCTGAGTCCCCCCCCCAAGCAAAAATACGAAGAGATCGGACAACGCAGAGAAACACAGTCGTGTATGATAATGACGTATTTAATTGTTCCAATTCTCATAAACAGCGGCAATATACAAATACAGTTTACTCGTTTCGCAATCCAACTATTTATCGTCAACGAGTCGTTCTGATCGACGATTGACCGAGAGCGTGCTTCATACGATGTCTTCAAACTAGACGTCAGTCACAGCCTATCCAAAGCGTTCCTCCTCTTACCCTCCCCTCCCCCTCCTCCTCCTGTCACGCTGTCTCTTAGTACAGGTAACGTGTGTTGTCCAACAAAATGGAGAAACTCGAATAGTCTCGCCGTTCGAAGAAGCCGAGGCGTGTGTCTCGTTGGATCGAATTACTACTAAGGTATATACAACCTCTCGTATACTGACTCGTTTTCTCTGCGACACTATACACTTGTTCGTACAAATTATCATTACTCTAGCAATAAATATTGGATCGTCCGAAAAGAATCTAGCGCACGCTCTCCCTCTCTCTCTCTCTCTCTCTCTCGTACGCTAGCATACAACGCTCTCTCGTGTTTTTCTGTACCACGTATCAATATACAACATGTTCGCGGTCGCGCTCAAATTCAATTGGATGGCCGATGTTGTGTACGTGTGTTTGTGTACGCTGTGTGTATGTATGTATGTGTATTTTTACGGAACCAAACGAGACGCGAAAACTCTGTCACGCTCCGTCCCTAGCCGTTCCTAGCCGTTCCTAGCTGTCTCTAGCCAAACCGAAATCCGAAAGCTGCGCGACTTGATCGTAATGAATCCTGGTCGCGAGTTTGCTCAGTTGACCGTGGCCGCCGCGACCGGCGGTTGGGCTTTCTGTTGCGTGACCTGTAACAGGTTCTCGCAGCAACTGTCCTTCACGATGTTCAAGCTCTTTGGTCGCGGACAAGCGAGCATGTTATCCGAATTGTTCGAGAGCAGTTCCTCGTCGTTCTCCACTTTATTCCGGTGACGAGCGTTGCATTGGCAAGGGCTGGTGTGTCGATGGATCCTTGAAAAACAGTCGCTGCACACCCTCACAGGATCGTAAAGCTGCTCGCTCGGCAGCGGTGTCGAATTCTCTGAACAGTCCGCGCAGAATATCTTGCCGCAGCATCTGTCGGAGAGAAAAAACAGTTGAGCATATGCTTGCTTCCGTTGCCTCCGGCAAACGTTTTATTATCGGGTAGATCATCTTACCTGCAATGATGCTTGCGTCTTCCCAGCCAAAATTCTGTATCGCAGCCCATGCACCGAGTCACCGCGTGATCAGGTACCCACAAAGTAGGAGCTGGTCCCAATTCCTCGACCGCCTCCCAAGACATGTCAGACGGCAACGATTCCCCATGATCACCGGTGCTGCCGATCGAATCGGGTAAGGATCCCTGAAACACGCGCTCCTTGCTTATCTGCCCGGCCGACGTTCTTCCACAATAGAATTCGGCAAGCTCATGCGGGGCTGTACTTCCGAAAATTCCCATGATCCGAATTGACTGAAATTTTGTAAATAGCTTCCGCTTTGATAAACACGATGATTGCGAGAAGGATTCTTGGCGTCTCGTAAAATAAAAATTGTTGTACCATTCTAGTGTTACTCCCTATGCTACCGACAGGATTGTAACCGCGATTTATTACATATGTATATTCTACGAATTAATAAAATGTTCCTAAAAACCTAATCCAAGCTTGTAACTACGGTTATTCTAGTGTCTGTCGCACGAGAGATGTTTCATTTTTTACTTTTGCATTCCACAAGTTTGTCCGAATACACTACGCGGTGTCGGTAAAGTAGGAAATCACACTGAAATGGCAAAAAATTTTTTTTTGAGACGCCAAAAATCCTTCTCGCTGTCATTTTTCTAAAAAAAATCTATTTACAAATTTTCAGCCAATTTGGAGCACGGGGGTTTTCGGAAGTCTAATTAGATATATCACTCACGATATCGTCGATGCGATCGACGTCCGCGTTATGGTTACAGACTTGTTTGATCAGAGCCAGCCTCGTTGTGTGCAGCTCCTTCCTCAACGCTTCCTGTTTCAGCTGAAGACAAGAGAAACCACAAAGTGAATGAAATGCAACAGTTCCCTTTCTTCTTGTCTCTGTTCTCTGATTTTTCCCTTTCGAGACATGCTCGACGCGAAATACCTTTTCTTCCACTAGAATTTGTTGCACGCGCATCTGTACATCGCAGTGTATGATGGAAAGACCGTCGATGTCGTCCAATTTGTTGAGTTCGTCCGGGGCCGTGTTCCGATGCATCGGCGAAGCCGGACACACTCCGCTGCTGGGTGTTCTGGACATCAACGGCGCGGTGATGTCGCTCAGATCGCTGCCCTCGGTATGGTTCTGATTCTGACTCTGATTCGAGTTGCAGTTGCGGGGGCAAGAGCAGACAGTCTCGCCGATCGAGTTCGTCTCGACCCACGAGGACACGATGTCCTGCGGCGAACTCTCCTGGGGTCTGCTGCTCGAAACAGAAACCCTTATTAGAGATTCGAGGCTTTCGGCGTATGCTCGCGTACTAATATCATCCGGTAAAGACGCTTACGTTTCTTTGTCAGAGTCGATTGCGTCTAGCAATGAGCAGTTACTAGGTATCAGCGTGTCCGTTGAACTGTCCACCGAAGGGTTGGCCGGCGAATCGTTCAAGGATTGAGTAGTCGGAAGATTCTGTTGCTTCGACTTGTCCGAGTCGAGATCCTTGTCCGTTCTGTCTTCCTTGTCCAAGTCCGAGCTCTTGTCGTCCTCTGACCTACTGCTCTGTGTACACACGGCGGCACTGTACTTGTCCGCTCTGTCTTCCGAATCCGAGTCCGAGGTCTCGTCGTCCTCGGACCTACTGCTCCGCGCGCACACGTCGACGCTGCACTCGTCCGCGTAGTCCGCATCTTTCTCTACAGTTTTCGCTTCGAGGGACAAAGAATCCGCTTTCCTGTAAAACGATTTCGCAGGCTCGAATACTCGAGTTACTCGAGCGGCGAGGTAGCACTGGCAAAAAGCACGATAATTACTTCTCTACCGAGATACTTGGATCGCTGAGTCTACGACGCGGATAGGCCGTGTGATCGGGAGCATGCATCAGATCATCGTACGAACGAGTTTTGGTCATTTGCCGTTGTGGTTCCTCGTTTTCGCTACGTTCGATGTCTATCATCGTCACGTTCTGTTTGTCGTCCCTCGCCACATGGGACTCCATGGAGCCCGAGTAGACCTCGTACCATACGACAAGCCTACGCACGCTACAGTTCGGCCACAACACCTGACACAACAAACAGCCCGCGTTAACATTTCTAGATCACCGGATCACGGTTCGGTGATCTATGTCAAATATTTATATACACTAAACACATAAATATACCAGAGAGAAAATATCCTACTTGTTTCTCTAAAGGCGAGTACAAGTGATTTACGAACGAACTGGAATTGAGGAACCGCCAAACCGAAAATGTACGCTCCTTTATTCTCAACTGTAGCCTTTCCTGTATCGTGTTGCAGAGAAATGTGCCGAAAAGTTGCGAATATGTATGCTGCGCCAGCTTCTCCTGAAATCGATCCAATCGATATCGGTACCTAGCGTTCGCACGGGGAACGCAAGTGTATATACACACATATGTGTATGTCTCGAGAAAAAATAAGTAACAAAGGAAGACGAAGCCTGTAGAATTAGTTGTCATTGGACTTGTTGCGCTTACCAGATACGCTGGCGACATCTGAAAACTACATTTAAATTGGTCAGTCAACTGGTGTACACAGTCCAGCCACTGAAGAAATACTGGACATCGTTCGTTCGGATCCTCACAGCCGACGGTCAGTCCACATCGATCCGCGAATTTGTGTCCAAAGTCTAACCATTCTCTCTCGCATAAGATTTGGAATCCCTGTCGGTGAGAAAACAGAATAACGAAACGACGATTCGTCGGCGAACGCACGCAGAAAATGAGAGTACCTTCATCGTACCTCCATAGTTCGATAATAAGGATCAAGAAGAATCTGTGCCAGCGCAACGATCTGAGGCGTCCTGTCCCAGCCGTCGCTGCAATGCACTAATACCGGTCGAGCGTCTCTTTCGATCGCGGATGCCACGGTCACCGCTGCACGCAATAGTCCAGACATGTGTTGCAACCACTGAGTCCCTTCCAAAAGGCTGAGCCAACTGTACAACGCAGAATCATCGATGAGACACACCGATCGATTATATATAGAAATTACAAACAAACGTCCAACCACACCCTCAGTCCCAACCATTGAACGCTCTCGCAGTGATCGCTAATAAGCTTAATGCATGTGACCTTGCAAACGCATAATTGAAGAAAAAAATAAAAGCCAAATCGTAATAGGGGACGGAAGAAGCAGTTGGAGAACCGTTTACCTGGCATTATCCGTCTCTGTTGCGCAGAGCTGTCTCATCGCGTGAAAGCTTCTACGTATAGAGTGAATGTTTGGTAAATTCATAAACTGTATGTCGCAGTTCGGGTAATACTGTTGGCATTCGCAGCCGCCTCCGCGCGCTCTGTTAGCCACAGCAATCGTGTACGACCTGGCGTCCACAATTAGAACTTTCTGCAAGCAAAAAAAAATTTCTGTTATTCGTTCATCTTATCGGTTTGTGTCAGGTCAGTGCAAAAGTTCACGCCCGATTTCGTATTAAAATAAACAACGATTCTGACACGAACTTTTGAAAATTCCGGAGTTCTGTTGGCGTAACTCACTTTGGTATTGTCCACTGTGGCTCCAGCGTCGTCGCAGGAAGAATCCACCATTGTAGATTCACCTTTGTCGTAGGAACACGCATCCGAAAGTGCTTTCAGTAGACTCTCGTCCTCCGCGCTCCGTCGTCCGAACCAACCGAGTTCCGGCTGACTACTCCGCGCTATCACCGCACCATTTTTCACATGTCTGCGAAGAAGATCGAATTAACGATTGAAGGAAAAATAGACGTTGATACGACGGTGACAATACCTCCAAACAACAGCAGGGATTCGACTAGAACTACGATACGTGGCCACGCGTTTCAGAATATCATCGGTGATGCAGGAAGGGACCAAAATCAACGGCGGATACGACGGGCACATTCGGTAATCTTTATTGATCTGACTACTGCGCCAGGTACCATGTAAATTGAACTTCAATCGTTCCACCTGCAACAACAGCAAACAGATCGAGTCAAACGAGTGCGCATTCCAGTTCGGTTAAAATTTATGTTGCCTGTTACACACCTCAAAGTTAAAAGTAGTCTCGTAAGACGTGGTATCTTTCCCGATCTTGGCGAATTCTTTCCCCTCCTCGACGGACCAAGCGTAATACGCGAAAGCGAATATGTCCTCTATACTCTTCTTCGGGTACATCACTTTGTGTAAACGTTTGAACCATTCGAAGCAATGTTCGTTCGTGGAAAAAGCACAACTGAAACATTCGTTGGAAACATAATATGTATATATGTATCGCTGAAATATGTTGTATTCGATAAAAAAAAAAAAATAAAAACATACCTCAGAGAACGAGCGTCCTTGCATCCGATGTGTAAAAAGAAAATCTCTCTGACTTCTAGCTGTTCTATCAAACCTAACGGGATGCTGTAACATGCCTGATTTAATTGTAAATACAATCTGTAGTTAGAAAGAGCCAACACCCCATCTGTTGTACGCCCTAGCGCTACAATGGACTCTCCGCTTAAAGGATTGAACGGGATCGCCAATGATTCATCTTCGCATTCCATATGCGTGTACTTTGGAAATAATTCCGAAGCGTGTAAATGACAAATGGATTGTAGACTTGTCGGCTCCTCAGAACTCTCCATCTTTGTTCTGCAAAACAATGTAATGTTCAGTTTGGATTTTTGTTGTTGTAGCAAAATGTCATGAAGCAGTGTTTCAACTTTGTTGGTAAACAAAGAATCGCGAAACCGTTTAATCGTCCGATGTGTTGTTTACAAACACGGGTGCTACAAAACGAATAACAACCTTAAGAAATATTTCTCGAAACCACGGACATTTTGAGCATATGACTGTACACAGGCGCGAACGTTGTCATCGACATCGCATTGTCGAGGAGACAACAGGTAAACGTCACGATAATTTGTTCAAGCTTATCGATTCGCGTCGTATCGTCGCGAAAACGGACTACCACGTAGAAAAATAGCTACGGAAAGGTCAAACTTTTCGATACGGACAACAAACGTTCGGGCAACTGACAGGCTTGCAACGAGAAACGTAACACATATGTAGCTCGTTTTCACCTGACGAAGTAATATTATTCAGCAGGTGAGAGACAGCAGGCGAACGAAAATTTCAACTGTTCCCGCATTCAAGGAACTTTTTTCAAATTTATAGCGACGTATACGCGGTAGCTGTTGTCTCGTTAGGCGACACAATTAGAAGCGATTGCAAAGCGAGAAAGAAAGAATCCAAGTAACGCGCCACGGTTCGACGATACGTTCGAACATATTCACGGGATTTTTCCTCGACAGAGAGCATACATATATCGGGGGAGAGTCGACGGGAGTTTACAGCTGCGACACCGTCTTACCTTGGATTGGAAAATTTCTCCGCGATGGACGATATCCGATGGCCGTCTCGATACCTCATACAAAATCCATAGACAGTCGTTTACACGCGAACCAGAATAAGAACATTACTCTGTACAGAGAGCATTTCCCCGTAAAGAGACGCGACAATGTCGTTGATTTCTCGATCCCCTGTAGCACGCAAACCTTCCGGACTATTTATTGCGAACGCGAACAGCTTACGGTATAAACGACACCCTAATACTAATCTCACGCGAATTCGATTCAAACACGATTACTTTTCGTTACGGTGATTCACAAAAATGGCTTGCATTGTGGCGCAAGATCCCCATCAACCAAAACAAACGTTCATGTTCGGTCCCCTTCTCGCGAGACGTCGATATCACCGAGTATTTCAACTTCCAATTAAATTTTATCGAAGATACACTTTCTGTCTGATGCGAAAGTTACATTGACAGATTATTTAGTCTATAATATGTAAGTACGTATGCATGCATGTATGTATGCACTTGGCACTTACGTGTGTACAAATCGTTCCGCGTTTTCATCGTTCGATCTTTCAGAGCTGTCTCCAATTCGCGATTATTGCATCCAAGGAGATTCCACTCCGGGAACGTCTCGTCATTGGTCGGAACAAAATTGTCGACGCAGAAGAGTATACTCGTCGTCAACTTACAAAAACACGACGTGGGTTTCGTCTCTTTTAGAATCATCTATGGTTAACATTTCCATCCTTTTCTTCGCTTCGGCCCATTATGTGAACATGGATATATGTAGGAATATAGGGATGGAGCTTGAGCTAGGATCAGCGGCAAGGGAGGTGTTCAGGATTGAGAAGGGGGGTAGGGTAAAATTTAAGCCTAAATTTGATTGGTGGTATTTCTGCGCATACTCTGTACCGCCAAGTATGAAATATGTTTACAGATTGATTACAGTTACGTCGTCCCCGTCCCTAAATTTGCCAACCTCGCAGCGATACAAACCATCCCTACATATATTCCTATATCCATGGTGTGAAATGAGAACATAGAGTAGGGATACAACAAGAGGCGACACTACGGGCGGTATCTTTGACGTCGGTACAGGCGCGCCGGAAAATTTAATCAACTGGATTTGATATTGTTTAATATCAAGACAAGTCTATTTATTTTCATTTAGAATGTATTATTTATTAACATTAGTTCTTGAGAAAAGATGAAATCTAAAAAAAATGATAACTATAGAAAATATATTTCAAGAATATCCATTACGGAGATATTACAAAGATGTTCGTTACAAATAAAGTATCATAGCGTACACTGAACATTTTCTCTCTGGTCAAATACAAACTCTGAAACGATAGAACTTTCAAATGGAAATTGAACAAGCCTCGTGAAGGTCAACTTAGTGACGGGCATTATCGACTAAATTCAACTATCGACTAATTACTATTTACATAGTTACTACACACTATCGAATATTTAGTCGATAGTTTTTAGTCGACCGAAATTTTGTTTTAGTAGTTACGTCTAGATTGCGGGCTATAGTCTATGCTTATCTGGTATAGGTCAGTATAGGTCTCATCTCATCCACGGTCAAGTGGTTAAATGGTCATATGGTCAAGTGGTCAATTGGTCACGTGGTCAAGTGGTCAATTGGTCAATTGGTCAAGTGGTCAATTGGTCAAGTGGTCAATTGGTCAAGTGGTCAAGTGGTCAATTGGTCAAGTGGTCAAGCGGTCAAGTGGTCAAGCGGTCAAGTGGTCAATTGGTCACGTGACCAAATCGTCAAGTGGTCAAGTGGTCAATTGGTCAAGTCGTCAAGTGGTCAATTGGTCATGTCTCTAAGTGATCAATTGGTCAAGTCTCTAAGTGGGAAAGTGGTCAAGTCTCTGAGTGGTCAAGTGGTCAAGTGGTCAATTGGTCAAGTCTCTAAGTGATCAATTGGTCAAGTCTCTAAGTGGTCAATTGGTCAAGTGGTCAAGTGGTCAATTGGTCAAGTGGTCAAGTGGTCAATTGGTCAAGTGGTCGAGTGGTCAAGTGGTCAATTGGTCAAGTAGTCAAGTGGTCAAGTGGTCAAGTGGTCAAGTGGTCAATTGGTCAAGTGGTCAAGTGGTCAAGTGGTCACATTTCTATACCCCATTCGTCTTCCTATTCTAATGTATTGATGCAAAATATAGAATATTCATTGCAGCAACAAATGATTCGTGTTGCTTTTCCTACAATACGCAATGTAAATTTCGTTACGAATTACTTGCTGTTCCTAAAAGTCCGTACAGTGACAATTCAGACAGCGACAAAATGCTCGAATTATTTACGATGATATACGATGAAGCACTCACACCGATTTGATCACAAATGGAGTACATGGATCACTAAGAATGGCGGCGTGTACAGTCGGTGTGTACAAGAAAAATATGAGAAGGGAAATAGAACTTATAGAACTGTAATGTATAGTTCAGTTCCGGACCTAACAGGTGGCGTTGTAAAAGTCGGCTGCAGCACCTTCGCCTCTATCTAATCCTTTTTGATTTGAACAGTCGTTCGGTTTCTTCAAACGCGAGCGAAGTTTTCTTTGGTAAATAGAGGAAACTTGTATTGAATTGTACCCGAAAAAATTTGCACGATCGATAGGTTTTCCTTGATAAAATAAGATGGAAGGTTCGAACATATTGCATGTGGAAATCTGTCAAAATATCGACAGGTAGGCTGATCTGTACCAACATGGATATTTTGATTTAGAGTAAATCTGGATCTCCTATATAGAAGTTCTTGACACTATTTTCCCATAGATTTTATACGAGTTTCTATTTTCAGTACCATGCCGCGTTGCTCGATTGAGAAATTAGTTTTCAAAGAAATAGTTGCGTTGGAGGATATTCCGCTAGAAATAAATATATATGGAGAAAATTTCACGAACAGTATTCTACAACTTCATGTAGACTCTATTATATGTTCTACGAATAACACAGAGGTAATTATTGAATGAGATGGATTTCCTAAAACATTTCATCGAAACAAATTTAATTATTACAGACTACTCGTATGAAAGTACAAGGTGCTACTCTGAAATTTCATGTATACAGATTAAATGAAGAGATCGCAGCTGCAGAGACAATGCAAAACGATTCTGAAGATTTAGTGGCATCGTCTCATTGGATTCTACCTACGAAAGAATTTCATTCCTTATGGGAAAGTCTTTACTTTGATTCGAGTATAAAAGAAGATGTTAGTTGAAGACACTTTCAATTTCTGTAACTGTTTCCATCATCTTCACACACACTGAAATGTTTTATTTTCCCTTATAGTTGTTACATTATGTGGAAACAACAATGATATTTTCAGATCGTAGTGTCAATTCCAATATTATAAGCTGGAACAAAGTGGTACTATTACATGGGCCGCCAGGTACTGGTAAAACTAGCCTGTGCAAAGCCCTTGCCCAAAAAATATCTATTCGCTTAGGACATCGATTTACTTATAGCGAATTTGTTGAAATCAATAGCCATAGTCTTTTTTCAAAATGGTTCTCAGAGGTAATATTCTAATAGGATACTACATCAATTATTTCAATGAATATGCGAGTAAATTTTCCTTGTTTCCAGAGTGGAAAACTGGTCATGAAGCTGTTCACTGATATAAGGAGCATGATTGAAAATACGGACACATTTGTATGCATTCTGATCGATGAGGTAGAATCTTTGGCACACACTCGTAAATCGTGCAATAACGGAACGGAACCAACCGATTCCATAAGAGTAGTGAACGCGTTGCTGACTCAATTGGATCAAATAAAAAGATACCCGAACGTTTTAATCCTAACGACCAGCAATCTCACGGAAGCTATTGACTTGGCGTTTGTCGATAGAGCGGACATGAAACAATATATTGGACATCCTACTCAGCAAGCCATATACAATATATATGCCTCGTGTCTCAAAGAATTAATGAGGGTAAACGAATACAATTTCCTGTAGTAGTTTAAGAAATATACGACTTATGCAAGTATATTTATTTTAGGCAAAACTCCTTGAACAGGAAGAAATCTTTGATATGTCTTACTTAAAGATGACAGGCTACCAAAGTAACTCGGCCATGGAGAGTAGTATGGCGTTACTTGATCTAAGTCTGGAAAGCCTTGGTCTGAGTGGACGTGTTTTAAGAAAAATTCCATTTCTAGCTTACACATTTTATTTGCGAAACGAACAATGCAATATAACTGAATTTATAAGAGCAATGGAACTAGTTATTAGAAGACAAAAAGAAGAAACCAAAAATGCTGTTCAATCGTCGTCTTAATTTGGAATAAGAGATCCTCTGCTTGCATCGTACAATTTCTTCACATTTTCACTATTATATTGTATTTATTATACAATATACCAATGAGTCAGCATCTATGTGGCCATTGTGTGCTAATTGTGTTCCTATCTTATTAAGTTACTTATCCTATGTTATGCTCGTTTTTTATGCGAAATTTTACGAGGATTGCGCCGATTCGAATAAAAATTAGCTGCCGCTGCCAGGAGAAAAGCTACACGTGATTATTGGTAGCCGAATGTACCGACAGTCGATTTCAGGTCGGTAACAATGGTAAAATAGTGGAATTTAATACCAGCGCAGCCTAGTAGTAAACATTGGAACTATGCTGTCTGTAAATTTGACTATCGGTCTCGGTGTTCTGCCACTACGTGATTCGGATTATGGAAGGGATCGTAAAGAATCATAAATGTTTCAGTGCATTACCGTTGAGACTTTTTAATTCTTGACAGCTGAAATAAAAGCTGAATGAAAATGATGAATGAATTGAAATCTAAACATAATTATTGATTATCCCACACGAGTGTCTCCATTATAAGAATTGCTTTTCTGTGAAAAACAATTTTTTTTTTCTTCTGTTGACCTTCGAAAGAATTTGCGCGCGAAGTGGACGTTATCGAAACTTCGTAAAATTTTCGAATATAGCAAATGATCCGGTTAAAGATGAAGAAAAATCAATCGCCTGTGAAAAAGGTATTGTACTTATTTCACCGTCCAGTTACTGATATTGTTAGCTCGCTTTGACGTTTGTTTATTTATTATATATCGTTGCAGAATAGTCCTGGACGAAGTGAAAAAAAGTCTCAAAAGAAAATATCATTATATTTCACAAAGACTTCGAAAGATCAGGCCTCTATTAGTAAGGACACTTTAATTGCCGAAAAATTTAAAGAACAAAACAATGCAAAGCAAATACCATGTTCAAAAAGGAAATTGTTGGAGGACTTGGCAGGAAGCCCGTCAAAAATTACCAAGTACGACAGTGCACTTGACACAATCAAATCAATAAAAATACAAGAACCATTCAACAAGTCCAATGTAATTCACAAAGTGTTCCATGACAGCGATAACGAATTATCTAAAGAAAATATGGCTACAGGAGAATATAAGAAAAGCTATGGCTTAGGTGGATCTAAGGATGTATCTCGTACAAAACTAAATGAAGAAAAAACACAGTTGAGGCACGATAATGTACTACAGAACAGTAACTTTATAAATTCTTCTGTAACAGAGGATAATAGGGAACCTGTAAAAAATGTTGCAGTATGCGATAATTTAAAAGAGTCCAATGAATACGACGAATGTATTTTAGATGAATCTTGTATTATAGATGATTTTGATTGCTTCGAAGAAGCATGGTCTCCAAGTAATCAAATAAACTTTAATTCTTTACAGAGGTGTAAGGTTGTGCATGTAAAAAGAGAATGTAATAGTCTACTATTAACTGTGGAGCAAGAGAGCTCAGCATCTAGTGGAACTGTTTTGTGTTCAGGTTTTTGGTAAGAGAAAAAATTAAGAGTCAAAGTAGTTAACATAGAGCGAAACACTTTATACAAATTTAAATTTAGGAAAGACGCAAAAGTAGAAGCAGGGGACATTGTAGCCGTTCAAGCAAGGAAAGAAACTCTCCATTGGATTGTAGACAATACCAGCGGTTTTCTTGTCGTTCATCCGGATACATTGATATCTGGAACAACGATAGTGGGTGCCTTATTTTGTAGTAGGAAAGCAGTATTAGCAGAAAAGTTTAGGAAACTAGAGTGTTTGCCATATTTCGACGGTGATCAAACAGCTATGGTTATAGGTAGCTTAGCTCATCAGTTAATGCAACAGGTACCAAGCAATAGTTCACTTCATATTTGAAGTAATTCTTCCAATATTCAAACACGTGACTGATTGTATAGGCAATGCGCGAGGATATTCATGAAATATCGGACATCAGAAAATTATTGGACACTCTATTGCAGTTTAAGGAAACAGCTAGGCTGCTTTACGCAGCGGAAATTTCATTAGACTCTTGTAAGACACGGATGCATGAACTTTTACCGCGTATACACGAATTCATTCAACATTATTTAAAAGGTAAATCAAAATATTCCGTATGTTACCCCTGCCCTTTTATTAAACATTATTAACGCCTGCAGATAAAAAGCATCAGGATATAAGTATGAAAAAAGACAATTTCAAAGGAAAAATCACGCGTGTGCGCGACATAGAAGAAAATATTTGGCTTCCCGAGCTTGGCGTGAAAGGCAAAGTGGACGTCACGACGGAAGTTAATTTGCACTCGAGGAAAAAAATTATGCCTCTCGAAATAAAAACTGGTAGGCCTTCGTTTTCTTTGGAACACAGAGGCCAAATTATTTTGTATATTATGATGATGGCTCTCACGGGTCAAGATACAGATACAGGACTGTTACTGTATCTTCGAGAAAATAGTATGCAAGAAATTAAGGCTGTACATCCTGAGAAAAGAGATTTAATATTGTTGAGAAACACTTTGGCCCATTACTTTTCTCCGAAGTCGGTGGAGAGTTTGACTTCCGAGACGAATTTGCAAACGTTCGAGTTACCGGAGCCGATCAACCATCACAGCGCGTGTTCCAAGTGTTCTTACAACGCATTATGCTGCGCGTATTTGAGCAGGGACACGGAAACACGATTATCTGAGTCACATCCGCTAACGAAACTCAGTAAAGAGATTCTTCGCAAAATTACGACTGCTCATATAGACTATGTCGTCAAGTGGATCTCATTGTTACAAGTAGAGGAGAGTGCTCAATTCTCTGATAACACATTGAGATATTTGTGGACGTTGAGTCCAGAAAAAAGGTAAAAATTTCGACGTACAATTCGCGCGTATTGCACGACTAATTGTCTCGTTTTTTCAGAGAGTTAAAGAAGCTTTGCATCAGCGACCTAAAAGTAATAGGGAAAGTCGTTGAATACAATTCGAAGTATCAGCACACGTTCGTTCGTGCGAATTGCTCTAATGTTAATATTCCATATTTGGAATTCTCCGAAAACGAATACATCTTAGTGAGCACAAACAAAAGGATAAACATATCCGCAGGATTTATAGTCAACATAAAGGAGGATTCTGTAATTGTTTTGTTAGATAGGTATACAGAATGACGCGACTGTAGACCAGATTTCTTTTTCTTTAATATACATGAATCGATTATATGATTTCAGGGATATCACTAAGTGTAATGTCGACGGGCTCTTGCACATAGACAAATATTCATCGTCCAATCTAATTTCTTATAATCTCGCCAGTGTAGGTGGACTGATGGGTGACAATGAAATTTGTGAGAAATTACGGGAAATTGTGGTGGACAAGTTAGTATTTCTGAGATAGAGAAAAATAATTAAACCCTGTTCTTACTATTTGGATGCTTTCATCAGGAGACCGGCAACATTTGCATCAGGATTATCGCGTTCTGTGATTGGTAAAAGCGCTCGCATAGTTCAGGGATTAAACGGGAATCAACAGAGAGCGGTTCTGAAGGCAATGGCTGCCAACGACTACGTCTTGATCAAAGGAATGCCTGGCACAGGCAAAACGCAAACGCTGGTGGCTTTGATACAACTATTACACGAAACAGGACACTCTGTTTTAATTACGGCGCACACGAACAGCGCTGTCGATAATGTCCTGCTGAGACTGTTGGACAAGAACATTGACTTTCTGCGATTAGGCTCTTCGTCCATTCATCCATCGTTGAAACATAAAACCGAAACGTTCGCAACTGCCAACTGTTGCTCACCTGAGAGTTTGGACGAAATATACTCCAGTAAAGTACGATATCATTTCACGTAGCGTTCCAATTTTTTTTGTCCTAACGAATGATCATGATCTGGTTCGTTTTAGAATGTTATAGGGGTGACTTGTTACAGTGCTCATCATGCACTTCTTGGTAGACGAACGTTCGACGTGTGTCTTGTCGATGAAAGTACTCAAGCGTTGCAACCGATCGTGCTAAGACCTCTGTATAATGCACGTAAATTCGTTCTCGTAGGAGATCCTGACCAACTTCCGCCTCTCATCAGAAGCAAAGTGGCTAGGTACAGTATCATCGCATACCGACGATGAATTTCGTTCAGGAATATATTACGCGATAAATATTTGTGGCGTTGCTTCCGTAGGAAATTGGGCGCAGACGAGTCCCTGTTTGCTCGACTGGACAGTGCCAATAATACCGTGAACTTAACGAAACAGTACAGAATGAATAAAAATATTATGCGCTTAGCGAACAAGTTAACGTACAACGGCATGCTAGAAGCCGGAAGTACATTAATTGAAAATGCTGTGTTGAGTGCCGCACACACCGACGTAAGTTCAATCTTACATGAGCGCATAGCATCTTATCTGTTACAGTCTAAGAAACCGTTTCTCTGTTTTAGAATCTATCGAAACGCGAAAAAATGGATGCAAAAGGCACTCTCGCAAAACATAGACGACTCTGTAATTATTTTAAACACGGGTTGTACCAGCGACCTGAAACAATTCGTACAAATTAGCGAGAAATATTCGAAAGTCGATCAAAAAATAAGTAATATTTGGGAAGCAGCCATAATCTTCAAACTGTTGAAGACATTACTAGAGGTAAAACTTATTTCCGTACGATACATTGTCATTACGTTTATAAAGTTTGTATTTTGGACATTGGTTTGTTCGTAGATGGGATTAAAAGCCCAGAATATAGGTATTATTGCGCCGTACAGGGCGCACGTTAATTTATTGAAAGAAATTGTTCAGAAAGATGTCGAAGTGAACACTGTAGATCAGTATCAAGGACGCGACAAAGATGTTATAATATATTCCTGCTCGAAGAGCGTAACAGATAACAGTGACATAAAAGAGGTACTTCAATTGAACTGTGTTTGTGCGAATATATCTGAATTACGAAAATTAATTTTTTATTTTTTCGAATGTAGGATCTTGAGATACTTGGAGATCATAGACGATTAACTGTAGCCGTAACGAGAGCAAAGCATAAACTGATCGTCGTCGCGGATAAATACACTCTATCAAATTACTCAGCATTCAAAAAAACTGTTTAGCTTGGTCGAGACAGAAAATATAGTAGATTTATGTGATGGACAGAATGATTTTTCATGGGAAAGCTTGCTCTCCCAACTGTTATAGTATTATTATAGTTTTCGCACAGTCTTTTGACTATTTTGTATCAATCTGAATGCTACACAGCCGAATGAAATGTATTGCCATTTTATAATTCAAAATGATTTTATACAGTGTTTAAACTTTCTGTACAGATAAAAATATAACTATATACTTTTTTGTAACATCAATCGTCTTGTGACTTCATACCTTTAAACAATAACGATTATACAGATTGACCAATTTAGAAAATTTTAATTCTCTTATCTGAATATGAAATAACTTTCGAATAATTGTATTGTTTGACGCAAATTACTCCAGATATGTACTACAGAGAATGATAAGATAACACATTCTATTATTTTAAAATGAGCAGAACAAATTTATTTGAAATAAAGAGATAGCACGATAGCAGTGTATGATCAATTTTCACTTCTTTCATGTAGATGTATTTATGTAGATAGATAGGTACTTGACCGGTTTCAAGTAGTACAGATAAAAGCAAGCGAAAAATTTAAATTAATTAGTGCATGATCGATAAAGATTACTCGAACGGTGACCTCGACTATTTATCTATTCGTTCATCGACGTTGCTTCTATCTACAATTGATTTCGGCAAACACATATGTATCTGTGATCTGTTAATAATCATCGACATGAACTTGGCGGTGACAGTAATCAATATGATTGCTTCCCGCGTAATTAGTATCCGTATCAGTGGTACTGTCTTTTGTTTAACGCTGGACGGCACTGTCACAGCATACATTTGCTAAATTTTTTAATGATAATCTAATTCTAAAGAATCATGAGGATCCTGAAATTTCTCCCGTCCCGGTCTATATACACAAAAAACGTTTTTCGGAATAGGTACCTAACCTACAAATTTCTTATTTTTAGTTGTATTTACGTCGTAGTCGAGATGATAGATACGAAACTGTATAATATTATCCTTCGATTCGTTGTTTTAGATTAACCGAGGAACAATTAGGCAATTCTACAACAATTAAGAGATCAACGGTTGATCCTGCTACGGTAGAGCATCATGCAAAATTAAGCAACAAATGGTGGGATGTAAGCGGCGAGATGCGTGCTCTGCACACATTGAACCCTCTTAGAGTGCAGTTTGTTAGGGATGGTTTAGCTAATACAGGCACAAAAGTCGACACTCATTATTTACCCTTAGAAGGGACTAAAATCTTAGACGTTGGGTGTGGCGGAGGGTTGCTGTCAGAACCGTTAGCTAGAATAGGAGCAGACGTAACTGGAATTGATGCGTCGTCAGAGTTGATAGCAACTGCTAAACAGCACGCGACGTTGGATGCAAATTTAAATGGAAAATTGAACTACATTCAGACCGTTATAGAGGATTTTTCTATGGAAAATAAAGAGAACTACGATGCTGTAGTTGCCTCCGAAGTCTTAGAACATGTAAATGACAAAGAACTATTTTTGAAGGTATTTCATTCTTCTGTATTAGTGGGCAACACATTGATGTAGTTTCATTCGAGCATGTATATACTCAATTTCCACAGTGCTGTGTAAATACATTAATGCCTGGAGGTTCAATATTTCTCACAACATTGAACAAAAGTTTACCAGCTTGGCTTGGAGGTATCATAGCTGCTGAACATGTGTTGAAATTAGTACCTACTGGGACTCACGATTGGAACAAATTTATTACTCCAACTGAGATTCAACGTTTACTAGAGACATGTATGGTAATTGTTATTAATAATGATTTCTACTCGCATTGACAATTGTTGAACATTATGCTTTTTTAGGTGGTTGCAAAACCAAGTTGATTCATGGAATGTTTTACAATCCTTTAAAAAACGAGTGGTTTTGGAGTTCGTCTACAGCGATAAACTATGCGGTTCACGCGGTGAAAAAAACGAGAATAGTAGGAAAGCATGTATTTTTTATATTAGTTATAAATGAATTTCTTATGATGCTTCGACTGTATTTGTGAACTGAGTTTATTTGATAATATTGTACAAGGCTGTGATCGCAAATACAAATTACAAATAAGAGAATTTTTATTGCAGTTCATAATTTTTTTTATTACATAAGAGATACAGTAACAATAAGGGTAGCAAATAATAAAGATAGTGTAGTCGTATGTTAAGAATACTTTTTTCTTTTATTTCTCCTGAAATATATTATACATATAAAAAAAAATACATAAAACGAACAGAATGATTTATTGTGTTGTTCCTTATAAATTGTTTCTATGGTACAAGAAATCGTTTTACCTTCTTTATAATTATGTATATGTTTTTCCGCTTACCTAGCGCACTTATCAAGGTGTTCACTATGCTCTTAAAGAACATGAAACTACAAGTTGATCAAACGAAAATACAAAATAAAAGTAATTGCTAGACACGTCGAATCGTTGCGGATGTATCGCGGAAAGAATAGAAGCTATTCCAAATATTATATCTATTTAGCTTCAGCGAAACCAATGCGGTTGTTGCCCATATCGAATTCGGTGTAGTAACGACCGATGAATACATCTCCTAAGATCCATAGTGGGCCATTTGGAGAGGGAATGTCCATTCCCATGAATCCGCTCAGACAGATTGTCTTTCCAAGTTGCGTGACCTGTTGCAAATACAAGAACAAGTAATTCAATGTCATTTTTTCTGTAAAAAATTTTGTTTACATCGATCTGTTATTATATTTGTAACGCGTTCGAGATTTTACCTTCAAGACATAGTCTTCTCCTTTCAACGCGAACTCATGACCGCCCAATGTGAACGTAATTATAGGCAAGCTGGGGATTAATTTACAGTCGACCTATGGAAATCGAAAAATAATCGTGTAACTTCTTAAAACAGACGACAATGTTCTACATAAGATTTTCTATTTACCATGGCTTCTCCAGCTACGATCGGTGTTGCTCCAATTTTCTTATTGAGAGCGTTAATTTCCTCGACAGGTCCGGCGATCAGAGAGGTGCCCGTATCGGCGATAGCTTCGCAACCGCTGTTACACACGGTAACATCGTCGCCTACTTGAATTCTGTGATTCAAATTTTTAATGACAAGATAATTTTTCCACGATTTTTATAAAGTAAAGTATCGCGAACAACATACTTGTCCATCTTGAATTGCCAGTAACCCTTACGGTCTACAGGAACATAGATAAGGTCACCCACATAATGGTTTGGATCTGAACCACCCAAGAGCATCTCTCCACCCGTAGGCGCGTTAGGGTCCCTGAATTAGCAAATTCGTAAATGTGTAATTTGATTAATTTTTGCACATAGACGTGTGATTCGATGAATTTTATTCTTACAAAGAAAACACCAAGAGAAACGTATTGTACATACCTGTTCAAATAAAAACTGAAAACAGGCTGAGGTACCAATTGTTGTTTAATCATGTTATAGAAGACTGGTGTTACACCATCCACTGAAATGGTAGAGTATGCCATTCCCATAATACCATCGAACTTGGCAGCTACGAAAGCTAAACCGGGTTCTTTCACTGCCTCTGCGAACGTTTGATCCTTAATCTTCAGTCCAGCAATCTGAAATGAATAATGGTTGTCAGATGCAAACTAGCATATCAGATAGACATATTGTAGAATTGGAAAGTTAAAAAAAATATCCACTGTCTTACATCTACAACATCGGTGGACAAGTAACCAGACAGGCTTCCAGAGCCATAATGAATGTTAAACTCAGTGCCGTTTTTCTTGTAAGTGGACGACTTCCTACTATCGTATTTATGATGTAATTCTGAAAATGAAGAAAATAAGTGATATTATTATACCTGTTACAATGATCAAATGTATTATTCGTAGATTATTCTCACATTGTATGTGGCAATAATGCACATGATAAAATCATGAGCAGTGAAACAATAGATGATTGTACACAAATATATACTCTGCAATCGCAGAAAGAATTTATAGTGTTAATGCAACAGTGATTATTTCCTGTCTGTGTTTTCGGTCAATTAGATTGTGCAATAACAGGATCAGTACATATATACACATATATGTGTGTACGTGCAGTCTTGGTAGATACTCATGCGTATGTGAATACAATTAAAGCTATCGCTTCATAAACTATCTATAATGATGTATCATCCAGGCAAAGGTCATAGATTTTTTAAATTAAAAAATCAGACAGCATAAATAAACATCTGTATCTTATAACTTGAGAGCAGCGTTTGGTGAGTCTTTTAGACACTTTCTCGTTTATTATGAGATCTTTGTGTTTGCATAATTTTGAAATATACTTACTACAAGCAATGTTGATCAGACTACACTTTTTAGAGGGCACCCAAAGGTTCGACGAGCCTGTATCGAAAACAACTTTGAAGTCCTGTTTTGGTGTACCGATGCTAATGACTCCATAATATTGAGCATCAAGGTAATTGGAAAGAGGCTCCGGTACAGGGGTAGAACTTTGTACGACACGTACTTGTGCTAACTCTGTATCGTATTCTTTAAACTGACTCCGGACAGTTTCCATTTTATGCAATGGAATCCTTGAAGAAGAAAAGATAATATGCGATACATCCGTAACAATTGAAACAAAAAATAGGGGATGGTTATTTTCTTTATTTGAGTGTTATTGTACTTACCGGACATAATCTGCATTAGCCAGCGCTAACACAGCGCACAGGCAGGCAAGAAGACGGAACATTTTTAATGTGTTTAGAAATTCCTTTCGAAGTGTAAAACTTTAGTACATTCTAAACAAAGACTACTCTTAAAATTAACTCTTATTCCAGAAAATTTCTTTTCTACGCCGTCCAATTCTAATTACTGACACATTCGCCGTTAAATCTCGCTTAATAAAGCCTCCGTATATCTTTGAGATTCATCGCGCATGCGTGGTGCCCAATACTGAGATATTGGCCAGGTTTTTTTCGCGCATGCGCGGCGGTTTTAGCGTCAGTAAAGTAAAATTCTGAATAAAATAGGGTACCTTGAACACCCCGCAAAATTTTTAAAAATTATTGTGATTTTATTGTGAAAAATTAACGTATAACATGTGTATTTATGTACATATCAGTATATACATATGAAATTTTAATATATAATATATAAATACATAATAATGGTACAGATTGTTCCGGTGATTTCCTACTGATATCACTGCACCTTTCTCTTTATCAAGTGAAAATAATGGACACCGAAATTGATACGAATTGCAATGAATATTTATCAAAAAGATAGAGTCAGAGAGAAAAGTTCTTCTCTAGTGAAGTACTATTAAGAATAAACAAAGTTTGTATTATAAACAATAACTGGAACATCGAGATGGTTTTAGTACTTTCGTTGAATCTTTTTGTAGCGTATATACGGCACTGTTGGTCAATCATCTGACAAAGTATAAACGCATAAACACACACAGAGTATATATACGTCACACGCATGACGATGTGAATTCTGCGATCGGTAAGTCAGCACAGGAACGTCATAGTGGTGCCATCTCGCGAAGATACGGTGATTTAATGGAAATGTTTGCGATGTCGATAAAATCGAATGAACCGTCGAACAGATACCCTTTTTTTAAAAAATATATTTAAAACTACCGTATTATTTAGGAAAGAATCGAGACAACAGGTAAAACGATAAATTCGCATCGAATAAGTATATTTGGTTTTCTTTATCGGGCTAGGTGTCACGAATAGCAATTCCATTCGGTCACAAAATTATTCATTGACATTGCCATTGCAAATATTGACTCTGAGATTGGCCTAATTTACATTCATACTTCCATATAAATTGCATTTTTGCGTGTCACGTAGTATTTTCGATTCGTAGCATTGTTTCGACCTTAATAAATTCCTTGATAGAGGACACAAATTTTCATAATAACAATAATAATAATAATAATGTGACATAGATGCATCTGTTCGTTCACGTACAGGAAAAAGACGTCGTGTTGCATAATCATATTTAATTGAATCGTTAAGAGATTGTAACGGATTAAATTATAAGGGTGCATTTATTTCTGATGTGGATATTGCAGAGATCCTTTTTGGTACAATATGGAACGAAAATCTGATCCGTAAACTAACGAGTTATCTCGAATAAGGCAATTCGGTAACTCGTTTCGAAATTACTATTTAAAAGGAAACGATTAGGCTTCTTTAAGATATGGCACGGTCATTAAAATGTCTATTTATAGGGTTACGAAGTCGAGCGATTCGAAATTCTAATAAAGCATCGCAGAATAAACGTAGGCGGAACTGTTCGAAAACGTTCCTTATCGATTTCTCGAAATTCATGTTTACGCGGGTTGCTAGCACCGGTGCATGCTGGGTTGATAGAAGACCGTGATAGAAGACCCTAATCGCGGGCCAATCACGGACCGGGGATCGCAGCACGAGCCACTTCAGTCTTGAACTCGATCGAGCAATAGTCGGGCTGCCGGTTCGAGCAAACAAAATTCTCAGTGTGGAAAAATCAAGTTCACGTCGTATAATAAACAGAAGGAGGCACCCGTGACCGTCCGTGGTCGAACAGAGCTGTCGTTTTCGCTGTGTGTCCGTTGGTGAGAGTGTCAATCCAGGTATGTCCAGTTGTTATTCCATTCGAAACGGTATTCCTCTTTCCCTTGTCGACCGGGCAAACAGGCAGCTCAGAGTCTTGTCAAGCTCGCCTCTCGACACGGGGATTTTCTTACCGGAAGCTGTACCTAAGAGTTCACGGATCTATCTCTCGGTCCTTTGCACGATATCACGATGATCGCGTGCGGCCCGATTATTATTCTTATCGTCCCCCCCGTATCGACAAAACATTATCCTCCCGCGTTTCGCCTCCGCTGCCGTTCAACCGATCCCTCATCGAAATATCGCGCTCGTTCATTAACCTGAACACCGATTTATGCTTTCCCGTGTATTTGCCAATCGTCATGCCGGCACATGACGTTTACGCTACTGTCAGAATCGCCCGTGTTTCTCTGTCCAGGTTCAAAATCTGTTCTCTTCGTCTCTCATCCCCCCCTTCTTTTTTGCTCTTTCCTGTCTCTCCTGCCAACAGTATTCCTGTTGCTAAAATCTCTTTCTCGAGAGAAAAAGTCTCAACAGTCGTAATAGATGTCCATCGTACACGTATAATCCATCCAATATGTGTCCAAAGTAGGCTGGACAGCTATTATGACCGATGAATCTTGGGTCTCCTCTTTCGAAAACCTTTACGTGGCGTAAAGTTTTCATGCTTCCAACTATACCTATGTCCAAGACCTGTTTGGTCTACCGAGCACGGCTGATGACGAACAGATAGAATCTTTGAGAGAAGCTGGAGAAAGAATGGTTGCTCCAGGAACATTTTAACTATCTGTAGTTTAAAGAGCAGCGTATCTCTTACCTGCTGCGTAATCTGTGCAATCAGGCAAAAAATCTAGTAATTTGCCCATAAATAGAGAGTTTAAGTCTCGGTGAATCAGCGTAGAAATTCAGCTTTGCTTGGTACCCGAACATCAGCAGTTCTAAAAGTATTTGTCTGTTCCTCTGTGACTTTCAGAGCCGCTAAAATGTCTGACCGAAAGGCTGTGATCAAGAATGCCGACATGTCGGAGGAGATGCAGCAGGATGCAGTTGATTGTGCAACCCAAGCGCTCGAAAAATATAATATTGAGAAGGTATGATGCCGACTCTATCATATACATACAAAGCTGTATATTGGTTGAATCTAAAATTAAGATGATATAATGATCGTAGAACAATCGCAATATAGAATTCTGTTTGTTTGCAGGACATCGCAGCCTTTATCAAAAAAGAATTTGATAAAAAGTACAACCCAACGTGGCACTGCATCGTAGGACGTAACTTTGGCAGCTACGTGACGCACGAAACAAGACATTTTATCTATTTCTACCTGGGTCAGGTAGCCATCCTCCTCTTCAAGAGCGGATAAACTGAATTCTTATTCTATGTTCTACCATCCTTTCTTCCTCCCTTCACACACGCTACATGGAATACCTTAAAATCACGTCGCCGTCTGTAAGAGAAATTACATTTTGTATACAATGGAAATTTGTTTTACAAGCGAAACTGCCGCTCCCAGTAAAAGAGTAAAAGTATATATATACACACACTAACACTCATTGGTACTATTGTCTTGCTGTTTTACTTATCACGGGAGATAAGACAATGACGAAAAATTGTGTAGAGAAATACAAAGAGAGACAGGAGAGGTAATTAGCCGAACGTAAATGAAGGGGTAAAAAAAAAACCAATTTGACATACGATCTTACGTGCTAAGATGTATCATGTATGCCAGAAAGTTTGTTGTGTTCTTGTTTTATATTAGGTATATATATATAGAAACGATGCGAGGTTGAGTTCAATACTGGCGATTATAAAAAATTAATAAATTTTTAGTGTTCACGCACTATGAAATGTACATCCGAGTATGCGTAACATGTTTTATACAAATTACTGTATGGTTTTTATTGTTTTTATGATGCTTGGAAGAACAGAGGGAAAAATGCAAAGAGTTAAAAAAAAGCTGTGTGTACCCGATAGTCGTCAATAATGAATGTAAGCCGCACCCGAAGGATTGCCTACAATTCGTTATTTAAACATGACTTTGTATAAATTGTCCTTTTGTTCTGTGATGCTGTACAAGAAATTTGTTAACTCTGTCTCGAATTCATAATATATTTCTGACATAACTCGCTCGTGAATTTAAAGAAGACCGGAGAGCTGAGGGGACGTTTAATTAATTATTGTATACAGCGCGTCGTGTTACTCCGCAATCGAGCATAATAACTCTATTTAAATGAATATAAATGCCTGTACACGATGCCGCATAATATCGATAATCGAGTCATAGTCATAGTTTTGCAGTTTTTTACATTACGCACAGAACCTTTGCAAAAATGTATTACACCTTAAGGCGATATACACGTAGTAAGAAATTTTTTTAAATTTTATTTTAGTTTTCTCTTTTTTGTTTTTTATTTTGTTTCTTTCGAACATATTGGAAAATTTTAAAGAATTTCTATGTATTCGAGCCGACCACTTGAATTCTCTATCCTTTATGTAACATCTAATACTCAATACCTACGGTACTTATATATATATATAAATATATGATAAACATAGATTATACATATATATTATACTATTTATATATAGTGCATTCTTCAAATAATTTTTTCATGCAGTATTTGATTATCACAACGTTGCTGTATTGTTCAAATTTTAGACTGATTATTAAACATCACAAAATATATATGACTTGCATGGTTCTTTTATGTAAGATTTCACAAGCCATTTGCATAACACAGATATTCTAAGAGTTAACAAAGAAAGAAAAAATAAGCTGGGAAAAGAGGTTCGCCGATCACGCGTGAAGTATGTACACCTAGAACAGCAGAACAGAGGGAAAATGAGAACAACGCGCGAAGTGTGTGTTAAACGGGATTTACAAAAAGTCATGCTCGAGCCGATTTTCCAGCAACATATTTTTCAATCGACGGTAACTTCGGTGTACTCTCTCTCTCTCTTTCATCTGTTAACGCACATAAGCGAGTAGAGAAATGTTGTTCTAGCGGCATCTATTATTATATATATATATAATGAAAGCAAACAAAATAAAAAAAAAAAAATACGATAAAAGAGAAGAAAAAGTAAATGGGAAAACTGATACTGTTTAGAGTCGAGGTTTGTTAAATAATAAAATTAAGATTCAGTATAGTATTACAAGATAAACTATGCTCAGAAAGTCGACACACCGCTGATATGCATATATATATATAGAAATTCCCGCAA
The DNA here is from genome assembly GCA_028454225.1 of Lasioglossum leucozonium. Classification (NCBI taxonomy): domain Eukaryota; kingdom Metazoa; phylum Arthropoda; class Insecta; order Hymenoptera; family Halictidae; genus Lasioglossum; species Lasioglossum leucozonium. The sequence goes on from CM052218.1 coordinate 6,572,991, forward strand.
GATTTAAATACATACATTTAAATATCACTGTGTTATATTGTATCGAAAAGGGCCAGTTCATCTCGAACGAGTCTCAATTTTCATATCGAAATTGCGTATTGAAATATGTGATGATGATGATGATGATGATTACGATGATGATGGTGGCGATTACGATGATGATGATGGTGATGGTGATGGCGATGATAATGATGATGATGATGACGATGACGACGATATATAGTATGTGATGACGGTATATAAAAAAAGAAGAGAAAAAGAACAACACAATTTTCATGTGTGGAATAAAAACTTTCATGTTCGAGCATACACGGAGACTTGCAGTTTTATAACGATTAAATCGTACGTTAAGTTTGAAGGATATATATACATATATATGAAAATAAAGAAGTACGGAAGGATTACCGCATTGATTGTCTAACTAGTTTCTTTTAAATAAAACGAATGATTATGTCTGAATTAAAATCTATATAAATTTATTTTGTGGAAGACCAACAATAGTTTTTAAGAGGTGAGAAGTTCGAGTCACAGCAAAATTTCGTTTACTCTTTCCCTGGAAAGAGAAAAGAAAGAAAAGGAAAGAATGAGCTGAACTTTCGACTCCGTCGTTCAATGATTGCGCAATAGAGAAAAATTTAATGTACGATTTCGACAAACATCCCCACCGTTTTTAGAAGTATATATATACGGCGATAAACGTCGACCGCTCTTTTTTTTTTCTGTTCGCATGGTTAATTATTCTGCGGTTGCATCGAAAATTACTCGAGTACAAATTGCTCGGCTCCGGCAATCGATACCGATACGGTGCACGCGAGCTGCATCAAACAGTTACGCGTAGTTGAAAATTAAATGACCTTTCAGGAGTCTCTCTCTCTCTCTCTCTCTCTCTCTCTCTCTCTCTCGTTCCTGCACCGGGCTGTAACTTAATTAGCGCACTAATTTTCCCTGAAAGGTCATCGTGTACAGACTCCAAATACTCCTGCCGTGTGATACGTGGCGCACACCGCACCGGGGGCTGTATTGTGTGCACGCGTTAGATTTTAAAGGGGCCGACCGAAACACGACGGTGTTGTTGTCAGGACGACGCATTATGGCAACAAACGCTAGATTACCTTCCATTTCTAGCCGAGTTATCGCACCCCGGTGAGAAAGAAGTCTAGTCCACGCCGACTTTTTGCAATCATGAAGGAAAACATGAAGTTCATTGTGTCGGAGGTCAACAAGTTGCTCGGCCGGAATTATAACATAATTTACTTCAACTCCCTGAGCCCCGAGGAACTGTTGCAAGTAAGCGTGTCCCAGTATCAAATCTAAACTATTCTCTACGATTCGCGACACATCCACTCATCCGCTGTTCTTTCCAGGTATTGAGAGAGGTATTGATCAAGATACAAGATCAGAATGCCACGAACGCTGATCCAAGAATCGAGAGCCCCGAGGAGATCGCTATTTACATATTAAACGTGTTGCGCGTGTTTAATTACCAGCCGCAGTCAGATCCTGTTAGCTTTAGGTATAAATCCATATTTATTAAAAATCGGTCCCGGTTTGAAAATCCGCGGCGCCGATGCGTATAGAATCTCATTAATTTCCGTTCACTTTCGTTTGTTAGGCAAGGCCTGATTCGAGGTGATCCGGAAACGATTCATCCTATCCTAACGTGGCTCCTTTCTCACGTGGACATCGCACGAAAAAGAGCCTATTTGTCTCGTTTTCTAGTGAAGGTATACATATGTATATCCAATTATATATCTACTACGAGGCATCTACGAATTTATATCGTTTATTTAACAGTCTTTCCGAACGACTGAAAATCCTAGACACCTTGCAGGGTTCCTTAAACCAATTCGCACCCAGTAATTTAATTATTACCGATTAGGTAGAGGTTCCCGGCGAGTATTTGAGCGATCCTGAGGTCGCCGCTTTGCACGAACAGTACACGGCGTTAATCGATCGATTTAAAGCGGTCCACAAGGAGAGAGAGATAGGAAAACGGGTAAAACGATAAAGACACCAAGATGCTTAATGTATCGACAAAGACGCTTATGTATCGCGGCCGTCGTCGCGATCCTTGCTATAGTTGTTAATCGTTCGTTGTTGTTGAACGTAGAACTTTGAGAATGCCAGCGAGCTCACCGCGGACCTCAAAACGATGGAGAAAGAGAAAGAGGTAAGGAAAGAGAAAGCGTAGCTCGTCGTTGCGCGTAGAACTAAACCCGCGATTGATTTGATTAGGCGGTGACCATACGGATCGAGAAAATGAAGGCGAAAGCGGAAACGGGAATTCATTTGCTGGATGCGGCTAGATCGTTGCGTGTCGAAAGGGACAAGGAACGGGATCTAGCGTTGCAGGAAGAGCAGGAAAAGGAAATTACGTCTAGGCTACAGGTAGAAGCGTCCACGATCTATCGTGAGATTGTGCTCTTCGACGAATTTCGATCAATCTCGGTGCTATCGTTTTAGATCGCTCTCCAGAGATTAGAGCGAGAGCTGGAAACGCTGAGGAGGGACGAGAACGAAGTTACAGCGCAGACATTGTTACAACAGCTGTCCGAAATGGTGACCGTGCAATCGATGGTCGCCAACGAGAAGCTACCGGCCGAGTTGAACGCGAAAAGGAATCGCATGAAAGCGTTGACAACCGTGAAACAGCATTCGTATCTGGGCCCGGATCAGATCACCGCGATGCGAAATAAATTGGACGCGATGGCGAAGGAGATCCAGGACCTTGTGGAGATCAAGGTAAACCACGAAGACGCGTTAGTCCTGTCCTCTGAATAAAATGACAAGGCGGAATTCGTTTAGATCTCGAAGAGCAGTATCGATAAAATGGAGCCTTTCCGGCAACAAGCGGCAGCCGTTGCGAATATCAAGAGGAACGTCCTCGAACGATTGGAGAAAACGGACAATTCTTTACAAGAGCTGCAGCAGAAGCTGCAAGAGAAGCGGGAATTGTCCAGGATGATGATTGAAGACGTCGCGCCCAAAGGAGAGGAGCTGAAACAGTATATTAACCGGTTGAAAACCAGGAGTACTCTCTACAAGCATTGCAAAGGCGAGCTGGCCTGGCTCAATGCGGAAAACAGCGTGCTTTATCGGACGGCCGCTATTTTGGAGAATCAGGTAGCTCTCGCTCGTATGGAATTCTTTGCGATAACTAGACCGACTATAACCGTTCGCTGTTCTCCAGCTCAGCCAGTGTAACCAGACGAAAAAGATGTTGGAAACGGTCGAGAAAAGCACGCCGACCGATTTCACGGAGGAGAATGCGTCCTCGATAAATCATCAGTTGTCGAGAGACATCTCCTCGCGTCGAGCGAAGCTGGTTCCGCTGATAAACGGTATGTTTGCTCGAGGCACCGCGATCGATGCCGCTTAGTGATTTAAATGCATTTCAGCGGTGCAAAATTTGCGGGAGAAGTCGCGAGAATTCGAGCAGCAACACGAGAAGGCTGAGAAGGCTCACAACGACGTCGAATCGAGCATGAACGTTTCGATTAATAGTCTACAGTCCGAGATAGAGGCGATCAAAACAGAAATAACGGAAACCATCGAAGAGAGGAACAAGTTGGAGAGGCTCGTGGCTCACATAAAGAGTACAGAGGAGAGAATAAAGCGGGAAACAGAGGTTGTTCAATTTGAATGGAAATGTTTACAAGTAAAAAAATGTTCTTTATTAATACATATATGCGAATATCAATGTTTCCTATAGAATCCCAATAGCTCCGATCCGAGCGAGAAAATAAGAGAGGAATTGAATGCCGTTATTCGAGCCGAGGAAAGCAAAATTAAAAGTTCTACGTTGGAAAAGGAAGAATTAATGAAAATTAGCGCGGTGCAGGAGAATCAAGTTCAAATGTGGAACGATATTGTCTCGTGAGTAGATTCTTACTTTTAGCAGTATTCAAATATAAAATTTGTCTGGAGAAAGAAATTGCAATTATATTCCTCGTTCTAGGATCTTTAAATGTAAAGTGAAATGCGCGGAGGAAAGCAAACAGTCGAACGGTATCGTAGTGCGGCGAGGTGGTGCAGAAACCTTGGTTCTACAGTAATGATTACTGTCTCAGTTTTCAAAATGTTCAGAGTAGAATTAATAGTGTCGCTTTCGCGTTCGACTTAACAAACTTTTAATTATCTATAAAATACAGTCTCAATATACAGATGTAGTTGATCACTTTAATCATAATTTTAGAGTCAGAATACAGGAGGACGTGTGTGTATAGATATCGATACGTGTCGTCTACAATTATCAACGTTTCTCGCACGATTTACAGTGTTTCATCAGTGAATTACATATAAAAATAGTAGGTCAAGAAATAACGTCTAAGCAGTAGTAGTATTTTTGGAAGTTTCTTAGAAACTAGTAGTTTTATTAATTGGGGGAAAGAGATAGATTCGGAGAGCACATACCGAATTATCTTGTAGTATTTTACTTTTCGAATACACACACTGTAAACATATTTGACTATTATGCTATCGCTTGTACCCATATACGTGAATGATAGAGCTGAATAAAACGAAGATTCAGACTACGACAGATTTATTTTTAAACCAGGAAACGCGTTCGCGTTTCGGTAATATCAGTTCTATGTTCATTGTCATCTAGCTCGCATTATTGTTGCTGCCGGAGTCATAGCAGTTCCTGCGCTTCCAAGACAATTAATTCAATTGAATGATATGTCATTGAAATCTATCACTGCACTATAATAATCTACCGAGTCAATTGCTGAGATTGCTATAGTCTAAGATACAAAATACATTCCTCGTGTCAGAACTCTATCGGTTTCCTCGGATATATATAGAAAAAATATTTTTTGTTGAAAAAATAATCAGTTTTGATGTTCTCTGACTCTGGGTGTCCCGTTTGGGTGCATGTTGTCAAAGATAAATGCATCGCTACCGTTTAATACTTATTCGTCAATAAATGCAGTAGTAAAATAAAAGGATCTATACGACCTAAATAAACCGAGAATAGTTATAAAATTGTTCTATCTCACGGTATTGTTCAACGCGAAAGAACAATGTCGGAACATCTATAACTCTATTTTATCGGATGCGTCTCTCTATTTACATGTATCATCGACTACCATTCAATTTCACCTATCGCTGTATACCTTCTACTGTACAAAAATGTGATTTGGTTCGTAGTATGCACAGTGAGCCAACACACATAACGCGCGTGTGCGCGCGCACGGTGTTCCCATTGTTAACAACGAATAAAACTATTTTCGAACGTAAGTTTTCATTTTATGGAACACGTTCTCGTTTAAGTCGGAGAAAGTCCGCTGAACGAGAGCGACGAATTACCGATAGGAACATCGCGCGGTCCGCGGCGACAATTGCAACTTGGGAAAACGGCCCTACGGTCGCTAAACGCCTACAGAAGTATTTCTCTAGTTCACAGCTTTTTACGGTATCTAATTGTGTCTTAATTGAAGGACGAAACGAATACTGCCTGGTGAAACGATTCGTACATATAAGGTACAGTGCTGTTTATCGTGAAATAGTCACGGATTAAAAACCTGTTGCCTCGGGATGGTGGCAGTGTTACAAGTTCAGTGTTTTACAGTCATCGTACAACATCGTTTAACTTTAACTGATCTCTCGTGCATCGGTACCTACTTCGAACGATCAATTATATTATATATACTACAGTACAGCAATCCGCGTGGTCTTTGTCTCGATGCACGGCTCAAAATAATCAGGTTACTTAATATACAGTATTTTTTACTAAACGTATGCGACTCGTCCGTTGAAGCTTCTAATTATTTTGAGCGGCACGGGAGTAGGAGGTGGATAATTCAATTAAATATGTACAACCTATAAGAAGATACACGCCTCTCAACCCTTGACCGGCATCGGGTCAACCGGCTCGTCTCTGTTGTTACTAATGTTATTGTTATTTTTAGATCCGACGGCGCTCAGAGCGATTCCCAACTGGGCCGCGTAGTACGTCAGCATGATAGAGACCTGGAAAACAAATGGATTAAACACGCCAACATTATATCAACGATTTACATAATGCATCCCCGCTGTTACCGTACCTGGGAATAAGGCAACGGAGTGTGGAAGTAGTGGAAACCGAGCAACGTATCCGATATCAAGAAACATATACTGCCGATGCAACTGCATAATTTAGTCCACGTCCATAACTCCTACCGGGGGAGAAATCATTTATTGAATACATCGTGTCAGCCGATTACAAGAAATGGAATGGCCCGTTGTCTTTCTAGGTCAGCACTTTCCAGTTTCAATGCCAAAATAATATATTAATGGGTTCTTCGTTTCAGATACCCTCTAACTAGCCGAAAAATCGCCCTAAATCGTGATGTCAAAGGGCAGCATTTTTAACATTACTAAATTAGTTAGTGTTTAACGAATTCTTAAAAAATTAAGTATAGCATGAGTAACTGTTCAACTCGAAGGAATGTCTTTGGAAAGAAAAATGGATTTCAGAGCTAAGCTTCGAGGCTATTCGAGAGCGAACGGTTAATATCGCATTGGAACACGGTTTCGCGTTTGTTCGCCTCGTTGGATCGTATTTTCGCGAGAGAAGCTGCTCAGGAAGGTTCTGTAAGATATAAAAAATATTGTTGTCCGCGCATACCCTGTAAAACTGCACTCGTGAGATCGCTCTCCACGCCATGGTGGTCAGTAGCACCGTGTACACCGGAACCCCGATGACCAGGACACCGTTCAGACCCGGCATCAGCGTGTATATAACTGCAAAAGTACAGAGTTCGTTTTCCTTTTCAGGTGTATTTCGTTAAAAGGAGAAGAGGACGGGAGAGAAAGAGAGGGAGTACTTACCTATGGAACACATCGCGTACAGAACCGAGCCCAGTATTATGTTAAGCGGTATAAAACCGAACGCGCTGATGTACATGATCTGAGCGAGGGCAAACATGCACATCCCACCTATAAAACAACTCGGCCAGACCAGTAACGCATCCCCTATGCAGCTGAATATCAGCCCAGTCAGTATGCGCCTGGAGAACGTGTATCTGAAAGGAGCAGACAATTCTTTGCGAGCATCTGTTTCTGCTTGTTCGTCGGTTTTACGCGAGAGAGAAGCGGACATAATGCGGTTCAACGAAACGTGTGTACAAGAGAGAGAGAGAGAGACTTCTAGCGAATAATAGTTCAGCGGAGAGAAGCGGCGAAGAGGAAGTCCAGCTTACACTTACATTTTCAGGTGACGCTTTTTTTTCTATCGACACTCTATATCCGAACAACTTTCACAGATCAATTAACAATATCATTTCTCTCGTTCGTTCCCTGCTGTAGGTTCGCCCGGGACACGTGAAGTAAACGAGATCAACGACCTGGGCAACCATCGTGATCAAGAATTTCGATCGCGTTTCTTTTTCGTTTCCCGAGGAGAAATTCGCTCCGGCCGTAATTACTATTCGAAAATACATATTCGTCGTTAAATAACGAGGGAACTCTGAAACGTGTATATGTGTATGCGCGCGTGAGTGACCTATTAGGGAAATAAAAAATAAGCGACCTGAAAACAAGCGTGTAAGCAAGATCCGTACGTGGAAACGCTGCGGCTGGTCTCCAGAGCACCTATAGTGGTCTAGGAAATGTAACGCGCAGCCTCGATTAACTCGTTACTTCCGGCTCCGCTAAACGTTTGCTCGTTAGAGGTGTTGCCTGTTAACGATTGCACCGCGACTCAACGTACTTTGCACTTGAAATAAAAGCCGAGTGAAAAGCCATTCGCCCGCAAGTTAATTGATTATCTGTAGCGTTAATTGTACGTTGTTATGCCTCTCGTTTTGCACGTCGAGAGTGAACCGTGTACCACAAACGGATGAGGATTAATATTTGATGTTTTCAAGGCGAGCACACGCTAGAGGGGAGATCAGCACATGCGAAAATCAGTTGCACTTACTCCTGCGATAAACTAATTCCGTGAAGGAGAACAAAGACGATAAGACTTATAATTGGCAAACACTTGAAGCATGCCGTGAGTAGGGACGGCTGCTCGGCTAGCAATATAAAATACACGGACACACTTTTAAAGAACGGGACTAGCTTTGGACCAACGCTTTTTAACTGCAACAGACAAAACAGGGACGTTCGAGTCCCGGTTATTGTTCATGACTCATAATCAGAAAATACATTATCACGATTTTCCGTTAGTTACACGTTGATGTTAAGGATATACATATACATATCGATGCAATGTGTTATCTTTCGGTGAATGTACGAGAACGTTTGTCAATGTTATTTCATTAGTTAACACCGTTTTATCTGTACTTATGAATTATGATAACACGCCGGAGGCAGAAAACAATGATTTAAGGAAGAAGTATTGTAAACAAACACAAGAGATAAGATAGTGGGACCGTGTACATTGTAATGACCCGAGAACACACGATACATTATCTCGATCGCTTCTTTGTATCTCTCTTTGTAATCGGAATATTTATTCGAAGTTTAACTGCATGAATGGATGAAGCGTGCAAACGCGCATTTTTCTTATCGAATAAAAACAATATACGATCGAACTGTATCGTGCAATTGTGTTGTTTACAAATACTGTACATGTACCATTGGACTTCGTTCGATTGTACCGATAATAAAAAAAAACTCTGAATAATTTACGAGCCACTGTACGAAACCTCTTTTGGCTCTCCCGATAGGTACCCTTTGTTCTCGACGTGGGGAACGTATAAAGGCTATATTTGGCACAATGAAAGAAAGCACGTACGATTTCAGTTCTTGCGCCCGGAGAACACTGATTTCAGCGAAATTCTGTAAAAAATTCCATAGAGTGCTGAACAGCGAATTAAACAATCATTAGAAGATTGCAGCAAATTAGTCAAGGTGGACATCCAATTGGTCGTTGAATTGATTCGAAGTTAACGCGATACAGTGACTTTCGGTAATTTATTGATCCAATAAATTGAGGACTTCTAATTTTTCGTAGCGACAGCGCAGCAGCAGCAGCATCAATGTACAACAATTTGTCAACAAAAAATGGATCGACGACAACGAACGGGGCTGAACGAGGGAGTAATCGTTTTTCATTTATTTTTTTCTTTTTTCTCGTCGACTCGTTCATTCATGGAAACAAACTGACGCGTGAAAGAAAAAAAAATACAATAGAAACCGCAATAGTACCAACGTTAGTTATTTAAAATAGTCAGGAACAAGAAAGGAAAGTGAGCGAGCAATACTGCGGGGGAAAAGACACGATGACAGCCGTCGTCGTCGATCAAAACAAAGGGAACAGCTGTTCGACAGGAAGTTTGTTTTAGACGATTGCGTATCTTGTTTTCGAAGCGATGTAAACAAAGGCATGGAGTTGTCCGACGGGCGACCGAACGTGGAAAACAAAGAGAAACGGCGAGATTTTGCGGCATAGGTGTCAAGACGAAGGCGAATATTAATGAAAACATATAAATGCATCGGGGGGGTAATCGAAGGGAATGACGTGAACGGGTCGATCGATGAGAGAAAAAAAATGACGCTCACCACTTGTGTAGGCGATGACATTTTCGACGAGGCCGATTTATATTCCCAGCAGATAAAATGTCACGCACTCGCATCCACGATATTTTCCGCTGGACTGTCAATTGCTATACTATAGAATTATCACAGCAGGCTGCTCCCCCGACGACTGCATTATTTCTCCCTCGCGTTCGCGAACGACGCTGCATCCCATTGGCCGGCCCGTCGGTAATTACCGACGTCGACCAATGGCCGCGAATCTCTTTTGTTTTTACGGAAATATACTCTTCCACGCGTTTATTTAACGACGTTTCCGAAATTCTGATAATTCACGAATTCAATTATAAATTACAATTGCCATCGAAAGTCGGTCAACGACGAATAAGAATATTCATTCGCGCGAGCCTCTGTTTACAGGAAAACTATCGGAATACGTATGCAAATGTTCACGGATACCGTACGAACAAGTTTAATGACATTTTTATCGGCCTGTTGCGTAATTGTACAAGAAGGATAAGCATTTGTACGTGTGATCAGAGAGGATTTGAATCGAGCGAGGGAAGTGCGATCTGCATTACCGACTGGGGTCAGAGCATGCAATGCGATGCGCTGTGTTTTCTGTCCCTAGGATTAACAATTCTGAATTAGAATGATAAACAATATACTGAACAATTTAAATGTACTCTTCTCAGAGGTAAATGTTTTGTATAGAAAAGAATTGTTTGGAACAATCGTACTTATCAGTCAGATGGTAATTTGAAAGCGTACCGTTTTCCCGCGGATAGTTATCGCATTTGCGCGCGAAATCGTTTTCAAACATTTTGTCCACGCACATTTTCTATTTCAGCGGAGAAGGGGTCGACGTTACCTCGATGAAAGTGTTTCATTTAATTTTGTGCACGTTTCCACCGTCGGATAGGTATAAATTTTTAACCGGTTGCTATAAATACGTTTCTCGAACGTTTGTTTCTTCCCAGCAAGAACGTGGTTTTGACTGCGGTTCAAACAAGCTGAGAAAACGTGTTCCATTTGCGAGGGGAATTTTTGTGAATCGGCATAATGTTGTTGCAAAAATATAAATGCGTAACAAACAGCAGATTCAAATTGCTCGCTCGTAATTTCGGGGTTTTTCAGGTAATTTATGCTACATACTAAAATACTGTGAACCTTAACCTATCGTATCACTAGCATGAGTCATATAACATTATATTTATTTCTTTCAAATGATCAGCCGTCTTCTGTCCTCGGACATCCTGCGCCTCAAGTCACTGTAACACAAGTCAGACATAAAACCAGCGGACCTATAAATACCATTGTAATGTTTGTCCCGCAACAAGAGGTAGGTTCGTCTTAATTGTAAACAAGTTCTAGCGAATGATACGCTAACAAGCGGAATACTTTCCCAGGCATGGATCATCGAAAGAATGGGAAAATTTCATAAAATCCTAGAGCCAGGATTGAATCTACTGGTACCAATAATCGATCGGGTCAAGTATGTTCAATGTCTCAAAGAAATAGCTATAGAAATTCCACAGCAATCTGCAGTGACTTCAGGTACGTGTCGTCAACTGTACGAGTGAAAAGAATATTGCGAATTAACGATAAGATTCTCGCTCGTAGATAACGTTACATTAAACATCGATGGAGTATTATATTTAAGAGTAGACGATCCGTACTTGGCATCGTACGGTGTCGAGGATCCAGAGTTCGCTATAATCCAATTAGCTCAGACCACAATGAGATCGGAATTGGGAAAAATTTCTTTAGACAAAGTATTCATGGAGAGGGAGGGCCTGAACGTTTGTATCGTCGATAGTATTAATAAAGCGAGTAAAGTTTGGGGTATTACCTGTCTTCGATATGAAATACGTGAGTCGAGAGAAAATAATTTTGTCAATTTTGTTAATCCGAGTTAAAACTACTGGATCGTTTTATTCATTAGGTGACATAAGATTGCCGCAACGAGTACAAGAAGCGATGCAGATGCAAGTGGAAGCAGAGCGCAAAAAAACGAGCTGCAGTTCTGGAGTCGGAAGGTCAAAGGGAAGCAGAAATAAATATCGCGGAAGGAAAACGTTTGGCACAGATTTTAGCGTCAGGTTATTACCTCAGGTTTCCCTTTTCGATTGGAAATTAAGAGTCCATTCATATGAACTGAATTTTACAGAGGCCGCGAAGCAAGAAGAGATAAATAAAGCGGATGGCGCAGCGAAAGCGATGGTCACCGTGGCCGAAGCACGTGTAAAAAGTTTAAAGATGGTAGCGGGTGCTCTCACGGTGACAGACGCGAAGAACGCAGCAGCACTTAGTATAGCGGAGCAGTACGTCAAGGCGTTCAAGCAAATGGCGAAACACAATAATACTCTAATATTACCCAGCAACGTAGCCGACGTGTCTTCCTTGGTAGCGCAGGTAAGCTATGAATTAAAAAGAAAAAGAAAAATCATCAGCAAGCTACTTCACTGTATGCGATGTTTGCAGGCAATGACGATTTACAAACAAGTTGTGGCTCAGCCGAATTTTAGCGACGATCAGCCGAAATTAACAGACAGCTCTCATGTGCATGTCAACGATGCGGACGAAACGTTCGAATATTTCAGTGATAAGGAGGAAGCGGAAAAACACAGAAAGAGTGGAAAACGGAATCCCTAAATCTTATAAAATATTTGTATACAATGCATTTTATTTAAACTTCACTTGTCTACCTACACTTGTAGCAGTATAAGTATGTTAATACAAAAACAGATAATAACGTATGTTTCGTTGGACACGGGAAGAAGAATAAATGAATTAGGAGCATTTGATAACGAAGATACTTAAATATCTGAATTTTCGATTGAGCAGGTGGTTGTAGTAGAAAAGTTGCATTAAATTAGTACAATTCTCTCTCATTTCCTTTTCTTTGTATACACAGATACCGGTACAGGCATCGGCACAGAGTAAGTCTCCTGAGAGATTCGATTGATATAATACAATGCGATCATAGAGAATAAGAAGCAGGTTGTAATTGCAACACGATGCACCAGTCCGGATGCGATCAAGCTCATCATTAGCGAGAACACAACTGTGAAAAGAAAAATACATGCATTACTTTGCTTCCTTGTGTATACGGACAGACGAGGGGAAGCTGCGTACAGCGATACGCGTGTATACCTTCGGGGAATAATTTCTGTTGGAAAGATTTTCCGAATATCGTAGCTTCTAAATTGCCTATAGCAGTTAATATACATATAAACAATATGGAGCCAATGTATCCTCCAAGTATGGTGTACAGTTGCGAAGATGCCAGCGAAGATTTGTATATCTGCATTCCGGAGAACACAAGAACCGTCAGAATCGACGACAACGCGAACGATACTCCGCTGCTAACAGCTGAAAAATCAAAAGAGTCAACTTGAACGTCGGCTAAACCGAAACATCGACGCGTACGGTTGCATTATTGTGGTTATGTCACGTGTTATCAAAAATGAGATCTGGTACGTTGTTCCTAGATCAATTTTCGACCGGTTTCACAACATTTGGCGTTATTCTGGCACGTTGAAACATTTTATATTATAAACCAGTGGTCGTACGTACACATTTTGACAGAAAAGCTCGCTTGTCGTCTTCGTGTTTTGAATTGATTCGTGGATCTTTCAATTTCCACGGTGGCTGGTGGTCGTACCAACGTTGGTAATTGCCTGCATTCGTACAAATAGAAATATTCCTTGATTTCGTGTTGGTATCGATTGGCTGATGGGAAATTAGTTAGAAATGTGTATTTCATACCAAATACTGTACATACACGTTTAAAAACGTACAGGCGATAGAAAAATTCCTTTCATCGATAATTCAAAGCAGATGAGTTTTCAATTCTAACGTTCGAATCTATTTATTTAAATTTTGCTTACAACAAATATATCCATAGTTTCTATATAATATAATATATAATTTCATATTCCATCAAGAATCGTCGCAAGCAACTCCTACGAAATATTAATTGTAAAAAATTTCGAAAATTCGTGGTCCCGTTCGATCATTGGTAAAATGATACGCTAGATGGAGTAGCCGGCAGGAAAATATGCATGCGCAGAAATTGGACTACCATTATCGATTTGGACCTTGTGACGGTGACACCCTCCTCGATCGATTTTTTCACCGCGAACTCTCGCTTTCTTCGCGCTTCTCTCGAACTCATTATGTCTACAACATTACGCAACGTGTTTTCGGAACACGTTACGTTCGCCTTAACGTGCTCGGACATCGCGAAGAACGAACATAGAAATAACATGTACAAAAAATCACGAGAAATAACTTCTACGAGTTTACAATTAATAACCATACGAATAACAATCAAAGTCTCAATGATCATTTGCGAACGCGTGTTTGAAAACATCGCGTTCAAGCGATAATTTGAAGGGCCCCCCGTCGCTGGCGTTACAAATGAGTATCTCGAAAAGAAAAATTTATAAAATCAGACATTTTGGGGAATATTTCTTTCTAAAAAAAAAAAAAAACAAGAGAAAACCTTGTAAACCGATATCTCCAGGAGCGGGATTCGGTATCGTCAAAAATCGTCGAGATGCCAAAAACTCGGTGGTGGGAAGCGCGCGTGCGCGTCGATCCGTCACTGGTTGTTTTGACTAGCGCGGTATGACGTCAAAGGCAGTAGGCCGTGTTTGCGGACGGAAGACGAGGATTGGCTGTCAGGAGTGTCCGGTCCGGCGAAGGAGTAGGAGGTCCGGGTCGCCATATTGGTTGGTCGAGCGAGCCTTCTGTCGTTCGCCGTGAGAGCTGAGAGCTGTCGTCTGCCCAGCTGAGTTGTTAACCGCGCGCGGTGTACCAAAAGATAGACAAGGAAAGCGAACAAGAAAGAAAGAAATAAAGGAAGAGTGTGGGAGAGAGAGAGAGAGAGAGAGCGTCAGATTCTCTCGGCTCGATCGAAACGCGATTTCGAGGGCAGCCACCGGTTCTTACAAAACCGATCTATCAGAAGGGAACCGGATCGGGACGGGACGGGACCGGCGCGGTTCGGCTCGGCTCTGCGTATATCTTTCGTCTCTCTTCGCGTTGGCTGGTCTCTCGCGCTCTCGCGTACTCGCTGGTTTACGGTTTGGTGGTGTGCGCGCGGCCCTGTGTGTCCTCACCCCGTCCGTCTCTCTCTGCCGTTGTGTGTGTAACACGTTGTTCGACGCTGTCGTCGAACCCGGGGAAACAGCCTCTCACGGTGCGACAACGCCACTCCGTTCGTCTGGACGAGCGGTGTGCGTAAGCTTGGATAAAAGTTCGAGCGTGACAGCGGCGGCGACGACGACAGTATGGCGGGACAGACGATAAACGACAGGCTGCTGGCAGCGAGACACAGCATCGCCGGGCAGGGCCTAGCGAAATCCGTCTGCAAGGCTACCACCGAGGAGATGATAGGCCCCAAGAAGAAACATCTTGACTGTAAGTATTCCGCTGTCTTATCCTCCGTGTCCCTTGATCTTGGCACGATCGAACGGGCTAGAGCGAGAGAGCGAGCAAGACAGAGAGAGAGAGAGAGAGAGAATGAGTGAGACGTAGAGAGAGAGAGAAAGAGAGAACCGTGTCTTGGATTCGTTTCGAGGAGAGGCGAATTGATCTCGCTGCAGGTACTACTATATCGTTCGACGGTTTTTCCATGGATAAGTCAAACGAGATTCGACGAGTTTACCGATCGAGGAAACGCTGGGTCTAATGGGGGCATGAGGGGGGAACAGGATTTTATTATACTTTTCTTTTTTGCGGTGCAACTAGAAAATTCAGAAAAGTTCACGAACCTTAGCCAGATAGGTGTGACATTACTGTATTAGTCACGTCCGATGTGCACGGGAATCACTTTTCATGCATCCCTACTAACCCCCCCTCCACCACGGAGCCCCGTGCACGGGTTACTTTCCATTTCGAGGCGTACCACGGAGGAAAGTGGTTTGACTCTGGTGTTTGCAACGGTTAATCGTGGATTTTCCGTGGGAACCACCACCAGTCGAGAGATCTCGTCTGGCCTCCCGGTTACCGACCGGGTGGGTCGCACTTTGACACATCGATTCGAAAACCCGCGACCCGACCCGACCCAACCCGTCCCGGCCCGTTGTAACGTCCGACCGGGGCCGATGAGAAAAAATCAGCATGCGTCATCGAGATTTGAGAACGTCGGCGATCGCGGCCCACGGTGTCTTTCCCCGTTTACCGTTTTCGCTGACACGCATACACGAGAGAAAAAGGACGCTTTCGTACGCGAATCGACCCGAAGTCCCGAGCGAACGCCCGCTGCCCGCGGAGAGAACGGGAAATAAATATGGGAACTAATTTTATTTTCGTCGCTTGGACAGAACTGCACGCGAGCGCGAGAGAGAGCGAGAGAGAGAGGAGAGGTGTTCGTATCGATTCCAGCACGGTTCGTTGCAAAGCACCTGCCGTCACGTTACATGCCCGTCACCGCGATTACGTTAACGCGCGTACGTGGGCGCTGATAACGAGCCGTGCTCATTGCAAACCGATCGTATCCTTTCCAATGTTACGATTTCCAAACATTTCTGCCGAATCGCCGGACTCCTCGCCCAATTGCAAGGTTCGAGCAAACGCGCAGAGTCGCCGAACACGACGTTGATTCTTTTTGTGTGTAAGTTATGTCTCGGCGAGAGGCAACGGGTTGCATCATCGGTATCGGATTCGCGAATAATTACTGCTCGTCGATGCTCGGACTCGACTCCGCTTCGGTTCGAATCGTACAGTCGCTCCTAAATAGTTGAGCAACGGTGAAAGTTTTTGCACGACCGGATCCTTATCGATAACAGATGTCTCCCGCGAAAGTAGCGTACCCCGCGGGGTACACCGTCGTCGTCGTCGAGTCGTCCGCTAACGCGTGACATAACGGACAAGGAAAAATTGTTTGGAAGCCGCTCAGCCTCGAAATCGCTTCGAAATTGTCGCTGGCAGATATCACGGGTTATCGTACATTCGTTCCGGTTGGCGTGCTCCATCGTTGTTATGAACGGGCGACCATATAACTTATGAACTCGGCCGCATTGTCTCGAGCGCGTCGTGTAACGGTTTTTTTCTCTCTATCCGATTGTTAGTAAACAGCGTACAATCGATCCGGAGACGGAATATCGGTGCTCGCTCGATCGTAAATAATCGTAACGATCGGTGTATTGCCCCCGATCGGAACAATGGAGATACATATATCACGTAGTTGTGTATATCGATTTTCGGTAACCGTCTCAATTAACGACGCTGGAGAACGTCTGTTTAAACCGAACACCAGGAAACCGCACGAGTTCTCCTCGCGATTATCGATTCCGTCGTCGCATGGCTCGCATCAAGGTTTATAGGATACTCGCGTAGGTGCTGCTGACCTGTATCCGTTTCAATTGAAAAAGTCCACCCCTGTCGAAGACACGTCAGGTCTTTGCACCTCACAGTCGCCGCCACGAATTGTTTCCAATTGCCCCGTTTGAACCCTGTCGCTCGAAAATCATGACGAGTTGACGGACGTGCCTTCGACGCCTCTGCCCCCCGAATGTATCGTAGAATATTTACCCGAACACCCGGACACGCCTGCAATTTCGATAATAATCTTATCGATAAGATTATAGGAATAACGAGGCTCTGTTTATTTAGATTTTGTGCAATTTTTAGGTCAATATGTGCTTGTACGAAAAAATTTCTCGATTCAATGCGAGCGACTTAATTGTTTCATTGATTGCAAAATGAAAAATATAAAACCAGTCGTTTGACCGGCAGTGATAGATTTAGCGTTTTGCGCGTCCAATGATGGAATTACAAATTTTCGCACCTCCCGCAAAATATAATTTTTGAATCCCAAAGTTTTGGGCCCACTGCAAAGTAATATAATTCTTGGTCCCCAGAATATTGGGCCCTCTGATTTACTTTCGATGTTTCTATAAAAACTCAATAAACGCAAAAAGTATGTTTCTTTTTTGTCAGTGTACTTTTAATTTAATCTGAATTAGGGATAATTTTAGTAAAATTACAAGATAACAAACGCAAAAATTTTGGCCCCCACCGCCCCGATCATGGGCCCCTCAGCGTCGCGGGGTCTTATTATAGCGCCGCCACTGGCTGATACAATGCACCATGAATTTGAAATTCAACGAGGCTGCCGTTCAGAGAAACAATTTTTTCCCCGGGAATATTTCTCTCTCTCGTTGAATATTTTACACGTGTGCGAACGCAGGCGCGCGCGTCGTTTCGGCGGGCGAGAGCGCGTTTCCTTTTCAGCGGAACGGAACTTGCGGTCTTTCTTCCGGTCTGTTAATTTAGATAGCGAAATGAATTCCCGTCGATGATGCTTTCGTCATCCTCGGACGCTCCCCTCGCTCACCGAAATGAATCACTCCCGTTATCTGTCCGGGTATGGTCGATCCTCTTATCGGGATTCCCATCGGCTCGCAATTCGCGAATGTGTATCTAATTGTAGTAAGCCTGCATATATGTATTCCGGTTCTTCTTGAGAATCTAGCCTCGCCATCTGCCGGTTCGACGGAGCCAAAGTGTCCATTTACGGATCACCGTGACTTGTTTCTCGCGTGCGATTAGGTTACCGATAACCGATACGCCGTTCTAGAATTCCGATGAGAACGTCCTTTTCTCTGTTTCTCTTCTTCTTCTTCTTTCATTCCAAGGCGGTGTCTCCGCCATGAGAAAGTCCCATTAACAGGTTGCATAAAGCGTGACGCAACGCGAAGCGACCGATCAGCCTGAAAAGATCCTGCAATTATTTCCGATTGCGGCAGAACCCTGTTGTCGGTCTAGCCGCTTTAAGGATTATTTTTAGGCCACGGACGCCGGAGCGTAGAATTTTTAACCACCGCCGCTGCCGTCTTGTTCGTTACGAATAGGAAAAGTTTCGCGCTGCAAGCCGGGTCGCGAGATCTCGAAAGGATCGCGCGCATCGATCGCGCAATAGACGGGCATCGCGCATCGACCGCGCTCTCCTTCGCACATGCTCCGCTAGCAACCGCTCTCCACCTGCCCGCCTAGGTGTACTGTTTCGTCCGAGATTCTGTCTGCGTATCGATCGGCCGTACACTTGATTCTCAGACGATGACCTCGCAGATCGTTCCGTTTCCTCGTGCTCTTTCTCTCGGAGACCACGTCGATGCACGACCGACCCCGCGCCTCTCGAAAATCAACCGCTCTACCACGGAGCCTTCACGAAATTCAACGCGGTCCACGACTTTCCACGGACGTTCCCTTTCCAGCGCCGGTCAACTTTGAACTTTACCGCGCGCCGTGCGTCCAGCGTACGGCTGGCCGGGAAAAAAAGTCGTTGCTCTTGAACCAAGTGATTTTTGGGTAAACACTTTTCGAAATAATATGCAAATGAAAAAAATTTTTTTTTTTTAAGTGGTTTGTAATTGTAACGAAAATTTAAGGAAAATGTACTGTACACGTTACTCGTCGACATCTTCACAAGGAGGAATTCAAACTTATTTCAAACAAATTCCTTTTGTTTACCTGAAGATATATGAATTAATTAAGAAATTGTGTATATTTATGCACTCGAGGTCGACCGTAATATCAAATATAAATTTCAAAGCTTTTGTTACTTTCTTTACGAAAGTTTGTAAATGTTTAAACAATCTTAATACTAATGCAAATATGTGTAAATTAAAGTTCAATATGCAACCGACCGAATGTGCAAAAATTCACGGGAGAACTTCTCGGTACTTTTTTCAAAACTAATCGCAAAGTTGACAAAAGTTGGGCATAAAAAATTGGGACAAATTGCGATTATTAAAAAAAAATTTGTTGTAATTCCCAGGTCCTATTATACACACTCACAATGTGTTTGAAAAAATGCACGGAATTTGACAGTGAAGCTTCAACCTCAATTTTAATAAAACAAATCGATTTATTCAGCCAAATTCTGACTTTTTTGCCATTGGACGACACATCGTGCCGGCGGTTAGCTATCGAATAATTGTTCGCAGAGAATCATCGATATTTTATTTTTTGTTTATTCGTCAGTTTCTGCGTGACCCTTGCGCCTCTTCACCGTCGATCGTCGTAGCCTTTCCGACTCGTTCAACGACTCGTTGGTCGATTCATTCATTATCGACCGGCATTTATGTAACTCCCACCGAATTCAATATGTAAACGCTATCGTCACTGGAGGCACCCGCAATTATCCGTTCCGAGATCCGTGCAATTTAATCGCCTATGTAATTGCCAGTCGCGGGTATTACACGCCGGTGAATCACGCCGAGAATTTTTACAATAGACGTTGGTAGTAGCCTTATCCATTGAGCGACGGTGTTGCACCGTCGGCACAGATCGATGTCCCGATCCTCTCACGCTTTTTATCTCTCTGGTAGTTGGAACGGCCATCGAGTGTCCTTCGGCCTGTTCCATTTTTCCATTTCGAATCTCGTAATCGTTCGGCTCGGCAGTTCTGGCCCGAGCATTTCCATATTTTTCGAACGACCGTCGGCGTCGCATGCCAATTATTGCGAATGACTGACAGGCCAGATACCGCGCGACTCGTGGAACTGGACCAGAAGAAGCTACTTATTTCTTGGACGAATGTGGAGCAACAACCATCGAGCATTCGTTCTAATACCATTGCGAAAAAATCAACGAAACAATTGTAATCACTGGACTGCGGATGTTTATGCAATTTTTAATTTTTAGGCAAGTTTCAATTGTTAAAATAGTATCTTATTTTCGGTGGTAGATTTGTAGATTGGAGCGATTTGTCGGGTTTTGCTCGGTTCCCGATCATCTGGTTCTCGTTAGTGCCATTATCGTCTTACCAAAACACGTTATCGGTGACGCCCCCGGTCAAGCTGGCGCTCCGGAGGAACATCTCAGCGTACACACCCCTTCAGCTCCCAGATAAGTCCCGATAACGGTTATGCTCGTCCACATCGTTTTGCACGATGCGACGATCAACTGCAGGCAGGCAGGCAGGCTCGTGTTCTCCTACTCGGCTGTAAGTTTCGTTCGGTTTACTCCGTAAACGAATATTCCACAATGTTATCGTCGCGCCGCCTATAAACACGTCGTTAATTACCGTCATCGTTATCGTTTCTTTATTTATAACGCCGACACGATGAAAACAAAGGGGACCAAAGTCAGCCTCGAGACTCGATCGATTTAGCGAGCCCGCGGCCGCAGCCTTGGAAAATCAGTTCCTGTGTGCAGAAAATCCCCGTTCTACAGTCGAATCGGAAAACATTACTGGTTCAAGGTCACAGACGTCGGGCTCTACCCAATCCCCTCCCCCCACTCCTTCGGTATATTTTTTTTATTCTTTTCTTTTCTTATTCTCTCTGGCTACCGCTTCGCTAACACGCTCGTTCCCCTCTCTCTTTTTTTCATCCAGTACTTCGCACGATATCCTTGCAAGGTCACCGCCGCTGCCAAACCCCTCGCGAATCAATTTTAGGTTACGATGGTCGTAACGCCATTGGTTTCGAAACGATCCCATTGCGGCGAAGTCCTCGAACGATATTGACCGAGAATTTCAACGTATTGCACGTTGAAAAATCATAAATAGGTCGAGATACCGTGACAATTGTCGGGGAATTTAGGAGTCTCGATACACGCTTCCCGCAGGAGCTTGGATCTAGTTCGCCGGTCGAGTCGCTGGTCGAGCGTGCGAAACGAGACGCGACAAATCCGCGAGAGCGAATTTCGTCGAAATGCACGTGTGCGCGAGTCAGCTGTTCGGGAAATACCCGATCTTCGGCGGCGATTTGTCAGCCACTTCCGCTAATCCAGCAACACGACGCGACGTTTCGAACGAAACTTGTACAACGGTATCTAGACACCGACAAGCTTCGGTATACCGGGTGTTCCAAAGTTCCCTCAACTCCCGGAAATTAGAGGATCAACATTTTCCTTCGCAAAAATGGCCGCCGCGGCGCTTCGTTTGCATTAACGAAAAACACGGATCAATCGGTGCGGCCGCGCTCCGATTGGTGTGTGTTGTTATTGTTAATAACTTCCAAAGCGGAAGCCATTTCTGTCATTTCGGGAACCTCCAGTTTCCGGGAGTTGAAAGAATTTTGCCGCACCCTCTATAAAATTTCGAGAAACAATTTTCCCTAACTAGAAAAGTGAAAAGTAACATTGATTTTCGATCTAAGGATGTTTCAACCGAAGCGAAGACAAATTCCAACGACCTACCGTACTGTGACCTTGAACCTATAAATAAAGCTAGGACAATGTTTCCCCAGTTTTTCTCCTGGATTAGGCGTGCAAGTCGTCGGTTCTTTCACTTGTTACACCGAATCGATTCGATCCGGTGGCAAAAGCGGTCTACGATGGAGGTCTACATAGGCGTTTCGGTTGGACGTGGCGAACAGGACCACCGGGTCGGGCCGGGCCAGACCGCGGTGAATGAGTCGGTACGACGACAGCAGCCAGCCAGCCGCTGTTCGCGTTCAGGAGGTGCATTATTAGAAGAGGAAGCGCGACAAGGTCGAGCGTGCCGCTCTCCGGTGTGTTTTGGCACATCGCGGTTGCACGCACGCACGCGATGCACTTTCTTCTCTTTAAATAAACGGTTGCGCGCGCCCCCGTCCCCCACCCCATCTACGGAGGAATCACCATCAGCTTTTGTTTTGTTTTTTTGGTTGCACAACCGCGCGCGCGAACGACGACAAATTGTGCAAGATCGAGAGAGGACGTCTCTCGCCGGCGCGCGGCCACGCACACGCGCACGGAACGAGAAACGAGAATGAGAATGAGAATGGGAATGGGAATGAGAATGAGATTCGCCGACGGAACTCTTGTAAACAGAGGTGACACGTGGTTCATGAGCGTTCTGCGCGTTCAGAACCGCGAGACGTACGCGTCGTCGGGCCGCGGATATTATTAGAGACCGATTGCGAGATCGCTCAGCGATATTTAGCCCTTCGTTGAACAGCTCTTCCTCGTTGTCGTCTCTGATCTTGCGTCGAAATTTTTGTTTCATCGCTACCCGAACGGGGATATGGTCTGCTCGTTGCGGTACACCGGGCAGAGGGACCTCGGGAAAGAGGTGTCCGAGTTTGTAATCCGAATGGCTCGCAAGTTCACGCAGCTGTGCAAAAGAAAGAAGCACCCGGCTGTATTTAGCTAGAAAAGCGTGAAAAAAACTAATAATAGCACAGTGAGTTCCGCTGTTTAATTGAACAGTTCTGAGAATATTGCGGATTATCCTAATACAGGGTGTCTCAAAATGACCTGACATTTTAAATTGCTCGCCATTGTTTTCTTTTGTGGCGAACATAGTATACTAATCTGTGCATCAGGTATTATTGCAGTTTAGTCATGGAGATTCACAAGATCGAGCAACGCGTAGAGATTGTCAAAATTCATTATTTTTTATCGCAAACGAAGTTTCATGGTCGTGTGTTATGCGAATTGGCCACCAAGATCGTGCGATTTCACGCCATTAGACTTGGTTCTTCGGGGTTTTCTGAAAGGAAAAATGCACGCCAATAATCCGCACAGACCATTCCGGAGCTCGAGGAAGCAATTGGACGCACAATTACTGAAATTAGTCCCGAATTGTATATTAGACCCTTTGCGAACATGGGCGAGAGGGGGGCCATTTATCGGATATTGTGTTCCACGCATAATCTTCATGTTTGTATTTTGTATTGACATAAAAACGTTCGTACTTTTCAAATAAACAGTACGTTCTATTAATACATTAAAATGTCAGGTCATTCTGAGACACCCGTTACTTTGAATGTAATATCGTTGTATAATAGAATTTCTATATAAAGATATTGTTCGTCGTTGTATCTGATAATTTATACCGGGTGCTTATTTCTTTCGCACAGTAATGTATTTCTCGCGAGTTATTGTGAAACCTGGTCGACGATCGTTCTTTATTCCGACTCGGGATTCGCGTCCCGGTCGGTCAGAATCGGTTGCCACTTTGCTCTTTCAATTAGCGGTCGATTTTCTTCATACCGAGAGGCTGCTGACGATTCCTTGATAGAGGAAGGGGGGTTGGATGCGGGGTGGGGGGAGGGTGGACTGATCGAGACGGCGAGTAATCCGGTGGCGTAATTCTCTAGCGGGAATAATAGCGGCGTAAGAAACGCGCGCGAGCGCGATTGAATTGTTGTTTTGTATCGGAATCGTGAACGGGTTTTGTTCGCGTCAGCTTTCCCAATGAGATCAATTCGCTCGGTTCGATGCGCGTCAAGGGACGCCTGTATGCACGGGATTAATCACTATAATTCCGACTGTTATCGATTCCTGACGATGAACAATACGCCGACGGCACAATAATAATGGAAAACCGTGTTCTCTCTCGTTTCAGATTTACTTCACTGCACGAACGAACCGAACGTGTCGATACCACAGCTAGCGAACCTCTTGATCGAACGGTCGCAAAACACAAATTGGACGGTGGTTTTCAAGGCTCTAATCACGGTGCACCATATGCTCTGTTACGGCAATGAGGTAAAAATCGCCCGTCCGATCTCCGCGATGCAGAACGCACAAGGAGAGGGAATCTCTGCGAAGTGAGCTCCGCCGTCGAGCGACTCGAGGTGTCCTCTCGAAGCCGGACAGACACGGGCGCTTCCTTCGATGCGCGACGAAAGGCGTGAAAGAATTCAATTGGAAAGAAATGCGACGGCGACGGTACTACTCCGATACGTTTAATTAGGCTTTCCATTGTACCGGATCTATCCTCCTTCTGTACGCTCCGGATCCGAGAGAATTCTTGTACTCGTAGAACCCGGACACGTTAACCCCTTGCGTTACTATTTATTTTGTGATTATAGCGATTAGAGATTTTTTGTCGTTCAGAATTTCATAGAAAACGAAGAAAGTTTATATCTATCGTATTTTTTCCTCAAAGCTTATAAATCGACTACAACCAAACGGAATTTTATTTCGTTTTAAAGGAAAAAACTCTGTGCAGAATCTTTATCACGAGTCTGACTCGTTATTGTAGGCCAAGGGGTTAAATTGAAATAGGACACTGGAAAGGGTGTAGCCCCGGATATGCTGGTCAAACGCGCCCCCAAACCAGATTGATCTTCCATCGTACATGCCGTTATTCCCTGCGTGGCAAGTTTCAAGTCTGCGAATGATCAATTTTCGCGGCATGTTTGACCGTCTCGTCCGACTATACCGTTCGCAGGAGATATCGCGAAAGAGGATTACACGGTTGCTATTGTTCGGAGTGTCCGAACTCGAGCACTCGGGACACCCGAGTAGCAAAGAGAGGGAGTCTCGCTACTCTGTTTCGAGGGAGCTCCTTCAGCCCGTGATGAGCCCATTAACAAACACCATTGTGCGGAACTCGTTTCTGTCGGACCGCGGCCGCTGAATCGCAACGAATCTCTCGAGCCGCCGTGGTATTATTTACATTGGTGCAGAAGAGGTCGTCCAACTCATTTCAGGTTCAGTAATGAGTTGAAGAGGGGAAGTGTCGTCGCCCTTGCTCGCGCGATAGAACGTGCGTTCTCGGGATCGAAGTCCGGCACCCGCGGTGACCGCGCCGCATCGAGTACGATCTGCGGGTTCAGGACCCGCGTGTTACGTGTCCGCTTACGCCGCAACCTTACTAATTTGACCAAGAATTCGAGACGCGATCGTGAACGTGAACGTGAACGCTCGGTTTCAAGTACCTCGAGGCTCGACGAGGGCAGCGATTATCGCAGCCAATTCGACAGTGGTCGCGTATACATCGTATTAACGGAGCATTGACCTTTCTGTTGCAGAGGTTTACACAGTACCTGGCATCCAGCAACAGCACGTTTCAGCTCAGTAATTTTCTCGATAAGAGCGGCGTGCAAGGTAACTTGGCTTTGTTTAAAGGACCACAACACCGACCAACACCGTTCGGTTGGCCCGCTCTCTGTCGGCTGGTTCAATTAAACGTCCGATCATTCCGGTGCGCAGTTTCCTCGTCAACCCTTTCGCTACCGTGGACGAGATTTCTCGCTTCCACGATGTCGAAGAAACAACGATGCCATGGACGAGTTGTCTCGTCACCATGCTGTCGCACGTACGACAACTATGGACGAGATATCTCGTCGCCATGATCTCGTCGTACAATGCTACGGACGAGATATCTCGTGCATTTTTAGTACTCATACGAAGCGTTTTCTTTGTAAAGACGCAAGTAATCGACTCCAAAGACGTGTCGTCGTTGGTGGAAAGTGCTTAAAGCAGATAAATATAAAATACTCCATACCTGACACAATTTTTTATTGTTTATTTTTTACGGAATGCTTGAAAGTATGGCGAAATGCATATAACGCGACGGAACAGTTTTGAACTGGTTTCCTTCCGTCGGCTATTTTTTCTTTTTGCTAACTCCACATTTTATTGTTGGTTGAGATTTTGTTCTGCGGGTTGTTTTTTTTGTATATTAGATCTTGTATTACAATTATGCCTCTTTGCATTCCATACAAGATAAACGATAAAAACATTAGTAAAATATGGAGTATTTTATATTTATATAAACACTTTATCAATTATAAACTACATAGTGTTGTACGACTAAATCGTAGTGACGAGATATATCGTCCATAGTATCGTTTCTTCGACATCGTGGAAGCGAGATATCTTGTCCATTGTAGCGAATGGGTTAAGCTGCTCGAAATCCTAGGGCAGGCGCGTCGTCTTTGAACGAACCGTCACTTGAACCCTTATCACCGAGGAGAAATATGCGTAAAATAATTGAACCACCCCGCGAGAAGCATGAGAAATCGGATCCTCCGTCTCTCTCGCGTCGAATCACTTGCAATTTCGACGATTCCACGGACGTTAGGTTGCATGTTGATGCACATCCAATTCTTTTCCACGGATCTCGAATTAATATCTTAACAATCTTTCTGTTTTTGTTTTTTGTTCGGTAATGCATGTAGCTCTTTAATCTCTCCTCGAATAAGAAACTATTGCTATAAACTCTTCCCGGCTAACTCGTTAGCATTCCGCAGCTATCTGTATCTGGCCTTTGTCTATGATTTACTAACCTGGAACTAATTTTCTCTCTGTATTTGGCAACAGCAGGAGCACGCATCGGTGAGTTTTTTCTATTTAGCCTTACTACTATCCTTTTACAGACACTTAATTGTCTCTCGCCTTAGTCGTACACTAACCGTAGACCTAACAATAAGCGCGTGTCCCCGCGGGGTTGGCAAAGTATACTGGAAGGGTGTCGGCACTTGATTTCCCATTGGGAAACGTTAGGCCGCCCTTTTACCTGAATGAATTTTATGGTATAGAGTATAGAGAGAAACAACAGCCGGCTAGGACCAACGGCGCGCGTTCGGGGATATGTCTCTTCGGGTTTCTAATTAAATTGACGGCGTTCTTTCTTTCTGTTTCACAGGGGAGACCGAGACGATTCTATTCATCGTGCGTGTTGCGTGACGCGCTCTCTTCCCGCCGTTCAGAGACCGAAAGCGTGTCAGGATCGATAGTTTTAATAACGCCCTCGCGCTTCCACCTGTGCCTGCAGTTGCACTCGGACACGTTCGCACCGGTGCTAATTCCTCTCGGTCTCCCCCCTAAACGCGGAACAAATAACGCCGTCACTGGGGCTGACGATCCGGTGAAAGTTATCCGATCGATTGACCGGTCCCGGCCAACGATGAATATCAATGTGCCACCTTCGTGGAAATCATCCGACGCCGATCATCGACGCTTTGTCTGTCCGGAAGCCTGTCCAATGTTATTCTCAATAACTGCGCGCGCGATCACGAGAGAAGAGGTGGCTCGGAAAATTTTTCTCTGAGAAAAATCATCCGAAAGGGCAGACGATTGAATTCTCAAAGGATCGTCAGCACCCACGAGCACGAGAAACGCTGTTTCGTATGGGCGATCGCCTCTTGTTTTTCAACCCCGCGATTAACAGGCGCGTTCGTTGTGTAAATGTCTTGGAAAGGTTTCCCTTCACCGTAGCTTTGACATTTAATGAATGAACGTGTGTCTCTTGTCCGTCAGGCTATGATATGTCACCATTTATCAGGCGATACGCGAAGTACCTCAACGAGAAGGCCCTTTCATATAGGACCGTGGCGTTCGACTTCTGTAAAATGAAAAGGGGGTAAGGAATCTCGTTATCGTTGTTACGGGGAAGCAATAATCGTCGCCGTTCGAAACGTGTAAAATACAAATTTACCGTTCCGTTTCAGGAAGGAGGTGGGCACTCTGCGCACAATGAACGCCGAGAAATTATTGAAGACACTGCCGGTGTTGCAGTCACAGCTTGACGCGCTCTTGGAGTTCGATTGCACAGCGAACGATCTCACGAACGGCGTTATAAACATGGCTTTCATGCTTCTTTTTCGGGACCTGATTCGATTGTTCGCCTGCTACAACGACGGCATTATTAATCTATTAGGTAAGGCCGTGTTCACCACCGAGCTTGTTCTAATTCGAATCGTTCGATCGACGGATCGCTGATCGTCGCGTGTCTTGGTATTTCAGAGAAGTATTTTGATATGAATAAAAAGCAATGCCGCGAGGCCCTGGACTTGTACAAGAAGTTTCTTATAAGGATGGATCGAGTTGGTGAATTTTTGAAAGTAGCCGAGGTAAGACCTATTCGTCGTTTTGTCACGCGACACATATCCAATGAAATCGGATCCGATCAACGATCGCGCGTGTGAAACTAATTTTTGTTGGTTCGCAGAACGTCGGAATCGATAAGGGAGACATACCTGATCTTACAAAGGTAATGAGACATTAAGGACACTATTTAATTTTCAGAAAGATGATCAGAGGAGATCAGAGTAAATTTATTTTGATAATCGAAGCGATACGCTCTAGCCTTCGAGATATTAAAACTAGACATTTGTCAGGCCCCAAGTAGTTTACTGGACGCGTTGGAGCAACATCTTGCCTCCCTGGAAGGGAAGAAGGGCTCCGCGGCGAACACGCCCACGCAATCCGCAAGGTATGTCGATCAGAATCTCCCTATACGATTCGAGTTTATGTTAACGTTCAGAGTATGAGTAAACAAGAAACTAACTTTGAAAAATATTTTGCGATATCTGAACGTACATTCTCGTTTGTCAAAGTCAAAAAGGTATCGTTGTTGTTTAAAAAAGAAAAAACCAACAAGATCTGTTCATTGAGCGAAAAGAAAAGAAAAGAAAAGATCAAAAAAGCGCAGACGCATCGATCAAGCAAAGAAAATAGGCATTGAACATCCCAAACAGACTTTTTCCCACGTTTTCTACCGTTTCTACAAATTCTACAAACACAAAAATACAAATCCTATTGATCATCCGACCGATAATCATATTCTATTCTCCTCGCAAAATGTTTTGTCAGTTTGTAGGGTGAAAGGTAATGTGGTCATTTGTTTTTTTTTTTTATTGCTTGCAAAGATGCGCTTATACGTTCGAAGGATCTCTTTTCAACTTCCCCACCACAACCCCCCGTCGCCCACCCCCCTTATTTTTGGTTGATTAGTCTTTTACGTTGCGGTCTACATAGTTGCAGTTCCTCGATATTTTCTATTATATGTTTCTATCTGAATTGTGTTTGCTTTCTGACTTTTTAGATATTGGTGAAGCATTTCCAGTTTTCTTGTTTGAGCTGCGTACCGTGTACACTGCTGCTCAAAAGTTGTGGATCATTTAGTCGACGACGCTTGTATGTATGGCACATTTCTTTTTCTCTCTCGTTCCAACGATCCAAGTGATCCGAAACTTTTGAGCGATGGTACATATATATGGATACATGTATACACGCACTCGCACACAATCGTGTATGTGTAATATATATGCATATATATTGATATAATTTTCGCTGAATTCTCACTGTAGCTTGCAAATTCGTACCTTTCAGTTTTTTTTTGCGCGCGCAAAAACTATGTTTTCTGTATTTTTCCGTTGATCGTCTCGCACATATGTCCAAGGTTTTCCTTATCTTCGGTTCTCAGTTCTTAGTTCTGTACAGTATTTCGGAAACGGCACATTGTCAAAGTGCACCGAGTCGCGAATAACGACTCATTGTCGGTATCGATTCTGTGCCGGTTCGATACCGTGATTCTACCGAGAAAACGTGTTTCTTCCGAGTAGAAGTAGCTTCTCGCTGAGAATATTTTCACCTATCGCGATGAAAATTCTGTTGACGAGCAACAGAATCGATTCGTTTTGCTACAGACGAGCCTCGAACATGTTGCACAACAACTCTCTTTTCCTCGAATTCTCCCATTCAGGAAAGCTAGAAGCTAGGCGATACTTTGTTGCACACAATTAAATCTGTATATAAGTGTACACGCGCTCGCTCGCGTGTGTGTGGATAAGAGTACACAGTACGCTGTATATGTAGTCGGTAGCAAAAGACAAAAGAAGGAGCGTAATTTTTTCTTTTGTTTTATTCGTTCGTTGTAACACACATTGTCACTAGGTGGAACGAGTTCAAAGTAACCGCTTGCGTGTGCTTCCGTTTAACCTGTTAACCGGAGTAGAACGGGCCTACGGAGTCGGTTCTACTCGGCTGTGGATCTTTTTCTTCTATCTTTGAGAATAACAAACAGTATCTGCAAGATAGTTTCGTATATTATACGTAAAACCAATCGAACCGAAGGTAGTCTGTAATTATCGTCGACGGTTAACGGGTTAACAAGAGACGGGAAAAGTAGCCTAGCTAAATATGGTCTAGCGAAAGAGATGTGTATAAAAAGAGAGAGAGAGACAGAGAGAGAAAGTGTGCGCGCGTGCCTTTTGGTGAGAATGCGTGAGCGTATGGGAGCACTGACTAGTTGAAACTTTTTTACACATCGTTGTATCTTTATACATATTACACCGTTTCTTTGTTTTTTTTGTTTGTCTTCTCCTTTGTTTTCAATGATCAACGTTCCTTTTCACTCCTTCTCGACCACACTCGTCGTCGTCTACGTTGAAAACGGCTTCTCTGTTCCCATCCCGGTGCGATTCCACGACGCTCTCCATCGAGACACCTCCATTGCCCCGCCCCCTTTCACCTCGCCCCCCGCCCCGCCCACAACCCCCCCGCCCCTATCATTTTCCAAGCAGCAATAGAACGAATGTAAAGTCGGGAGTGTCCGCCCTGTCTTCCACCAGTACTGCGTTTGGAACAGCAGCCAGTAACAACCGTCTCGACCACACCGGGAATGGACACATCGACGAAGCGCTCAGGCAGCAGGCCCTCGCCGAAGAGGAGGCCGCGATGAACCAGTACAAGGTACCCAAGGCGTCCGCCATTGTCTCGCAGAGAGTAGGCGGTTTTAAGGCGGAGTCTGGGCGAACCTGCGGAGCAGCTACCCTATCTTCTAATTTTAATGATTATTGGATACGTTGTAGAAATTGATCGCTACATTGAATTCTGCAGGTTCAGTCTGTTGTAGAAAGAAAATCGCTTACTTCGTGGTAGAACATGCTCTCCAGGGTATCTCGACGTATTTAACGGTGTATCTGAATTTCAGGCGAAGGTGCAATCACCGTCGGGTGGGCCCAGCACAAACCCCTTCCTCAGTTCACCGACAAACAATGCCGATCAGCCGATCGTGGATTTGTTTGGCGCACCGGCAGCAGGAGCGACCAACGAATCTCAGGTAGCGCGATTTAGACCCTCCTCTCTCGACGGTTCTCTAGATCAGGCATTAGCAGAGAGCTTTTCCGGCTTCGGCCGACTCGAGAGCCAATAAGCCACGCCCACTCGGGTGGGCGTTACCCTAGAGAGACACGCCTAGTCCCAAGGGCGAAGAGCGCGCTCGCTGTTTATGCTTGTTCTAGACGGACGCGCCCGAACGTTGAAACGTTCAGAAATTGATTTTATTGGTTTGAGCCGCAGAAAGCGTCGGACGATCTGCTCCAGCTAGCAGGAAATCCGTTCGCGGACATGTTTGGTGCACCTCAGACTGCACCCGTCCAAACAGCGCAGCCACAGAACAACATGTGGATGACTAATGGTAACGGTAAATACAAGTTTGTTTTTTTTGGTTTCTTTATTTTTGTTTCGTTCGTTCGTTCGTTAGTTTACAATCGTTTGTAAATCAGTGATTCACGCATTTGTTCGAATTTTTATAGTTTTATTTAAATACGGTAAACTTTGTCACGAAACAAATGTAGGAGTCACTGTATATATATGTATCCCCTCGCTCGATCACATTTTCCGTTTGTCTCATTTGCTTTTTTTATTTTTGATTTGTAGGTTTCGCGGCAGTACCACCGGCAAATAATAACTTTGTTACAGATAATAGCTTCTCTTCGGTATTCGGTAATCAAGACTCTCAGTCTGGTAAGTATCAAATCCGTCGTACCATTATCTCACTCTTTCCTTCTATCTCAGTTATAACATGATTTTATTCTGCACCGTTTCTCTCTATCTTTCTATCTATCTCTATCTCTGTCCTCGTTCACATTGTACATATATACATACCCCCGTTTTTCTATACTGCAAACAGTTTTTATCGCTTAACTATTTTTTTTTATCCTCGTATCATTGCATCTGAACTAAATTGCCTAGATTCATAGGTGACGATGCCTGTGCAAGTTGATCCTCGTTTTGAGATTTTCGACGGGAATGCCCACGGGACATTCCTGTCCAGCGACACACAAGGACAACACGCTCCCATAATTCACATACTCGACAGCGATTTAACCCCTCGGATCCGACATCGGTACGCCGTACTGACCCCGAGGAATATTTTTAAATTTATGATCACAGAAAAGTGATTATTGTTTGCGTTCTCGAATTTCAAGATAATTAGTGAAAATTAAAAAAAAAAAGTCTAAATCATCAAGAGATTATTGTAACACGATCGCATAACGTCGACCATGTAGAAGCAAACTGACAATCCGTCATCGTCGCCGAAGGGTTATCTGTCGAATCGTAAACGTAAATGTGCTTCGTAGTATGGGGTCTAGCGAATCTCAAGCAATCTCGTGACACCTATGCCAACGTAGGAAGAAGTATCGATGTTCTAACCGAATATACAACAAAGGAGAGCACGTTGTCTCGATTTAAGATGCTAGTCCAGGCAGTGTTCTCTCCATAGAAAGCCAGGCAATGAGAGTCTCATCCAAAGATCAGAGTCATTCGAGCTTGTACTAAATGCGAATAATGTTCCAGCGCGTTAGCCCGAAGAACAACGATGTTTCTTACCCACGTGATCATCCACACATCATCCGATCATCATCACCATCACCATCACCACCACGATCATCATCTTCATCATCATCATCATCATCATCATCATCATCGCCATCGCCATCGTTATCATCCTATAACCATCGTCCCCAAATGAAGAGCGTGCACGCAATATAACACTCTCATGGTCTCATCGAGGAAATCGAAATCTCATTCTTCTAATCACTCTCAAAAGACGCAAAATTAACCCAAGGCGTGAATGCCGAAGCTAATCAATGCACACCTTGATTTTTGCGCAAGCTGGTGCTCCAGGAACGTCCGGATCCGTACCGAACCCATTCATGTCCGACTTCCCCTCCCTCGGCGGTCAACCACCGCAGTCGAACGCTCCTGCTTTCGGTCTGTTCGACCAGCAGCAACAGCTGCAAGCTGCTGGTGGAGCAGACGGGAGCGGCGCGATTGGCGGCGACGGTCAACAACCGTCGCAGACCGGAGATCTGTTCGGTGCCAGCGGACAGGCGGACCTCTTTGGCGAGGACTCGAAGGGTGGGGACAGAGTTGCCGGGGACCCTGTCGCCGAGACAGCGTCCTCGGCGAGTCTGGCGACCGGCAAGTCGAGCGCAACCCCGCCTTCGAGACCGCCGCCTCCCGCGACAACCGGTAGCAGCACTCCGCCGGCGGGCCATGGTAGCGCTGCTCCCGGCAAACCCGGCGCAACGGGCAGCATGGCCTCTAACGCGTCCAACAAGAGCGCTTTCGACGATCTGAACGATAGCATTCGCATGGCACTGGGCGGGTCTCCGTCGCGATCGGCACCCCCTGTCGCTCAACAAATCCCGACCGCGCAACAAGCACAGCAACCTCTGCAACAGGGTTTCGGCATGTTCGATATGGCCGCTAATATACCAGCCACCGGGCAGCCTGTTATGCCTGGTGGACCGATGATCGGCTACGGTATCTCTAGCCAAGTCCCGGCTGGATACGGTTCCCCGGCAAAACAGCCGATCTCAGGTGACGGGAAATGTATGGATGTTTCCTCGCACACACTCTTTCTTTCTATCTGACTTTCTTTCCTTCTTTCTTAATTTCTTTCTTTCTTTCTTTCTTTCTTTATCTCTATGCTCTCTGTTCTCTGCATGCCCAAGGAGAATCGACGATGTTTCGCGTGCCGGCTACCGTACTCTGTTCCGAGACTTTTGCGCGTGTGTCGTTTAAAGAGAGCGAGGTGACGTCTATTTTCTATTGAAAGGAATTTAAAAAAAAAATTTTTTTTTGCTAATACTCATAACTTTTTGGCGGGAACATTTTCCTCCTAGAAGCACACGGGCGGAGTACGTGCCGCGAGAAGCGGAGCGTCAGCGACTCCTTGTTTTCTGCGTCGATCGAATTCTAGACCGCTTCGCTTGAACGTCCCATCTCATTGGTATCGTAACAATTGATTCACGATCTAACACCGTGTACACTATCACCAGTAGATCAGATTACTTCTGTCACGTTTTGGTTTGCTCGAGAAGGAAGCATGGCATCTTTGGCGTGTTATCGACGTTGTATACATACAGATCGGTAGACGACTATTTTACGTGCGATATCCGCGAGGATACCACGTTGTCGTAGCGTTCAGAATCATTTTATTTCTTTCATTTCCAGTTCTAGACTCTGTGGCACAGTTATGTTATTGTTTAATCGTTAGCAAGATAGGCGGTAGAGTTTTATTCTCCGTTCGAGATATCCATGCTTTTTGTTAATCAGGTACAGAATAATTATGTTGTCGCTTCTGTAACCGAGTAAAACTTTTTTGCCGTTTTTCGGTTGATCGTTTTCGGGGCTTTGGCTGATGTAGTAGATGTTGCTTAGGTTTTGACGGTATGGGCTCGGTGATAATGCCGACCGCTGTAGCTGGAGATAATCAAATTTCAGCAACAGGACAGCAGCCTAACGCGGCGTCCACCGGCAAAGTACTGACCGGTGATCTGGACAGCAGTCTCGCCAGCCTTGCCCAGAATCTGACTATCAACAAGAGCGCGCAGCAGCAGGTCAAGTGAGTTGAGACTACTCCCTCCCCCGGCCTTTGGTTGGGACCGTTTCTTTTCTTCATCTTTGTTAACGATCGAATAAAATTTCCAGAGGAATGCAGTGGAACTCGCCTAAGAACGCTGCGAAGACCGGTGGCTCGGTCGGCGGATGGACACCTCAGCCCATGGCAGCGACCACGGGCGCTGGTTACCGTCCAATGGTAAGCGGATCTGGATCGCCCGACCCGATCCGTTTTTCCAGTCTCGATTTTGTTATACCGGCACGTTGTTCTTTGATCGTCGTTACCGAACTGTCTGGCCTTAGTAAATATCGTTGTGTCGCGATCCATCCCCGTCTCTGTGTTCTTTACCATCGCACGAATACCCCGTGTCGATAAGAGCCGATAACCGCTGACAAATTATCTGTGCTCTATACGACCGTTTGGCATTGAACCCGTTATCCGCATGCAGTTATTTTTTCTCGTTATCAGTACGGATCGATGATTGCCTTCGTTACGATCGTTACACGAACAGCATAGTCCGCGTGTATTTCCGTACAGTCACGATGCGCGATAAAGAAATTTCTTACTTTCATTTTTTTTTCTATTCTCGTTTTATCTACGGCACGTAACGCCGATTGAACGGGACGCAACCGGATTACGTCGGTAGACGAGGACGACGGTGGTAGATGACCGAGGGGAGCTAGTTCAACGACAGAAAATAGAAAGTTCCGCGGAGAATTTGTACTTTGCCGACCCCCCGTGTCACCCTCCTGGACCGGTGCACGCGGTGTACGCGACACGCTGCCGTTGGCACGCTTGCTTTATCGCTCGACAAGCTTTCGCACAGATATATCACTGTCAACGCATCGACTGTTTCCTGTTCTGCTCGTCGAGAAATCCGACGATCGAAGGTCCCACGCTGCGTTCGACCCTCGATCGCGGCGCACACCTCGGAGAGAGGAACTGTTCGCATCGAAGCATAGCTTCCCAGACTAATTCGGAGATCCTTAATCGGTATAAGCGCGAATATGCTCGCGCAAGCGACTAGCCGACGCGTTTTCTTACGGATGCAGTTTACGGAAACGGTTGGGAGGCTATGGATTAGAGCAACGCTGGGATAGCATAAAGATTCTTAGTTAGGATTATAGACGACGAGAAGGTGATTGTTGATCGGCGCACTTAGTATAATGCATGCATGGCGTATGGCATGCCACATGGCTGTTGCAGGGACAAGGAATGGCGCAGCTTCCTCCAACTACCCTGGGCTTCCCTAGCCACGCAGCAGCGTTGGTAAGTTAGCATTTCCACAACTCTGCGAGAAAGAAAAATAAGAAGTCCTGTCTGTTTTCACACCGTGGCTGCCGTGTAACGAGTGTCGTCACTAATTTCTGCATAGAGAGAGAGAGAGGGAGAGAAAGTATATACGAGCGGCGCAACCGAATGGCGGAAGAAACGATTGATCTCGAACATTGTCTGTCCACGAGTTTCGTTTACCTACTATGTTATGCTGCATCTTGCTACTCTCTATCTCTGCTTCTATAATTTACTTTCTGTTGTACAGTTGATATGCACACGTGTGTTATATTAGTAAGGAGACTAGTCTCTCTCTAGTTAGAATTCTTGTATGATTTTCTCTGTGTTAGTAGCACGCGATGATACTTTATCGATCATCACCGATACACACATACAGGGTGACTCGTTTTAATCAACTTTTGTTGCGCAGAAAAATTCTTCGAACGACGGTTGTTAGATATTAACCGGGGTGCGTACAATGTAATAATTAGTGTTTTATACGATGGCAGCGTTGAGTTTTTGTTTTGTAATGTGTAACATTTAAACTGTGGCTGCTCGTGACTAAAATTAATGGGGGTGGTACTCCAGAAAATTTTTAGCCTTTGTTTTAAAATTGTGTTAAAGAGTATAAAGTATAAATAAAGAATTAAAGAAAATAGGGCTGATTATATTAAATGTTATCGATAACATCAAGTGGAAATAGGGGATGATATACGCGAGCCGCCATTGCATTTAAATGTGCAATTTGATAGAGGGTATCGAACGTATTTTGAATTATTTCTTTATTGAAACTTTTACTATTTGTCTACTATACATTTTTCCGATTAATCGATTCACCCTGTACATTCTATATAGTGTATATAACGAACTATCAGCAGCAATGCAACACGGTTTCAATTGTACATAGAGATACTTTGTAAATACACTTATGGTTGCAGCGGGTCCCCTTTTACACGCATCCAAACGAGTCTAAAGCCACTGTACCATCTGTATCTGTATCCCATCTCGAACCACTGTCTCAAAAGACCTGTTAGACACTAACAAATCTAGACAACACTGTACACTCATAAAATGTTTGGACCCAAGAACGGTTGGGTCCACCGAACGATATGAAAAATAAATAAATACCAAAAAAAAAGGAAGATTACATGGAAACAGGTGGACGTGAAAATGGTAAACATTCCAGAAAAGTACAGGCTGGATCTGATTGGGCGGCTTTCTGGTGTCCCTAGGGAATGCAAGGTGTCCCAATGGGCATGCAGGGTATGAGGCCGATGATGAACGCAATGCCTGGCGGTGGTCCCGGCGGCATGATGGTTGCAGGAGGAGCCGCGCCAATGATGATGCCCAATGCGAATCCCATGATGGGTGCTAATCTACAACAGCAACCGCAACAGCAACCGCAACAGCAACAACCTCAGACAGCTGCGCAACCACCGCAAAATAACGCGGTCCAACTCGATCCGTTCGGTGCTCTGTGAAGCGATTAGGTATCTATCCACCCAACTCCGCCGGTAGAGATTCCGCTCCAGCGACACAACAGGCAACTCGAGCGACACGATTTTCTATACACGACCATAGACCGTGTACATACGTTTCCGATTAACTGTAATTAACTGCTTACGTTTGTGATTAACAATGCCAGAGTTCGCTACCAACAACGATCTCGCCGTAGTAGATTGAATCCACTAACTTCTTCTCTCTCTCACAGTCGAGTCTTGTACATGCTCGGAATAATTAGAGGCTTCTCGACAGCTCGCTGACAAAGGTATTCGACGCACAGTGTCGGAGCAATGAATGCTATTATCATAGTAGAAAACCGTCTGGAAATACCGTGAACGTTAGGTTTCTATCGTATTTTCTTGTTGTTTCGACGAACACGCGCCTCTCCGGCTAACACGTGTTCTGTCTTTTTTTTTCAGGAGTTCGGGTTAGAACCGAGTGGACGAAGCACCAATTCTGTACATACTGTGTAATATGCCTAGGAAATGTGCCCTGCTTGCTCTCGTTATTCTACGTAATATCCGTGACGACCAGGCTCCCCGTCCCTCACCTCCCCGCCCCCTCAACCTCTCGCCACCACCCGGAAACGCAAGTGTCTGCATGATGTGGATCATCGTCATCGATCGGCGGGAGAACGCGAACGACGCCCAACAACCAACCAACCCACCCCCCGACGTTAACATTTCTACATGCTGATCGAGTATAATCGCATATACGGGTTTATTCGGTTTACGGCGATGTTGCCTTAACACGAGAAATATGTGTGTAGTCTCAGAGAATTGTAAACACGCTTACAAACAAAAAAAGCAAAAAATTGTACACACACATGGACACGAACGAGAACAATATGTACAAGGCAACTATAAAGCCAGGGAGAGTGAGAAAGAGAGAGAGAGAGAGAGAGAGAGAGAGAGAGAGAGAGAGGGAGAGAGAGAGAGAGAGAGAGAGAGATTAGAAAACACGCGCTGCAGAGAGAACGAACCGTATTACGTTTAGAATTTCATGTGCGTGGATGCGACTATTCCGTAAAAAAGAGTTGACTGTGATAGTACTGCATCGACATTGTAGCGTTTTCCAGTAATTTAGCCAGGGAAAGCATCAGAATGGGGTGTGCGTGTGTGTGTGCGCGCGTTTTTGCGCTTGAAAAAGAGGGGGGGGGGGGGGGGGAGATAAAGCGTGAGTCAACGAAAACAGCGGCCGCAAGAAGAACCTTCTTTCGTAGACGAAACAGGGGGTTTGAATAGAGTAGCTCCGCAAGCTTTATACACGTACCGGAGGAGGATGGTATCGAGTAAACGAGCATTCCTTGACGCAAGGGAGCCCGTAGATCGGTGGTTCGTCATGATTCTAAACGTACATACGCCTCGAGAAAATTCTATAATAGTATAGGGTGAGCCAGGCCGTTCCCCGGCTAGATTGCACGAGCACGTTCCGTGCTCGTCGAGATACGGTTTAGTGTATAGCATTTCGGAGCCGAATCGCTACGAAACACATTTATCGGTCGTCCAGTCTCCTCTCCGGTTGTTGTTCATCGAACGTGCTGGCGCAGTTCAACGGGAGAATTCTGGAACGCTCGATCATACTTGGCCGATATGCATGCATCTACACATTATTGTAAAATTTTGCGTACCGCATGAGCGTGTGTGGCCGTACACACGCGATCGAATTCGCGCGCGAGATACGTTGAAGATATAAATATATATCTAAATGAAAAAAAAAAACAAATAAATAAATATATATACATACGTAGTATATATAAGATTAGGCCAGCGCAAAAGTTCCGTGCCATTGTTGTATTTTAACACGAAATTGGGCACGTTTTTTTTACGCTGACGTGATAATATATATGTGTATATATTTATTTATATTTACATATATATGTATATATAAATAACTGTATATGGCGTAATACTAATCTAGCGCACCCGTGTCGCTCTCCACGTTTCATTTTCGTACTCTTTACCATGTATCTTTGATTTCGACTCAGGGCGCTGAAGCAGTTACGACGTATCCTTTGTTAAAAAAAAGTATTAAATACTAAATGAGAAGTATATATATATATATATATATATAAATATATATAGAGAGGGGGGGAGAGAGAATGCGTGTATATGTGCGTGTGTGCTTGGACGATGAGTGGATGAAAACGAGAATGAGCGAAGAATGTGGAATATTAGTCTGTCTCACTAATGTTCTTTATCCGTATACCGTTCCGAACTGTCTTAATTAGGTATTCGAACGAACTATCTACGCAAGTTAAGGTTTATGATACTCATATGATTATTATGAATGTAATATCGCGAGTCTACAATTCAGTATGGTACTATTAATATAGTCAATATTTCCCGTTCGAAGGTCTAATTCGGGATTCGTTCTCGTCCCTCCCCCCCCGCGTTGCGAATCATGCGTGCGCGCGCGATACGTTATCAGTTCCGAATCGCGAACAATCGTTGTTTTTCGTCGTCGAAGAAAGAAAAAGAAAACGGAGGCTGCAGAAATCCTAAGGGGGGCGACGATTCGGTCGCGCGTTACACCGACGCGTTGTACCTTTGTTTTTGTTTTTTCACGGGCCGTCCGTGGGAGTGGCTCGTGTACAGATGAGAATGAGAGAGAGAGAGAGAGAGAGAGAGAGAGAGAGAGAGAAAGAAAGAAAGAAAAAGAGAGCGAGAGAGAGTCTGAGTTAAAAACGGAAGCGCGGGAACGCCGTTGCGTACCTTTGTGACCACTGCTCTGCGCCCGATCGGACGTCGAAATTGTGTTCTCGATTCTCGTTTTTGTTAACCGAAGTCCGAGTTCGTTTGCTTGGCGAATTAAAACTGGTCGATTCGAAAGAGTTCTATCTTGGCTCCCATGAACCCTTGCTTTCCAAAAACAAAAAATCTTTCTTCTCCAATCGACGAGCGATGGAATTAACGCTTTAACTACCTACTCAGCAGGTTACTTAACATATCAAAGATGGATAGCTTAGCTTTTTTTTGCAGTCGGAGCTAATTTTTTGTTCGTGCACGAAGCGGAGTGTATTTCTGTTCGGTAGCGGTAACTGTTTAGTTTGTAAACTACCAACAAATAATCTCGAGTAAAATCGTTAAGCTTCGTTTCGGACGTAGCTAGGAGTTGTCGGGAAGCCTACCGACGGGTTTCCGGTAGCTGAAGCGTTAAGGATATTCGCACGATCAAAGCCGGCAGAACGCCGATTTAATTAACCGATCGGAACGTGTTCGTTGAGATCGCGACGCTGGTTGTCGGGAGCGACGTCCCGATGGGAACGAAAGAGGACAGCGACGTCGGTCGGAAAACGTCGGACCTTAAACGTGAGAAGCCAGGGGTGCGCAGGCACGGTTTCGTTGGATTGTCAGAGATCGTGACATGCGAACGACCCTAACGATCAGTTTTGTGAGGGCTTGCTCCGAGGAACAAGGAACCGATTAAAATGGTAACTTTTGATCAG
This sequence comes from Lasioglossum leucozonium, assembly GCA_028454225.1. NCBI lineage: Eukaryota > Metazoa > Arthropoda > Insecta > Hymenoptera > Halictidae > Lasioglossum > Lasioglossum leucozonium. The sequence continues at coordinate 6,613,781 of CM052218.1, forward strand.
AAAAACGTGTATATGGTCTATTTATTACTCTCCAAGCGAACCTCTCTGTCGAACAAACGACTGTCTGCAAATATGTATGCGTACAAGAGCGAACGGTGTACATTTTTCAGGCGTCGTCCCTCGACTATTTGCACCCCTGACCCCCCACCAGGTCCAAGTCTGCGATTTACTTAGCTTAGGCGTCCTTGTACAATATGAATACGGTTCCAGGATTTGGCGAGAACAATGGCCATAGGGGACTAGATCATAAATCACATACGTTCAATTAACGACTGTGGATCGCGCGAAAAAAAAAACTGGTCACCAATAAGTTTCGAAGAACTCGATGCACTAATGGTATAGCAAGCGAGGAAGTCGTGGACCATCGTTCACCGGCTTCTCGTCGCAACTAGGAAAAATATCTGTAGAATTGTAGCAACGGTGTTTGTGTATATGTATGTATTCTACATATATATATATATATACACACAACCTTGTTAGTTCGGACCAGACCAGTTATATCAACGAACGAATAGCAGAGATGAATGTAGTTCGAGATAGTAAACTGTAAAGGGAAATTCCAAAGCCGAGCACACGACGCACGCCCGCACGAAAAAAACGGTGTAAACTTACTGGTGATCGAATGTAACAGGACAATATTACATGTACATGTATAAACGCATATTTTATGGAGAATCATAGAGCGGTAGCGATCTACGTAGCTCTCCCTTGTAAGTTAGCGTGATACAACGCGAAGTTCAAAGCGGAGACAAAGTAACGAAACGCTATATCAAATCTTTCGTCGATCTCGCCGTTAACACGTTCAGCGCTTCGCTCAGGGTGACCGTAATTTTCATGTCCACGCCGGTTAGTCAATTGCGAGCAATCGTTTCGTTCTGTTTGGTTCGCTGGATCACGCTAGAACAGGCACGCGGGTGAGAGCTCTCCGAGCTCACGGCAACGGGGCAATCTTCTATTTTGCTCCGGGGAGATCAGGCCGATGCCCCGCGGGGCGCAATCTCTGCCCGTGCCTGCGCTAGACGCTCGTAGGCGCTCCGCCTCCTGTACTAGAACCGATCGCATTACGCGAGACCGGAGTATCTTCTCGTTGCTTGGCGTTTATCATTGTGAAACTACATACTTAAGGAAACTTGTAATTATAATTGTAGGATTAGAGGCGGGGTCGAGGGCGATGCCGTTGAACGCGTTGACAGCGCCAGCCTAGAAGAACGTGTAAAGTCGCTAGCACTTAGCGGACATATTTTGTTTAACGAACAAAGACTGTAGTCGGACAAGGTGGTCGTGTGTGCCCTCAAACCAAAATCATTAAAAATTATTGCGTAAGGTGCAAACTTTTGGGATTTTTTGAAAATCGATTCCACAGTGAAAAATTCGGAAAAAATTCACAGTCGCGTGTGCTATTACGTGGAATGTTCATGAATTACCTCGTAATTTTTTGTTGAGCAGAACGGAAGAAATATTTAATTAAAACCGTGTTCATTCTATAATTACCGTTGCGGTAAGGCTACCGACTTGAAACTCGGCACGTAGAGTTTCGGGGGCACATTTGACCAACTTACCCGGCTACAGCTTTACCAAGAGAACGGACGAGCCCTATCGAATCTATATCGGTAGCCTAGGAATCGAATAGAGGACGGAGAAGCTGCTATTTTTTCGGACCACGATACAAACGTGTCCGGCACCGGACCCTCTAACCATGCCGTGTTATCTCTCGTTTTTCCGTTCTACCTTCCCTTCTGTCAAGGACGTCTCTCTCCTGAACGGTAGCGATAAGCGCGCGCGCGCGCGAGCGAGCGCGAAAGCTCTTATCGATTACAATGGGGACGCGATATACATATACACTATGTACCAGTCTTGTAATATTAGTTGAGACGCTATTATTTACCATTTTACTTTGCATTGATTGTCATTGAACGACATTATGCGCTGCGGATATGTTGTAACGATTATTATGTAAACATGAATGGCGTTTAATAGAGTATTTATTGAAATTAATTCATTGTTCTTTAATTCACGGCCGGAACGCGCGACGTACGCTCGCCCGCGAAACTGAAATCTGTCTTCGGCATCGGTTCGCCGACTGATAGGCACAACTGCTTCTAATTGAACTTATTCCGCAGGGATCATGAGCAAGAGGAGGAAGGGGCAGGTAGATTATCGTCTTCTATTCTCACACGCCTAGAAACGCCGCGCGTCGATTCAGAACCGTTCTTGGCAGACTTTGATCTTCCGCCCTTTGGTTCGAACATTTTTCCAGAGGTCGGAGGTCAGCAGGAAAGAAATTGTTAAGAAACATGTCCCGGATCATCCACCGGTGGACGAACGACAGCACAGGCAAATTGGAAATTTGGAAATGCTCGGAAAGGATCTAAAGTATTATTTAAGTCTACCGAGAACTACTAGCGGGTTCACTTTTTTCGTTTTTTCTTTTCATTTAAAATGTCCATATTAAAAGTTATCTTCCAATATATAATAATATTGGAATTATTATATATATTACATATAATTATATAATATATATAATAATAAAGTAATATTCCATATCGAAAATTAATTATACATTATTACACTTTCTTCCGTTTAGGTACACGCTGTACAGAACGAGAATTTTCCTAATCCAGTTGCGAATACTCGACGGAACGTACGAAAGTCTACAGATAGAGAAGAAGGCAACAATGGATACAGAAAAGCAATGATAACGAAATTACACGGTAGCAAAGTAATGAACGTAATGCCTACTAAATACGGTCGTCGAGATAGGACAGACCTCTCCGCTAGACCATATCTTATAGGAGTCCGCGGATGATATGTCCCTTATGCAACTGTTCTTGTTGTAGATGCAGTAGTGGGAGTACTCGACCACTATAGCAACCACTTTCGACGAGTTGCAGCCGTGACATCGGTCAAACTAGTTGCTTTCGATGCGCCGGTGTTGATTCATCGTTGTCGGTGATTAACGTTTCACGCTTGTACTTTGTTTTTGCTATTCGAACGTGTAATTTTTTCGCTCGTCCGACGCATCTTCCAGCCGGTATCATGCATTGCATCAAGAAAGACGTTGGGTGAGTTTTTCGTCCGGACACGTAACGATCTAAAAGTATAAATCTCAGCGTGGAAAAGTGTATCTAGGATTGTGAAAAATTCCGAAGATTTCGTACAATGGATTTTCTGTAAGGGAACCCGGTTTCGCCGATGCGTTATTCGTGCGTTCGAACGTCAAGGAAACGTTTTTAGTTTTGTAATTCGCTAGCGCTAGATAATTGCTGTACTTTGCAGGGCACGTTCTAGTTTCGAGTCACCGAAAAAAGGAATGGCGCGCGGCGGTTCGAGAGAAAGTGGAATGCACTTCTGCAGCCCTGCACCAATGTTTGTAATCTGAACAAAGGAGTGAACGTTCAGCTTCTTTCACGAAAAGTGAAAGTGTATCGAGCGAGCACGTGCGGTCCCAAACAATCGGAGCACCACAGTGTAGTTGTTTAGAGGACCAAACGAAAATTAATCCGCAACGCAAGAGATACCCTTCGAGCCACTTGACGATTATTAATAGACTGCGGATCTGTATGGAAAATAAAACTTGTCTTCCTCGATTGTAACAAGCAGAGGAGCCAGTTCTTTCTTTCTTCGAATAATAATTTCTGCGAGTTAATGTATAGACCATCCTTAAACTCTACTGATTTGTCAACTACCTACATTGAATCGCGCCTACTCATTTTTGTCACAAAATTAATAACCAGTTTACCTTTAGCTTAACACTGTACTGTCTTTAGATTGGTTGCGTTAAGTTCCGAGACGCTTCTTGCTATCGTCCTTTAAACATAGAATGTTACATAATACCGATGCAATACCGGACTCTAATCGGCGGAATATTTCATCGGATCACGTGGAAGACAATGTAACTGAAAATTACGCGTTTAATACGCGAACGAGTAAAATTATACAATATGAAAGATGTCGACTAAGAATGAGTTTAATTTTCCGAGTCGCGGAGCTCCATAAGAATATGATAGGGCATTAGAATTAACCGTCGTTTGATTATATCTGGATAAGTTGCTTCGGAAGTTCGTTATTCCCAAGAGTCTCCATTAACTTGGTTACCGAGGCCTGCAGTCGACCAGGACTGATTCGATTCTAATATAGGATATTATCGAGTTGAATAACGATTTGATAATTGCTAATTAACATGGTATTATCATTAGCAAAGCTCCTCATCTTCGTAGACAGGGATCAAAGAAAACACAGATACGCAAGTCTGTCTATTACTGGGGCAGTCAGTGTTCCGTGATTTTTTAATTTTTTCAGAAGTGAAGTTCATTAGATAGGAACACGCTCGGTCATTTTCTGCTGAATAATACGTAGCGTATCAATGAACAGTTGGGGAAAATGGAACTGATTTGCACGATTTATGATATGGTATACTGTTGCGCTTTCCAACCGCTATCGGCTAATAAATATTCCCAAATTCTGATGAACACGAACGGTCGTTCGTGAAATGCTATAAACGATAATGTTTTGTCGAACGATATCTTGCTGTACAAGTGGAACATGTACAAACGTAATGCGTCATTGCCGCAAAACGCACAATTACGTAGCGTGAATTGTGAATCCTTTTTTCACATAATCGAGTGAAAAGAAGGAATACATTGGAAACGTTTGTCATCTTGTTTGCGGTATATATTGCGAGACTGAGGCTTGCTAAATATTTGTTTCAGGGACGCGAAATCCACCGTGGAATTCACCATCAATGGAACCCCTTACACCGGTGCGTGTCTTTACACCGTCGTATGTAGAAACAAGCAGAAACATTCACGTGGATTTTCGTTGCAGTTGATAAGAGCGTGCTGCCTGGAACATCCTTGAACGTGTTCATCAGGGACCATGCGAAGCTGCGAGGCACCAAGGCCATGTGCCACGAGGGCGGCTGCGGTGCTTGCATCGTGTCCGTGACGGTGAAGGGGGTGACGATGTCTGTAAATTCCTGTTTGGTACCGGTCCTGATTTGCCAAGGGTGGGTGGAGCCTTCTTCTTTCTTCGCTTTGCTAATTTCCTGCTGAACAGCGTGTTTCTTGTCGTTAAAGCTGGGCCGTCAAAACCATCGAAGGGCTAGGCAACCAAAGGGAAGGTTACCATGTGTTGCAGGCAGCCCTGGCTCAGAAGAATGGCTCCCAATGCGGTTACTGTTCTCCAGGCATGGTGATGAACATGTACAGGTACGTTGTTCTACCCTCTTCCTTTCGCATGTATACAGGGTGGTCCATTTAAGCGAGGCCACCTAAATATCTCTTCAGGTTATTACGATGTAAAAACTATTTCTTCCGTAATGCGTATGGTGTAAATGGACCAATATCTGGCAAGAACATTTTTTCCCCGAAGGTAATGTTTTTCGGAGTTATCACGGTTATCGGTGTTTTTTGATACGTAACTACAATTTTTTTTTATTGCATCGTGTAGCTGAGCGGAAAATACATCCAGATATGTATCATAACGTGACCTTCAAATGAACTTGACGATTAAAGTAAAAACTCCGGAAAAATAACATTTACAAAGAATTCACCCCTTGTGATACCATTTATATTGCACTAAAATCATTTGTTACGTCATCGCAAATAAAGGAGATATGTATACATATATGTACTATATTGCGTCGTATTTCATTGCAAAAAATCAATTCGTATCCTGTGCAGTCTTCATCAGGACAAGAAGCTAACCATGAAGGAGATAGAGAACTCGTTTGGCAGCAATATCTGCCGGTGCACCGGCTACAGACCGATCCTGGACACGTTCAAGAGCTTCGCTTCCGACGCCCCCAAGGAACTCGTCAAAGAGATACACGACATCGAAGTGAGTCGAACGAATTTGAAAGGGTACCGCATGATCATCTGCACTGGTGTCGGCTTTCTTGTTGGCAGGAGTTGTACAAGCTGAAGATATGCAAGAGGACCGGCGAACCATGCCAGAACGGTCACAACGGGTGCGCCACAGGCGATCCGAATACAGACACCGTGATCGACATCAAATTGGACGGTGCAGAGTTCCATAAAGTTCTCACGGTGGACAGTTTGTTCGAGGTGTTCGAGGACAATCCCGATGCCAGTTATGTTCTTCACGGTGGCAACACCGCTCACGGTAAACCGATCGCAAGTTGCGAATGATTTGTACATGCGCGCGTCTTGCTCATTGCAACGGCTGCACGCAGGTGTGTACCGCTCGAAGAAGCCCAACATGTACATCGACATCAACGATATTCCGGAACTCCGTCGCATCAGCAAGGAGAACGATTCCTTGACCATTGGCGGCAACGTCTCCCTCACGGTGGCCATGGAGACCTTCAACAAATACTCGAAAGAATCGAACTTCGAATACCTGCGACACTTGGCCAGTCACATTGACCTCATCGCGAGCGTACCCGTACGAAATGTATGTACTGACAATGAGACTCTCGGCGCAACGACAGCCTATATACATTGCCGGTTGATTGCAGATCGGTTCTCTGGCCGGGAACTTGATGATCAAGCACCAGCATCGCGAATTTCCCTCTGACCTCTTTTTAATGTTGGAAACGGCCGGCGCTCAAGTACACGTTCGTGAGTAGACCCGTTTCGTTCCTGTTTTAGTCGCCGTTTTTTTTCCCCTATTAATTTTGCTGGACCTCTCTTCTCTGGAAATAGTGGACGCCAGTATGAAGAAGAGCATGAATTTGCTGGACTTTCTCGATTACGATATGAAGCACAAACTTATATACAGCATAGTGTTGCCAGCGTTGGGCAGCGAGTACTCGTACAGGTCTTTCAAGGTATACTTCACTCGCGCATGTGCGACAGCATAGCGACGAGATCGTCGGTAGCATCGTTTCTTCGACATCGTGGAAACGAGATATCTTGTTCGTTGTAGCGAAAGGGTTAAGAAATAATTAACTACAATAACGTATATAAAATACGATGGCTAACGCGTAGAATGATTGTACAGATCATGCCGAGGGCTCAGAATGCCCATGCCCACGTGAACGCCGGCTTCCTGCTGAAGTTGGACGGTACCGGGAAAGTCCTAGAGAAACCGAACATTATATTCGGTGGCATACACAAAGATTTCGTGAGTGACATTCTCACCAATATTTCTCTTGTTCTCTCGATCGTAATTAAATTAATATAGAAATAGTAATAATTCTCGGCGCAAGGTTCGATCAATATTAATTTAAAGCAAATTTGCGATTTTGCTAATTACTCTTTCGACGTTTCGGTCCTAGTTTGAACCATTTTCCAGAAAGATGGAAAAAGACCGCGTATGCTTTAAAACATAGTAAAGACGACGGAGAAGAACACGACAACGTGTTGTTGATTAGTTGTCACACGTGATACTGGGGGCTTTAAATTAATATTGATCGAACCTTGCGCCGAGAATTATTACTATTTCTATATTCTCACCGATGTTGCGCATCTGGAGATCAACCTTCAGGAGCTTCGATATCGTTTGATTTCAGCTCCACGCGACGAAAACTGAGGAATACTTGGTCGGCAAGTCCGTTTTCAACAAGGACGTTGTCAAGAAAGCCCTGCAAACTTTGGACACTGAGTTGAATCCGGATCATGTGTTGCCCGATTATTCTCCGGAATTTAGGAAGACCCTTGCCGAAGGTCTCTTTTACAAGGTACTTTTCCAGCTCCCCTGTAGATCGTGTAGGATACGAGGTGCAAAGGAATTTTTTAAACGTTGAACTGTTGTAGTTCGTCGTCAATTTAAAACCGGAGAACCTGGACCCGAAGATACGTAGCGGTGGGACTCTCTTGGAGCGCGAATTGTCTTCGGGAAGACAACAGTACGACACGGACAAGAATCTGTGGCCTTTGAATCAACCGATACCGAAGATTGAATCCGCGCATCAAACATCCGGCGAAGCGCAGTACGTCAACGACCTGCCGCCCTTCCACGACGAAGTTTTCTGCGCGTTCGTTCTCACCACCGTGCCCAACGGGAAGGTCGCAAGCATCGACGCATCCGACGCGCTGGTACGTGATTTTAATCGGACTCGGTCACGATCGATCTGCTGTACTTTGACGACCGCGTTGCTAAATTTTGACGAACTGTTATTCCAGAAAATGAAAGGAGTTGTAGCATTCTTCTCGGCCAAGGATATCCCTGGCAAGAACCTCTTCATTCATGGGGCCAGTCAGGAGATGATGTTGCCCTTCGACGAAGTGGTAAACGCAGCAAGTTCATTCGCCGACGACGGCCGTTGCGACGCGTGCACCGCATTAAAAAAATTGTTCGTTGCAATTTGTAGTTGTTCGCCGACGATAAGATCGAATTCAATGGTCAGCCGATTGGCGTGGTCGCCGCTATTAGCCATGCGATCGCCAACGAGGCAGTGGAGAAGGTGAAGGTTTCCTATATCGACGTGATGGTAGACAAAGCGGCGTTCACCATAGAACAAGCGATCGCTTTGAACGATGAGAGCAGGCTGTTCCAGTCGGGGCATTATGATGCGAAAAGCAAAGGTGATTCGCGTTTAGTAATGTAAAAACGTTGTGCGTCGAATAGAGAAAATGTATTTGATCGAAATATCAATGTACAGGGAATGACACGAAGCACGTGGTGAAAGGCGCGTTCCGTTGCGGCAGTCAGTACCATTACACCATGGAACCGCAAACTTGCGTTTGCGTCCCGATCGAGGACGGTTTGGACGTTTATCCGTCGTCGCAGCATATGGATCTGGTTCAAGTGGGCATAGCCCTGGTTCTGAATCTACCGAATAACAGGTAAAACGATCGCAGAGAGGTCGGGATAAAATATTTCAGTCGCCTATGCGCTCCTCTCCCCGATTAACCGATGCTTCGAATCGCAGTATAAACATCAAAGTGAGGCGATTGGGCGGTGGTTACGGCGCGAAGATATCCCGGGCTACCCAGATAGCCTGTGCGTGCGCGTTGGTCAGTTACAAGCTGAATCGACCGGCTCGTTTCGTAATGACTATAGAAAGCAACATGCAGGCGATAGGCAAGCGATTCGCCACCCGTCAGGAATACGAGGTCGGCGTGGACGACAACGGACGCATACAGTACTTGAACGCGAAGGTTTGGGGCGACGCTGGCTGCAATTTCAACGAGTCCCACGAGTACTTCACGTTGGAACACATGAAGAAGTAAGCGTTGCGATAAAATAATTAGGCACAATGGTTTATTTTCCGCATGGAACTTTGCAGCTGCTACGACGCCAGCACTTGGACCTGCGACGGCTACGAAACGAAGACCAATCTACCAAACAACACCTACTGTCGAGCGCCAAGTATAACAATTGTTTGTATCTCCGGCTTCTTCCGTTTCTCGGTTGCTACCCTTCCGATTTGTCCACAGGCGCCACAGAAGGATTCGGTATGACAGAGGTCTTGATGGAGCACATTGCAAGGGTTGTTCAGAAAGACTCTATGGAGGTAAGGATGGCGAACATGAGGTCGGAGTACAAGGACACATTGAAGTCTATGATGGACGAGATGTACAAGAACGCGGACTATGAAATGAGGAAGAGAGCCGTGGAAACGTTCAACAACGTGAGATGCAATTGTATTCGAGTTTTCTGCTTTCATGGGAACATAGCGTTGAACGACTTGTTGACGACCGTTTAGGAAAATCGATGGAAGAAAAAGGGATTGGCCGTGGTACCGATGATGTACCCTCTCACCGTTTGGGGACAGTTCAACGCGCTCGTTGCCATTTATGCTCGCGACGGTACCGTTTCCGTCACGCACGGCGGCATCGAGTGTGGCCAGGGCATTAACACGAAGGTGGCTCAAATAGCGGCGCACACCTTGGGAATCGATTTGTCGCTGGTGACCGTCAAACCGAGCACCAATTTAACATCTCCGAATAATTTCGTCACCGGCGGCAGTATTACCAGCGAAAGCTGCGCATACGTAAGTCGTGCTAACTGTGTTCGAACTATCGCAACGCCGTTTAACATCGTTTGCGTATTCTTAGGCGACGCTGAAGTCTTGCCAAGAACTCATGAAGCGGCTGGAACCCATCAGACAAGAAATGAAGAATCCCACTTGGCAGGAATTGGTGTTCCAGGCGCACCTGAAGGACGTTGATCTATGCGCGCGTTACTTGTACGCATGAAACTAATATATTAGCATAATTTACGAGTATTTCTCTTCGTTCAGCACGCAAATATTTATCGCACGATCTTCAGGTATACTACGAAAGACGACATAAAATCTTATGAAATATTTGGCGTGACGATAGCGGAAGTCGAAGTCGATATTCTTACCGGACAACACATCGTGAACAGGGTGGATATAATGGAGGATGTTGGTGTTAGCATGAATCCGGAAATAGACATAGGTCAGATAGAAGGTGCTTTCGTTATGGGGCTGGGATACTGGACCTCGGAAGATTTAATTTACGATATGAAAAAATGGCGCGCTAACGAATTACAGGACATGGGTTTGTATTTGTGCTCGGGCAGCGCGTGGCTATTATTTGCACGGATAATTTTACGCATGATATTTCGTTTGCGTAGAATTACAAACCGCCTGGTGCGAAAGACATTCCAGTTGATTTTCGTGTTTATTTCCGTCGAAATGCAACCAATCCATTGAGCGTTCTTCGTTCGAAAGGTAGTGTCAACTGCGAGGCAATTACATCGAGATTACGCATCGCACTAATATCATAAATATTACAGCAATTGGGGAGCCCCCTCTCATTATGAGCATCGCAGTTCCAATAGCAATTCGTAACGCATTGAATTCGGCAAGAAAAGACGCTGGAAATACGGACGCGTGGTACCGGTTGGGTGAGTTCATGTTATTTTCCCGTCAAGTTTTGTTGTCCTGCAGGTTTCTCCGCTTCACGATTGCCATCGCCAATTCTTCCAGATGGCCCTGTAACCACGGAGAAGATTCTGTTGAACAGTTTAACTAGGAAGGAGCAAATGGTGCTTTAAAGCGAACAAAAAAAACATTGAGTTTTTCTTAAATAAAGCTTGACATTGTTATTCGATATTTGTGTCCTGAAATCGTAGTCCTATCGTCCTCTCTAATAATAAGCTGTCGCTGCCTACGCGTTCATTTAATCGTTAAATCACTTCTACCGATCTTCGTAAAAATTTTCTTGGGATTGGACTGTTTCGAGATGTTCAAAATTATTATATTATCCCGCCCGATTTAAGTAACAGTAAATTACCCATGATCCTTTGCAACGTGTGCAACACCCGAACCCGTTTAAACGGGCCACGTTCAAACTCGAAAATGGAAAAAAAACATAAATATAATTCTGTGTAATTGCTAAAACGATGCAATTACGAGAACAACTATTACCGTCAGCTGATCGGTCGAAGTTATCGCCGTTGAGGTAATTTTATTTTGTATATCTCCGGCGATTCGAATATACCACGTATTTGTACATACCTGAGTCGGAGTTGCGCGGTGGACGGTTTCGCACACGCTGCGCAGGACTCACGAATGGGACTCCCACCAACTCCCACGCAGTGTCGGCTCGAATTGCGTCGCAAACAGATCCGCCGGAGGCACAGATCGCGATCGGAACGTTAAACAAATCGGCGTAGAGGACTGTGTAAATATTCTTCTTATTAGAACACAGAGATCAGGGGTGGTCGTAACGGCGGAAAATTCTAACGCGTCGTACGAGCAGTAGCACAGTGTCGCGAAATGCCTGTTTTTTGGACAAAAATCAATAACTTTCGTTCTGTTTATGATAGAGACATCGAACAAAATGAGTTTTCTTATTGATATTGAAAGCAATCTGAATATGATATTATTATAAATATAGTCATTTATTTAAATATTGAAAAACGATTGTTATGAACAAAATTTTATTTTTTTGCGAGTTTTCAGTAGATGAAGTATCAGTTCGGTTCTTCCGAAACTGAAACATTGTTTTAAACTCTTAAAAGATTCGTCTCCTCCTGCTATGCCTGCCTCGACTAAGTAAAAATAGGACTATTCGCTCTGGACTAGACATTCTTCGATCATACTTCGCTTTTATAAGCAAATGTGTAATCATACTTTTTGCGTGCATCGTGATTTAGTACGCTTTTTTCCACGAAAAACACTACAAATATCGCTACAAACGGTACTTATATGTATAACGAAAGCTTACGAGTACTCGGCTGCTGACCGGTTCCTGCTTGTACATATTTTGTTAAATAACTCGATCATCGCAAGAAGTAGCAGATAAAACTTAAAAAATATCAAAATATACTATCTTACGAATAGACACAACAAAAATCACCGTTACGATTTGATACGTTTTTTTTAATCCTCTTCTAAAAATTAGGAAAACCAATAAAATTTTATTGTTTCATATCAGAATTCAAATTTTTGAAGATGAATTACGATTAGTCAACCTTTAGCCATCATTTCCTAAAAAAAATTATTTCCTACAAACGTCTTTTGTTGATAATACTATTTGATCTTCCTAATATTCGCTTACAGAATCGCTTGTAAATAATTTCCTACTGAATTTTTTTTTTTAAATTCTTATTTGGACATTTTAACATAGTATGAACATAGTTTTGAATCAATACAAAGCAGTGACTTTCTCGATGGCTCGCGACACTGTGTAGTAGGGGCCCGCATGTACCGATCGGCACAGTGACCGACATTACCGACTAGTAAACGGGTTCGTCCGTTGGTCAGAAGATGGCGCGGTCGGTGTTTCGGGACACACGGCAACTCGGCCAGTCGGCCGCTTTTACCTTCGAAATGCTGATTGCTAAGTAGGTTATGTCCCACGAAGAATGCCTCGTGACTGTCCGATTAATTAGCGAGGATACGAGGCAGAGTGCGACGAGACACGAGTTTCATAAAAACTGGCGTTTCCTTTCTGGTTGGGAACGGACACCGTACAGCGGCGGCCGGTACTCGTGACGTTCGCGCGGCTTGACGTCACGGCGCGTCTACCGCACGATAATAATCAAGTGAAATAGATCGCATTAATTCGCGTCAATGAAATTAATTTTCGCCCGTGGATGCACGGTATCGCGTACATAAGCGGAGAGGAGCGGCGGGCTCGGGCGCGCGTCGAAATTAACGACGGCGGCGGCGGCGGCGGTGGCGTCGATGGTTTTAATACGCGCGTGACGTCAGAATTCCACCAGTTTCGTTTCGTTGGGAACTCGTTCGAACCGGAACACGGCCGATAAGCGTATCATAATTTTTTTCTTCCGTCTGCTTGTTATGCCCACGAGGCCGTTTCGCGATTCTCGTTGCGATTCGAACGACGACGATGACGACAACGAACAATTAAATATTTCGTTCTCGGGAGGTAATCGCGTCTGCTCTGGTCTGTTCGATCGTTAACAAACACCCAACCCACGTATGTGGTAGAACGGTCGGCGGACGACGAGTCGGCGCGAGCGCGCATGCGACCGCGCCAGAAAATATGGTCAAGGAACGGGACACACATTTTTCTTGGCAGAAAAACCGTTCCGAGGTTCCGGAACGGAACGGTGTTGGCCCGTGAGAGCTGTAACGCGTGCGCACCGGACGCGTCCGCGCCCGTTACGCAGAGAGTCCGCCCGATCAAAGATCGTCGCTCCTCGATTCTGCGGGGCGAAACGACATTTCCCGAAAAACCTGGAAAAATCCTTGTAGTCGAGAGCACGGTGTCTTTCGAAGAGATGCGATCCGTTCGGTGAAGAGAGGGGCGGGCGGGAGGCAGGGTGGGAGAGAGAGAGAGAGAGAGAGAGAGAGGTATTCGAACAGAGAGAACGAAGCGGAGAAATCGTAACCCGTATTCGAGATGTTGTATACGGGTCAGGGACGTGGTGCATAATTCCGCTCTGGCATTTTCTCTCGAGCGAGCGACGGAGTGGCGACGACGACGACGACAGCCAGCCAGCCAGATTCCGCGGGACTGACCGGTTACGTTCCCGAGAGCGTCCCCGAAGTTATTAAGAAATAACCGAGAATCGCGCGGATCGTGCGCGATCTTTTCGCACACCGGAAGGCATTCGAGGTTTTTGACATTTCCCTCGAGTGTGCGCGCGTGGTGTTCGATAGGCGGGGCGGGTCGGGGCGGGGCGGGGCGGTTGACGATCGGCTCCGGTGGTGGGAGTAGCCTCGGCGATCCTGGACAGAGGCGCGCATAAACACGGAACGCACGGAACAGAACAGAACGGAAAGAGAAAGAGAGAGAGAGAGAGAGAGAGAGAGAGAGAGAGAGAGAGAGAGAGAGAGAGGAGGAGGGAGTGCCTCTAGAACCGTTCCTGGGGGTTCTCTATGTTTGAAGCTCGGTCGAATACGTGAATGAAATTGTCGGATAATTTTCATGCGACGATCAGGATAAACGCGTTAGGGTGTAGGATGAATGGGATATGTGAGAAATGCTGAGCGAAACGAAGAGGACACACGGGTGGGAAACGGGGGTAGTGTGTTAGAGGGTTGGACAAGAGCGAGAGAGCGACTGAGAGAGAGAGAGAGAGAGAAAGAGAGAGAGAGAGAGCCGAGGCCGAGGCGAAACGGGGCGCGTGGCGGGTGCGCGTGCGCGCCGACTACGAATGCTTCGAATAGTTTAGGCACAACCGGCACGACAGTCGAACGGAGACCGCAGTACCGTACGGACCGTGCAGTGGTTCGCACCGAATTTTGTGCGCACGAAGGACCCTTTGCTGGTCTCGCGCGCACTCTTTACATCCGTGTCGCTTTTCTTCCATCTCCGCGTCCCCGCCACCCCTCCCCCGCTCGCCCGCCCCTCAGTCTCTTCTTCTTATTTGCACAACCTATCGAAGCGATCAGGCACACGACACGGGTACATCCTCGGGACGCACCGAAAAGGAGAAGAGACCCGAGAGAGCCCACGCGTTACACCAGGTATACCGCTTGGTCGGAGGTCTCGGATCGGCCGGTACAACGCGCGGAGACTGTACGTACATATGTATGTATGTACATCGTCGCATCGTCCGCCGCGTAGGTCGCGCGTGTATTTACACAGGATGAGAGGATGCACGCGCGACCGCCGACCACGACGATGACTCGCGTTGTTTGTCGGTGGTGAATCATCGAGACTTATTGCCGCTCGCGGGGCACCACTGGTCGCACCGATAACCGTGGGGGTCCCGGTCGGTCGGTCTGTCGGTCGGTCGGTCGGTCGGTCAGTCTTGACGTCACGAGTCAACGTTTATACGATAAAGTACCAGCTCATAGGAGGGTATCTCTCGATAATAGCATGCTAGTTTTATGTTTCGTACGGTTGACTCATCGACTCCTCGAGGCCTCCGTACTGCTCGGACGATTGACAGCAGCACTGCTTATCGCAATAACTCGAAAAGTTGGAAATGCTCCGCGACCGATGAGCGAGAGACACCGTCGGCGGGGGGGCTCTCCGATAAATTCCGGTACTCGATCCGACCTTGCATAAATCTAGACGCGATCGCTTCGAACAATTCTTCGCCTCGCCTCTGATCACACGAGCGCTCGCGCTCCGATTAAATATTTATGAACGGAAAGATCGGTCGGCGAGACAGGGCTGTTCGACGCGACCCCTCGACTCGAACGTCCTCGACTCGGACTCTCGAGGGTCCACGGTTGCGCGCTCGTTCGAAAACGTTTGCCAAATTGAGACGCGAGCGAGAGAGAGAGAGAGCGATATTACTCTCTCGGTTCTCGACGCTAATTCCGAGGCGGGAGGAAAGAAAGAAAGGAGGAAAGAGCGTAGAGAGGCGAAGAGAACGAGACCGCGGAGGATCGTGGTCGCGGAAGGCGTCCTCGCCGCTTCTAAAGATACCCGACATACCCGTACCGTAGGGACGCGATAAACCGAGTGTGCCTGGGGGTATAGGTGTTCCGCCGATGTAGCTGGGGGCGGAGGGGGTGGCAGCAGGAGGAGGAGGAGGAGGAAAGGAGGGTGTTGGGAAAACGGTCGTGGAGCAGGAGGGCGGCGGGGATGGAGGCGAATTTCCATCGTCGGTCGGTGTAGCGCAGTGCATGCGCGGCGCCTCGCGAGGAAACAGTAAGAGAGGATCAAATCCTGTTGACGGTTTTCTTCCTTTTTCTTTTTTGACTCCCCCCTACCCTCTCCTCCGCCCCTGGAGAAGGAGAAAGAGGAGAAGGAGGAGGTGTTCCCCTTCCTCTCCTCCCCCACCAGTGGTCTCGTCGTCGTCGTCGCCCCTCCCCTTCTTCGGCCGCCCCTCCCCCCTACCCGACCGTCGGTGTTTTACACACATAATACTACCGTCGGTTACACTGGCTGGTCGGGAACTCTGGTCGGGTGTCGAACGAAAGCTCTCCGTGTTCCGGGGGCCGCGTGTATTTTCGTGCGGTGCGGGCCTCTCTCCCTCGGGTTTCTCTTTTCGTTGGTTCCGTCGTCGGCGGTGTTTCGTCGGTTCGATTCAGTTTTCGGTTGCGGTTCAACGACGGTCGACGGAAGAAGACCGAGACCGTACGTAGCGCGGTGTATCTGGCGCGCGCGGGGTGATCCGAAACCTGGAAACGAAACGAAGAAGGGAGAGGGGGGGTTGTGCGTCCGTTATCTCCGTCGATCTGGCTGGCTGGTTGGTTGATTTTCTCGCTTGCTCTCTCTCTCCGTCTTTCTCTCTCTTTCTCTCTCCTCGTACCGTCGTTTTCGATCCCGAGGCGAGAGAGCGCGTTGTTCTCGTCTCTGTCCGTCCGTATCTCGGTAACGGAGCGGGACGAATAGACGCGGCGCGTCGCGACGGGCACACCAGGCACCGCGTCGTCGTGCGTCTCGAGAGATCGTGTCGGGATCGTGTCGGGATCGTGTCGAGAGCGAGAGGAGATCGGCCACGTACGCCCCGTACGTTCTCGTTCGCTCTTCCTTTCTTTCTCCTTCCGTTTCTTTCCTTTCGTTTATTTTATTTCATTTCTTTTCTCTCTTTCGGCAGTCCTGTTCTCGCGGCCGTGTCCAGGCAGCAGCGGCGACAAGCGGCAACTGCCGGCAACACGCCGAGCGACAGAGAACAGCCGGGTCCGTTCGTTTGTTCGTATGTTCGTATGTTCGTTCGTACGTCCGTTCGCGCGTACGTTTGTTCGTACGTTAAGTTACGTTCGGTTGGGTTCCGTTCCGTTCCGTTTCGTTGATATCGGTACGGTCGATTCTCTCTGCTCGTTGGTGCGCGAGAATCGGTTTATATCTGTATCTCGCCACGATCGTCCGTTTCTTCTTCCCCTCTAGTTCTCGCTCTACCCCGTGTTACTCCGACAACGTACGTACGTACGTGCGGGTCTCGCGTTCGGGTCCGTGGTTGCGAGTACGAGTGCCACCGAAACCGCGGATAAATGTGTCGGTCACGGTACAAGACGTGAAGCGGGGGCATACCACGGCAAGTGAGTATATTTTTAGTGGCAAGCGCGAATCGCTAACCAGAGTGGTATAAACGGCGCGCAGTGGCCTGATGAAGCGGCGTATGTGACATCAAATTTCTCTCTCTTGCCACCGGGAAACGACACCGAGACATCTTCTTGCTGACCATCCGCGGTGAGTAGATCGGCCCGCAACAGCACCTGCTCTCTCTAACCTTCCGCCGATTGATTCGCCATTCCGTTCCTCGCACGCACACGCAAACACGTACTCACATGTTCTCTCTCTCTCTCTCTCTCAATCTCTCTCTCTCTCGCGCCCCCACCCCCCCTCGCGGCCTCTCCGATCTTGCCCAAGTCTCCCTCCTCCCCACGTAACCACCCATCTAGCTTTCTCTCCCTCGCTTTACATATACACGCGTGAGAATCTTCGATTTCCACTTGCCGAAAAGTCCGTGTCGCCTCCCCCGTCGCATCCCCGTTCCTCGCGGAGTGTCGCGTGTATTCTAGGACGCGGCAAATGCTCTCGAGTGCCCCATTCGCAAAGGACACCCGATTCCGATTTACGGGGATCATGGTAATCGGAATCGTCCGTTGCTCGCTGAACACGCCTTCTGTACGCTCGAGAGCTAAAGAGGAGCTGGAGAGAGAGAGAGAGAGAGGGAGAGAGAGAGAGAGAGAGGTGTCTATGTAACATAGCGGTAGCGCGGAGGGCTGGTATCGGTCACGACTCGGTATCGCGACGGTGCGCGACACGTGTCATCTGGTGACGATCGAGCCCTCGCCTCCTCGGATATCGCCATTTCCCCGGGTTTAGGCGAGTAGACGGCGCGGGTGTGTGCTGCTGCTCCTCGTCCACGCGGTTCTGCGCTCTTCTTCGCGTCTCTGTATTGGTCCCTCTCTCTCTCTCTCTCTCTTTGGCCCCCTCGTGCCCGGTCCCTCGCCCCGAAGCCACACGATACCCCGAGAGACATTACGAAAATTATGTAACCATCGTCGGCACGGGCGCGCGATCTCCCGTCCTTCGGGCTGGTTCCTCTCTCCTCTTCCTGTGTTCCTCTTCTCTTCCTCGACCTGGCCACCACCATCGCCGGCCACGCAGCGCCTCCCCTGCGCCGCTCCTCTCGCGACGGCGCCCCTCACCCCCCCCCCCCCCCCATTCTACCACCCCGCCCACCCTAGATTGTACCACTTCTGCTTCGCGGTTGAACATTATTTCGGGAGTGCCAGCCAGCCTGCCAGCCAGCCTGCCAGCCAGCCTGCCAGATCCCGACACAGAGCCGAGAGACCGACGAAGACGGCGGTGAACCAGCCCGAACCAGCCCGACAAAGACACGCTCTGTCTCCTTGTACACCGCCACCACCCTCTCTCTCCGCTTCTCCTCCACCACCTATGAATCCTCCTCTCTTTCTCCTCGTCCTCCTTGTCCTCCTCGTCCTCGTCATCCTCGCAAACCCTCCCCTTCTCTCTCTCTTTCTCTCTCTCTCGGTCGAGACTCACCTCGTGTGTCCCGGGATCGAGCAGGCGCATTATCGCACCGGCCCGCGCGCAGCTTTTCCGTACCGAACGCGCGCGCGTCCTCTCTTTCTCTTATAGCTCCCCACTATACATATATATATGTATATATTGTATATGTATGTATATATATACACGTATATTTTACTATCTCACCCTCTCTCTTTCTCTCTCTCTCTTATTCGTTCCCTCGCTTCGCGTACCCTTGGAGGAGAAAGCGCGTCGATCGAATCTATCTTCGATGACTCCGCGCGCGGATATTCTTCTGGATCGTCGCTTCCGCGTCCACCGTTTCCGACGTCCGTTCGACGCTTCGAGTGCCGGCCTAGCCTGCGGGAATTCCAGCGAACGTCGAAACGCCAAGACGCGCCGTGATACCGTCGGGAGCACGCGATTGTGCGCCTCTCTTCTCGACCTTCGCGCTAATCCTCGCGCGACACGCTAGACGCGCCGATGAATCCGGACGGCGAGCAGAAAAAACTCCGCTGTTTCGTTCGGGTTAGAAGAAACAAAAGAAAAAAACCCTGCCCGTGTGTCCCGGTCGAAAAATCAATATTTTCGTTCAGAGCGACACATTCCGGCGACGATTCGTCTTTCTCCCTGCGGTGTCTCCCCGGATTCTCGATTACCTAGGAACTACGAAATATCGAGAGACAGAGGATCGGTATGTTAACGTTTTTGTCGCGGACTGCGTGAAAGTACGCGCTCGCACGCGCGTATAGATAGACAACGACGACCACCGACAACGACAAAGACAACGAAAACGACGACGACGACCACGACGGTGTAGAGGAGAGGCTTGGCTCGCCTCGCCTCGCCTCGTCCGCAGCGAAGCCTGACCTGAATGCATCGCGGCGGGCTGACAATCGGCCCGTCGAGTCGAAGCGAACGCAGAAGATACAGAAACTGGAGCGATAAAAAAGAAGGACGGATCGAAGATTCGCGGGCAGATAATCAGCTTCACTTAGAGTTTCTTCTACCAGCTTCTCTTATTCAGATTAGAGGCCGCGGCATCTGCGCGACGCGCACTGCCCCGGGAAAACACGTTTTTCTTTTCACGAGCGAAACTATTTCAGCGTTATTCGAAGGTTTTATGGAGGGCGCGTGCTCGTCACGAGTAGATTTAGTGAGACAGATCTATTGATTCGTTTTTTTTGTTCTGGATCGTACGGGTTAGGTGGTCTCTCGTCTGGCTCGTCGAATTTCAAACGTCTGTGTCACGGGTTACGTAAAACCCGCGCCGCAGAAGAGGAAGAGCAGGATGAGGCGTAGGAGGTAGAGGAGAGGAGAGGGGCTGAGGCCGGTGGCAGCGGAAGGAGCCGAGAGGAAATGTTGTTACAACGGGATCCACCGATGATTCGGTGGTAAACGGAAGCCAGACAGGCTCGGGTTACAGCAACGCGGGGGAACCGAAATTAAACGGAACTCGCCGTGGCCGCGGGCCTCTCGTTCGCTTCTCTCTCTCTCTCTCTCTCTCTCTCTCTCTCTCTTTTTCTCTTTCTCTTCTTGCCTCGTTTCGTCTTGCCTCGCCTCAGCTCGGAACGAGCACGTTTTCCGCGCCTGGGAATATTTATTTTCTCGGGCAGCGCGATCTCAGGTTACCAGGAACATCGCCGACGGAATCGTCCGTTGGTGTGTACCACCTCCTGCGCCGAGATTTCCTCCACGGAGTCCCCAGGGCCTGCCGTGCACCTCGCTTGCCCCCTAAGACACTGTCCTGGGCTCCCCGGAGCGACGAAGCCACGCCTACTTGGGGTCCTGTGTAAACGCGCGCAGCAAAATTTTTTAGAGCACAGAGGGGTGAAATTAAATACGAGTTGCCCCCTAAAACATTGTACCGGCTCCGTGGAAAATCCTGGAACGCCGAAGCCACGCCTACTCGGGGCCCTGTGTACATGGGCGGAGCAAAATGTTTTTAGGACAGAAGGATCGAATTGAATGGGAGCTTGACACTGTTCTGGTTCCTTTGGGGTCAAGGGAGGCGAAGCTACGCCTACCCGGGGCCCTCCATAGATCGACAGAAGAAAATAGATAAAGCTAAATTTTTAGAAGATTAGAGCAAAAGTGTCGGCTCCCTGTGGGGCACTGCTCCGGCTCCCTGAGAGCGAATCGAAATCTTCCAGTCTAGATGGTTTTTTGTTGTGTGAAAAGAAGAGGGAGGCGTCGGCTTCCGCTTTGCGCTACTCCGAGCAAACCGAAGCGCTCCCAGGGCAAAGAGCGCTCTGGTGGCCAATGCCGGGACTCTGAAAAATCCGATCGTAGCGCGGAGGCCCGCTCGCATGGCTAGAGAGACAGAGAGGAGAGAGAGAGAAAGAGAGAGCCGGGCTCGACCGTGTAGATACTGTAGATACATACACTCGGTTCGCTACAGTAGAAAGGGTCGCGATTAGTCAGACCCGAGCAGTCCCGGTCCCTTTGCCTGCCTTTGCGATACTCTTTCCCCCATGAAATGTGGGTCGCTTCGGATGTTGTCGATGTTTGCGCTGTGCAAGCTGCTCCGTGGAGAGAGTCCGTCGCCGTCGAGCTCGCTTTTCGCGGTTTCAAAATATCCGCGTGCGTGCGAGCGAGTCCTCGACGTTAGGATTCGTGCAATTACCCGTTATTGTTTTCCAAAGAGAAACACAACTTGGCTCCGACGTCTCCGGGTCTGGACCCGAAAAGGATAAGGCGACTCGAGATCCTCTTTCTTCGTTCTCTCGTTCTCGTTTCGGTTCGATCCGAAGGACTCTCGCAGCCGCTTTACCGCCCTCTGTTCTCTCGGTCCGCCGACAGTCGCGATAAACAGCGGGTCTGATCGCACTGCCCATCAAATCTGTTTCTTTATACATACATATTGTTCCGCGTGCACGTTGATCGCGGCTTACGATCCACGCGAAATTGCAAGGTGGGAAGTGTTGCGCGATTGATCGGACACGCCTCGTTCATTGTGAAAACCTCGGATCTTGAAATACCGGTCTCATTCTCGAGCACCTAATGCACATCCATGATCGGAATGCTCGTTGAAATGGTGTGTGTTATCTCTCTCTCTCCCTTTGTTGACGACTCACGCGGCGAAACGCGAGGGAATTTCGACTGTTCGCGACTACTAATAATAACGATCGTTTTGTTCGGAAATAAAGACGACGAACCTTCTGCGCTCACCTAATAATCGTGCATGAAATTCCTCTCCCCATCCGTGTGGCGTCTATCCCCGCCACCGCGTCAGCGGGCACACGCCGTCGCTCCCCGATTCGCTTTGTCCTGAAATACATCGATGGCTGCCTCCCTCTCCCTCACCCTCACCCTCGCCCTCTCTCTCATCTCTCTCTCTCTCTTTTTCTCTCTCTCTCTCTCTCTCTCTCTCTCTTTCTCCCTCCATCGCTCCCTCTCCCTTCGGACCGAGCCCCACCATCAATCGATCTCTTTCCCCGTCGCACGTTCGGTCTCCGTCCTCCTCTTTGTCCTGCTTTCATAGTATCGACCCAATACGGTTGACCTAGACTCACTTGCAAGGAAGTGTACTCAACCTTTGACACTTACTCGTGCGCGCTGACGAAACCGGCCGCCTCCCGCTACCGAACGACCGACCAACCGATCGATCGATATCCCAGTCAAAACTAATTACGCACGTGGAAATCGGCCTGACCCGATCTCTCTTTCTCTCTCTCTCTCTCTCACACACACACACGCATCCCAATGAAATGCACGATCCGTGCACGGCTCTGTGTGCGCTGGTCGTCACCCTGCCCCCGATAATCCCCATCGGTTGGCTCGGTTTCAGAGAGATCCGAGCCGAACCGAAGCTTTTTGGCGTCCAGACGCGAGAGCGGAGGCGGCTGCCGCGACGCGACGCGACGCCCCGCTTCGTTCGATCTACAGGACGAGCAAAAGCTGTCGGACAGGACCGGTGGTTACGCTGTTCCAAACACTGTCCCACCCCCCTCTCTCGCTCTCCTTCATTTCAGAACTTGTTTCGACAGATAATTCTATGATCAGTTATTCCATAAACAATAAGTAGTTACAATTAGACAGATAATCATATGTTCCTACCTGAATTGCAACAAACTGCAGTAAAATAGACATTATCTTTTTTTTCTTAATATATCTAATAGTTTGAAAATAGTATAACAATGTTCTTAAATTTTTCGTCGAATCCGCTGTCTAGTTACAATCGTTAGACCGCGGACGTTTATGCATTTTTCTGTAGACCAATTTTGAAGGAAGCGAAATCAACCGAAATCTCACTCTCAGTCTTTGCGGATCCAAAGTGTATAAAAATTGTACTAAATTCCAGCGAATTTGATATTCGAGTATTTTTAACGAAATATTTACCAGCCGTAAATGCATAAAAATCCACAGTCTAGTCGTCATCATCATCAGTCAATTGGTGCAAAATTTTAATATCTGGCTCGACATGGGAAAGAGTTGACCCTTGATAATGTCGTAAGTGGCAACGATAATCTTTTCATCTCGCATCCATTCAAGATGACATTGTTTACCGTCGAATAATCGTCGATCGGTCGATCGGCGTGTTTCGATTCCGAATAGTCTGGCGTGCGACTCCTGCCGCGCATCAGGATGTTTACAATCTGGTTGCGGGGTGTCGCGATTAGGCGATCGGGGCGTGCTGCTCGAAGGATGGTTAGCCGACCAGCGACGTTCCATTACGGTTTTGTATGCTTCTCCGATGAAAAGTTAAACCGTAGCCATGAGTATATCGACCTATCGACCTATATCGGCGGACGGTGCGGCCACGGAAAGAATTACGTAGCCGGTTTCCGTGGAATTGGTCGGCGCGTCACGACCAGCAGAGAACCAACGTAGACTTGCTCGGATCGTCCGGATCGTTCGTTCGATCGTTCCAAAAGGAGCCGTGCTCCCCATTTCGGATCGACTTCGAAGAGAGCAGGTCGCTCGATTCGTTTTCTTTCGCGTCCGTCCACCGTGGTAACACGGATGGACCAATCGCGACGGAAATTTTCCGGCGGTTCTGTTTAAACTCGGCTGTTGGAAATCGGACAGCGCCTGTAAGTCGTAAGCGTTCGACGAGCACACGCGAAATAATTGAAAACACCACGAGGTCGCACGCGTGCGCAATAATATTCCGCAGTGCCATGCCGGTGTCGCCCGCCGGTTCCCGTGGTCTTATTTTAGGATGTAATCGACAGTCTCGCGAGGGAATCGATCGAGAGGGGTGCACGTGCCGCGAATTTATCGACTCGAGCCCTGTTGTCGCGCACGTCACCGTTCCGCGAACACCGGGAAGCGTGCTCGCGCGAGCCACCGGCTTAGACGAAAATCAGACAATGGACGATCGATACGAAATCGGGAGATCGTGGAAAAAGAGCACCGATCTAGCTATTCGGTCTTCCCTGACCGAACTATGCATTTTCGGCTCTTCCGCAAAATATAATTTTGGGCCTCCCCCAGAAAATAATTTATATCATATAAAGAAAGAAAACATATATTGCATAAGAAGACAATTGGGGATAATTTTAGTACAATTGCGAGATAATAAATGCTAAAAATTTGAGCCTCCAGAAAAAACGAACAACTAGGGATAATTTAAGTAAACTTACAAGATAATGCAAAAATTTTGGGCCCCTAGAAAAAAAAACAATTTATATTGTATAGCGAAGAAAACTTATATTACATTAAAAAAAAAGTAAGGGATAATTTTGGTAAAATTACGAGACAATAAATGCCAAAAATGTTGAGCCCCCAGAAAAAACAAACAACTAGTGATAATTTGACTAAACTTACTATAATAAATGCAAAAATTTTAGGCCCCCAGAACAAACAAAGAAATTAATATTATACAGAAAATTAATATACAATTTATAAAATTTTAGTGAAATTATAAGATAATAAATGCCCAAAAATTTTGGGCCCCCCGAGATACGGAGTCTTGCGGAATTGCAGTTCTTTATCCTTATTCGAAATAAAAATTGTCCGAAATAGAATATAAATGTTTCTCTTTCTAATTCTAGCAAATCG
The DNA here is from genome assembly GCA_028454225.1 of Lasioglossum leucozonium. Taxonomy (NCBI): domain Eukaryota; kingdom Metazoa; phylum Arthropoda; class Insecta; order Hymenoptera; family Halictidae; genus Lasioglossum; species Lasioglossum leucozonium. The sequence goes on from CM052218.1 coordinate 6,638,539, forward strand.
AAAATACAAGTAACAACCTCATTCTATTTTTCTAATGTCTTCGGAGTTTTATATTCGGCCACTTTTTCGTTACATAATCGCATCAAATCCGCAGTCTAGGTATAGCTTGTTTGCTATTTTATTATTTTGCTGTTGAAGCGCGACAACGTCCATGAATCGGGTTCCGAGGAGGCAGGGCTCGCGAGCGTGCCGTGCCTTCTTCCTAGCAGCTGACGCTCTTTTGTATAACAGGTGCCCCGGTTGTTTGCGATTCCGTGCAAGTAATCACGGGGATCGATTCCGAGCAGATTCGCGGTCGGGAAGCCTGACTTCGTTCTTAACCGAATCGAGCCATTCCTTCGCGTCGGCCGTAGATCGTCAATGTCCTTGGTGATTTCCACGCTTTATCCACCGGAAGCCTATTAACCCCTTGTGCTATAATATCGGATCATGAAATTCTATTTTATTGTAGCTACTGGATATTTAGTAGAGTTGAGAGATGGAAATGCGGAATAAGGAGAAAAGAGGATAGTTTAGTTGTTTGAGGAATTTGTACTTGAAGTGATATATATTTTGCGATTAAAATAATTAGATCGACTATTCGACGTTTATAATTCGCCAGAACACAAAGAAAATTTATAACATATTTCTTATACGCATATATAATCGTTGAATATTTCGATTTTCTTTCAATAACTTCTGTTAAGGTTATAATTATTTTCTTTTCGATATTTGATAACTAACTTTTAGATTGATCGCAGAAAGGTTAAAATATTTTATTGATTAAATTTCATTGTCCGTATAAAAATTTGGGTTTGATTTCACCTTAAAATACCGAAACTCCTTTCTTGTCAACCCAGTATGTGTAAAATATGTTATTTTCTTTGTATCCCGGTGAATTATAAGAGGGGTGATCTAATCATTGCAATCGTGGTGCAAGGGGATTTTCAGTGACACTGAATAGAAGCTTAAAAATTGAATAACTCGCGATCGAAACTGCTGTCGAAGAAGTGATCAAAAAATCACTAGCGATGGATTTTGAAATGTCAGAGAAAATAACGTGTATATATTAACGGGTTTGAGATTCGATGGGGAGTTCTTATCCGGACTTTTGTGGGAATTCAAAGCACCGTGGCGCGATGTTCGAACCGCTCGGCAGGTGTACCACCGTGCGCAACTTCGATTCGAGTGGTCGTGGTTCAAGGCTGCTTCGATCGCGATGTCCCGCGATTCCCCGTGCCCCGTGAGACAAGGTAGCCCCCCGGGGAAGTCCGTTCGAGCTCGTTGGCCACTGTCGATTTTTCACCGTTGGATTTTCGAGTGGAAATACTCGGAGATAATTTTCTGGCACTCGTCTGCTTCTCTCTCTATACATGTATACTATGTGTTCTAGAAGACACCTAGATGAAAAAGTACATATGTATATTGTTCCTCGATGGGGTCGACGGAATGATCCATCGGGCCGGTGTAATTTGGTTCAAGGGCGATTTCGACCCCCTTATCCGGCTCTACCCTTTTACCAGGAAGCATATCTAGTTCCCGTGTGTGGCTGGTACGTGTCATGGTGGCTTAAAAATAACTAGACACGTGTGGGAGACTGGTGGAGCGTGCGCCGCCTCCAGAAATAAAGCACAGCGGCCCGCTGCGCGCCGCGCCGCGACGATCCAAGCCAAGCCGAGCCGAGCGGAGCGGAGCCGATTAACTTTTTTCCACGTCGAAACTGTCGGTTTTCCTTGCCGTGTTCTCGTGTTGGTGCTAGCCGCGTGCCTTCGAGACAGATGCGTGTGCACAACCGTGTATTGTCGGCTGTTAGTCGGGTATCGCGAACCGAGAGAATGAGAGCGAGAGAGAGAGAGAGAGAGGGGGGAGAGAGAGCACGATGCATCGTCGAAGCCCCCGACGGTTTTTCACCGGGCGTCAGCTATCCGCGCCGACGGATATATCGTCGTCTTCCTGTTAACAGGACCGCGAGCTTATTTTAACGCTCGCCTAGCCCGGCTCGGCCTGGAAACTCGTTTTGTCGGACAACCGAACCTCCCTTCCTTTTCCGCCTCCCATCTTCCACCTCGTTGCCGCTTCTGCCTTCTGCGTCCCAACAATTAAAAATCTCTGGAAACACGCACATTTCTCACAGAACTCTTGGGGGATACCAGTCTCGGAAAAATTCAATAGCGGGGCGTCGTCGAATGCAACGTTCTCGATTCTTTTTTTTTTTTCTTCAAATTTTTTCGTTGGGCAGTAGGGACATCGTACAAAAATTTTGCTTGATAGCTGCTTATGTGCATGTTCGAACTTCTGTTGAAAACGTTTACGGTCGAATTATGCTAATCGTTATTTATCGTTATATGTACATTAATATTGATTATAGTAATATATTAAGTATAGTGATATATTGAATATTGTTAACGACCATTGCCTCGCTGAAAACACCGGTTCGCGTCGGGCGCAATAGGATGGGTGACCGCTCGGTAAAAAGCCGGGAAGTGGCCCTCTGAGCACGTTTCACGTGTTGTTGGCAAAATAGGTGGTTCGGAATCCACCTTAATAAAAAGTAGGTTCCGCTTGAAATTAGGCGGTAGCGAGGATTGGTAAAGGGAGAGGTTGGTGGAATGGATTTGAAACCCCGAGGGGACCAAATATCATTACATACATACATATACATATATTGAATATTTATTATATTGAATATATTGACATATTTAATATTGAATATATACCATGAGTCGAAGGATAGAAATCGGTCGGGCCTCTAATTTGTCGCTGTAATCATCGAAACTTTTCGGCGAACCATCTCGAAGGATCTAGGGCCCGCAGAAACGCGGCCCTGGCGATATTCCTCGTGTCGGATGAAATATCGGCTCTTCGTCTGGCCGGGAGCCACTTTGCTCTCCGCGTGCTTCTTATCCGAAACTTTTCTATTCGTAAATTCGCGCGTCGCGTCGCGTCGAGTCGCGTCGCCCGGCGACAGTTAACGGTCGCGCGTTGCCCGTTCCTATTTCTCATAGTTCTTTCCCTCTGAAATCCGACCGGAACTTCGCCCGGCGAAATAGGTCAACGAGACGACGCAGTGAGAGCAGCAAGGATTTTTCGTAAAGCTAGATGCGCGCGACCTTAGCGATCGGTATGGTTCTAGCTATGCTATAGTTTTCGTGGATCGTGGAAGAGAGAGAGAGAGAGAGAGAGAGAGAGAGACGGGCGACGGGGCAATTAGTCTCGGCAAACAGGATGATTCACGGCCACGAAACGTTCGTGATCAAGGATCGTTCCGGGGGAAAGGTCGACGCTCAGACGAGACAAAGCTTTCCGCTCCCGGTGCCGGTTTGATAATGTCGCGCGCGTCCACGGTCTCGGAATAATTGGATGGAAACCGATACGATATCGGGCAGAGTCGTCTCTCTCTCTCTCTCTCTTTCTGTGTGTGTGTGTTTCTCCGTATGTATTCTGTGTCCATGTGCGTGGTATCGCGCTCCCAATCCCCCCCGGCTAACGGGTTTCTTTTTCCCCGGCGGCGAGATCGGCCGGCCAGAAAATATTGATCGCGAACGCGGGGGCGTGCGGAACCGAAAAGGCTCACGTCGACTCGACTCGAGTCGAGACGAGCCGGGACAAGACGGGACGATACGAGACGGGACGAGACGAGACGAGTCGACTCACTGTCTCGTCGTGTCGTCGGTTGATACTTTGGCAACGGTCTCTCCCAGACACACTCGGCCCCGACTCGGCCCGGCACGGCCCGGCCCGCGACACCGTCTGCCAACTTTCTTGATTGGCGCGGCTCATCTCGTAATCTTCGAGTGTCCCGAGACCTCGAGCGCAGAGTCCTCGGCTTCCTTCGACTCCTTTCGCGCCAGATCCACCGAGCTCGGCTCTTAACCCTTTGTGGCCCGAACCGTATTTCATCTCTTTGATGCTCGAACCTTGCTTCAACGCGCGCATCTCATTATGCCTAGACCGCGCGGATTCTTATGGAAAGTAAAAATTGTCTGCATCGATTACAGGAGATCGAAAACGAATCGGATGTTACCACTTAATGATTTTAACGGAGGAGAAATCGTTAGTCGACAACTGAAATTTTGAAGATTTTCCCCCAACAATTTTGAATTTCGTCTGCTTCATGTTGCTATAAATACATGACTACAATGTTTGTAGCGAAGGAGTTGCTAAAAATTAATAAATACGAGCAACTCCATTCACAGGGGAGGAAGCGAATCGTGTACAAAGGAATTTTTTAAGGCGAAAAAGTGTCTCAGTGGCAAAACAGCACTCGAGTGTGGAATTGCAACCCAGAATTAGATTCTACGATTCTGAAAACCCCGAAAATCAATTTCTGCCCTGCTTGCTGCTACGTCCGAGCGAGAGCACTATGCGTCTTGCCTAGGCTCGCGATTCCTAGGTTCGTACTACTGGAACTTCTCCCGCTTCTCGCCGTGAAAAGCGATCGGACCACGATCGAACTTGTGGTGCACAGTGACTACTCGATGTCAGAATGCTGGGCGGCTCGAAATCGATACGAAGAACTCTGCTCTAACGTAAATTTTTCCATGTTTTTTTAGTCAAATTGATGAGTTAACATTTACATTTTTCTGTGAGTCACATTAAAAAAATAAAAGTCACAAATTTACCAACAAATAACAAGATCTAAAAATAATGATTACCTAAAAATAACAGTTTTTTTATTCAAATTGACGAGTTAACATTTACATCTAAGTTTTTCCGTGAGTTACACATTAAAAAAAAAAAATAAAAGTCACGGAAGTCATGGGTAATACCTACAAAATAACAGGGCAGTATAACTTATTTCGGGAAAACTGTATCAAATTGACACGAGGGACAAACGAGGGTTAAGGTAATACTGCGAGTCGCGTCGTACAGAATGCAACGCGTCGGCGTTCCCGAATGGGTTGAAAATTCGTTCACATCCGCGGGAAAATTATCGGAATCGCTTCAGACTTCGCATTGAGAGATTGAAAAATCCAGAGGCGGTTCGAGGAGTCGTCCGATTCTCTCTAGTGCAGCGGTGATTCCATGCCGAAAGGTGTAATCCCGGACGATTCCTCGGGAATCCTGGTCGTTCTCTCTGGAGCATGTCGCGACGTCGTTCGGTTATTCTCGGCGAGAATAGCGATCAAAGGTGTTCGTTAACGAGAGGCTCGGGCCGGTCGCGTTGAAACTTTAATTAAAAACTAGCATCGATTAGCGATACAATGCTCTCTCTCTCTCTCTTACTCTCTCTTCCCTGGCGTTTATCTGAAACTGTTTGAATGGCACAGTCTGACCCAGTTTCGCCGGTGGGACGGCCCACATATAGCCGACCTTCGTTATTCCATTTGCTTATTACGGAAAGACATTTGAAACGCTCCGGCTCCACTTCGCTCGGAACCGAGCCGAGCCGAGCGGAGCGGAGCGGAGCCGGGCGCTTGGAGTCGATCAATTATCGGTAAGAAAGGGAAATATCAGTGATTATAATCGACGCGGTTAACAACAGCGCGAGGCAGAGGGAAGCGAGAGGAAGAGGAGGAGGAGGAGGAGCCGCCGCTTTTATAATATGCTCGGGGATAGGAAGCCGTGTAATTACCTGACGCGTATGTTTTCAAGGTTTCACTGGTTCGTGGCTCGCTGGAAAAGGCCGCGCACGGATCATATACCGAGTTCCGTGAATTACTTCGGAAAATCGCGTTTGCTCCGCCCATGATGATCGCCTCGCCTCTCCTCTCCTCGCCTCTCCTCCAACGTCCATGGCGTATAGCGTTCGTTCCTGTCCGTTACGCGGAAAAATCGCTCGATTGAACTCCGCGAATTTCCACGCGAAACCGCGCAGCTTCCCGGAGACTCGAATCCGCTCGATCACTGAAACGAACGATCACGGGGCCACTGTGACCGACTTCTCGGTGCCCGATTAGAATTCGTACGGCAGGATCGGCTGGATAACGCGCTGAAATATAAATTACCATAACGCAAAGACAGCGGGGAACCTTGTACCGAACGCGGTAGAAAAATATTTACAACACTGGAGCCGCTGGCATACGAGATCCGCCGAACGACGTCCCTTCGTATCTTCTGCACATAATTACGCGTACCCCGGCCCTTGAACCCACCGCTGCCGCTTGAATCGCCGCATTCTGAATCATAGCTTGACCCGCTTAGCAATACCTATTCGAGAAGCCCTATCGAGTTAAGATCTGTGACACTGAGAACGCTTCCAGCATATTTCAGATCCGAAGTAAACTCGGTGACTCGTGTACCGAGTCACGAATTCATTCATAAATCCGAGGGCGGGGGAGACTGTCCCGTTTCACGGAGACGACCGAAACTGTGTTAAAGGGTTAATTTTTCCAATCGGGGCCGGAAAGTCTCCGGTTCGATGAAGTATTTGATCGGTTCACGGTCGTCGGGGGGGGAGGGGGGAGGAGAAGGAAAGTTTTCGCGCGAAGAGACGCCGCGCCGGTCGTCTCTCGTCGTCGACTTTAAACGATCCCGGGGAACAAAGAAGCTTGAGAAACACTGGCGCGGTTTACGTTAGAGCGGCTCGTCGTGACACACCGAACAACGACGACGCCAAGCGACGACGGGGAGGAGGAGGAGGTGGCGGGTGAAGAGAGGCGTGTGGAGGGTGTCGAGAGACGACCGCGCGCTTTAGAGTGCAATTTCCAATACATCTCGAGGCCTCTTTGGCTGCACTAGTGTCCTTAATGCGCACATAGTTGATAGGGATCGATAACGGGAATTATTTTTGCGCTGTCTTTCGTGACCCATTTTTCACCGCTCGACGTCCCTCACCACGCCCCGCCTCGCCTAGCGTCGCGACACTCCTCGCCATTCACGCTAATTCCCCACCGACCGCCACCTCTCTCTCTCTCTCTCTCTCTCTCTCTTCGGTCCCTATCGTGAAACGCAACGCCCTTCGCGAGAAACTTGGTCCTGTCCCTTTCACCGCTTCAATTTCGCCTAGTCTCGCGTCTGTTTTATCGCTCCCGCGGTCCGATCCATCCCCGTAACCCGTTATGGAAGACCAACAACGCGAAATCAAGGACGCCGCTTATTATTACTAAGGGCTTCGATACCGATCAATACCGTATAATCCAGTGCCGTATAACATTCGTCTGCTCTCTCGCGATTTTACTCTCCGACCACCACCACTTCTCCTCCTCCTCCTCCTCCTTCTCCTTTACCCCTCGGTTTCTCTTTCGAGCCGAGCAGCTTGCTTCAGCAGAGCGCGTCTATGTCGAAATTATTAGGTTGTTGCACACGAAACGTCCGTTTTCAGAATGCAGATCTTACGAAACGTTTCGATCAAGTGTTACTACAGGTTTATTGTACATACATATGAAGCATTGTGGTACGAAGCTAGTCCTTAATATCTCACGCTCAATTTTAATTCAGACGTTTAATTTCAGTTTTGAATAAAGTTCACGACGATCAACGCGACTTTCGCGTATTCCTTTGACATTTGTGGAAATAATAACTTAGCGGCGATAGCAGCACCGGCGTGACTCTTCTGGTTGAATCATATCGTTGATTCAGCCATTCCGCTGAATCCTCGCGGAGCAATTATATCGGGCCGTGTAACGCGAACTGTCCGGTCTCGAGTAATTTGCAATTTGATCGATCGAACGGTTATTTGCTTAACATAAATTATCGTTGAATTCCTGCCTCGCTGGAAGTTGCTTTTATGCAATATAACGGTTCTGTTACGTAAGAAACGCTACGAGATTTTGTCAGAGAGCCGTCCAACGATATGGGGACCCTTGACCCTTGCGCTGAAGGTCCAATACAATTTTTAGGTACGGGACAATGAGTAATTTAAAATCGCAATAAAAGAAACATTTAAATGTACTTTTCCAATATTTTTAAAACCAATTAACCCCTTGCTGTACTATTTTCTTTACGATTACAGTGATTAAAGCGTCTTCATCCCTAAAAATATCGTAGAAGAGAAAAGAAAAAATATATTTTTCCTATCGCTACATGGATTTTAATGGTGAAACATTGATTGCAAGCAAATCAAATTTTATTTCATCTAAAAAGAAAGGCGAAACATTAGTTTTTCGTTAGACTTTGTTTAAAATCTTCATCACGAGTCTGACTCGTTAAAATACGGCAAGGGGTTGAAGATATTAAGAAAAAAGAAATTCTATTTCCATGTCAATTTGTTGCAATTCACTTGGATAATGTTTATTTTCCATAAAATCGTCTGTTCATCCGGTCCCGTGGATCACGGTGTCGCCTCGCTGGACGTTCGGTCAAGGGCTCGGCGAGAGAGCAGAGGGCGGCCCCGTTGTTAGTTCGCGGCCGGGCCCGCGCCGAGTAGCGAGTACCGAGGGAACGCCCGGATCGATAGCAGTTTAAAAAGAACAAAGAAGCGTCGGGGCGGCGTCGAGGCGTCGGGGCGTCGGGGCGTCGTCGGTCGGGACACGTTGCGTCCGACGCTTTTAATTTCCTCTTCATCGACGTCTGATGTGAATTAACCTTATTGTCGCGCGTTTAACGGTTTATTTAGCATTCCGGTCTAATCTTAACCGGCGCATTAAATCGCGCGTAATGGTGTCACGATTGTTACGCTCGGCCGTAACACTTTCGCCCGGCAGCGAACATGCGAATACTTATGCGAAGAGAGAAGACGTCCCCCACCCCCGCCCCCTCTGGTGTCTACATACGTACACGCTCTTGACGAGAGTACCTATTTGTATTTATACGGCGCGACCGAGCTTGGAGCCGGGGCGGCACGCGTCCGATATCAAATTAATATTAACAACCAGCCGGTCGCGAATCTACCCAGAAATCCCCTGGAATCATTCGATCGCGCTCCTACCTACATCGCCGCTATCCTTGTCTCGCGGAAATATTATTGTGGGGCTTCGTGCACCTTGTGGTGTGAACAATAGGTTCGAGCAGAGGAATTTTAATGCAACCGTATACACTACCGGCCATAAGTGTTCGCCCACCCTCAAAATAACACAAATACAAGGGAAATATTAATCAAAAAAACAATTTCTTAAAATTTATTTTATAATAGTCCAACGTATATCTCCAAAAACAATGTTTTTCCCAATTTTGTTACAATAATTATCACAATTACATCTAAATTTTAGTTTCGCCGATATTTCCACCGTGAGCTTTTATTATTGCTTTGTGAAGCAATTATTGACGCGTTCAATAATTTTGTGAGTGTGAGTGCTTCTATTCTAGACCATGCATCTTGTAATTGTTGCCGTTATAAAAATTTCAGAAAAATGGGTTTCTTTACCTGAACTCTAAAATTGTCGTTTTTTATAAAAAACTGTAAACTCATTTACAGTTCCTGATTGTGTATGTACAGAACATTTTGGATGGTTTCTATTAGTCTTATAATTAGGATTTAATGATACGCACATTTTCATATGAATAAAATACCTGTCACTTGAATAGTAACGAAAGAAGGTGGGTAAACACTTATGGCCGGTAGTGTATGTATAATTTTCAGTATATTGAAAAACAAAAATATCAAGCAACGAGTCCTGCTATATTTTTCATCTGACAATGGCACAGATAGAAAATATGTTTGCAGTTTACCGAAAAGAAACATTTTCTGCGGAGTCGTTTTCCGAAATATCGATCCTTCAGAAAGTGCCAACCGTTTCGCGCGGAGGTGTACGTAGCGTCGCCCGCCCGTTGACGTTTTCCTCGCTATCCCAGGAATAATTATGCACAACGCGACAGCGAATGAACGTTCACCCGTATCTTCTCCGGTTTCGCTAAATAGCCTCGACAGAAACGTGGAACGTCGTGTCTCCGCCGTCTTTTGCTCGAGCACTCCGGGCAGTCTTGCTATCGTTGCGAGAGATTCGGAAGGAAGTTCCGGAATTCTCGTAAGGATCGTTCCGCCGGAAGATCTCCGATTCCGGGGGAAGGACGACGACGACGACGACGGTCGAAAGTTCTTCGGGCTTAAAAGTTGCTAGACAATCTGACCGTAGCGGAGAAGAAGTTCGCCCGGTGTCCGGCGACTACCGGGCGATTTTATTTATAATTTCCAGAACCGTGGGAAACCGGTCGATCCTCGCGCCTCGCCGCCGCGGAGCAACTTTTCGCGGAGTTTTCCGTTTATTTTTAGCCGCGGCCAAGTTTGTTAACTGGAGAAAGTGAGCTGTCGCCTAACGCCGCCGACTCGTTCGATCGGTCGAGCCATCCGTCAAATTATTCTTTTTTTTCTTGTTTTTTCGTCGTTGCCTCGACGCGATGCTCTTCGCGCGAAACGATTCATTTTCTCGATTTTTCACCGTTGACACTTCGATAAACACGATTATTGATATTTGAAGTTGTCTAGGGGGATATTCGAAACGCACGGCGCAGAGGTCCGCGATGAATTTCTTCGGGGAATAGGCGAGACGGTTCGATTCCGCTGGACTCGAAAGGGTGAGGAGAAGGAGGAGAGAGAGAGAGAGAGAGCGAGTTGGTCGAGCTTTTTGTCGTTGGATGATAATACGAGCCGCGTATCGATCGGCCATCCGGCCAAGATTCGTGACGTAATAACACTGTATGCGTCACGGTTCAGGAACACGAGATATCCTGCCCGAGCTTCCCAGCGAGAAACCGAATCGCGCGAAAGCAATCCTCTCTCGGGCCGAAGCTCTGTGCTCCAGTTCTCCCGTAGCAGCCACTAAACGGACCAATCACAGCCCCCGAATCGTCCACGAATCGCGAACGGTCCGACGAGTCTCAAAGAAAAATCGACCAGCGGCGGCCACCCTCGAGAGAATTCTCCGAAAGTCGAATTTCAAACTATTCGTTCGTTCTCCCGAGTTGTTCGATGGTTTATCGCTTCCGAGAACATGTCCCGAACCAGCCTGGACCGGGCGTCCTCTGTTCCCGCGGGAGGAACAAGCGACCGCGCGATTTTGGGCGTGGACGACGACGCACCTACGTGCGCGACCGCCCAGACGTTTAGCGCAGTCGGGTAAAAATAAACGTGCTTCTATCGGATCTATCGAAACTCGCGGAGCGTCGCCGACGTGCCAGACAGATCGGTCCGTGATCTCGCGGCTGGGATCTCTGCGAAACACAAATTCGACAGATCCGGAAGCATAGTAGACATAGTGAAAAATTTTCTGCATTCACGGAGTAAACTGCGCATTTTATGCGTTTATGACAAAAATGAGCAGCCGCAATTTTTAACAGTAGAAACATTGAATAGAATGTGAGGGTATCGTTGCTTTTGTCCCGTTAACGGTATTAAAGGAAGCAAACGCTCCGAAACCTTGTGATTGATGAAGAAAATTCTTATAATGCATGTGAAGATCCGCAGTCTAGAAATGAGTAACTGAAGGACTTCTATGTATTGTTTTAAGGTTTACCAAATTTTTAGAGAATTTTAGGAAACAGTAGAAATATGTATTTCGTCCTGCTGTGACTTAAAATTTCTTCCATTCACGAGAAAAAATGGATAACGGAAAACAATTTAAGGATTTCAACACGTTATTTTCAGCTTTATCAAATTTTTAGAGAACAGTAGCTACTTTACTCTCCTGTGAGTTAGTATTTTTTGTACTCATGGGAACAAATGAATAATTGAAAGCAATTTAAGGATTTCAACACGTTACTTTCGGCTTTATCAAATTTTCAGAGAATAGTAGGTATTTCACTCCCCCGTGACTTTGAATTTTCTGCATCCGGGGGAAAAAATGAGTAACTGAAAATAATATAAGGAATTCAACACGTTATTTTCAGCTTTACCAAATTTTTAGAGAACAGTAGATATTTCATTCTCCCGTGACTTGACGAAGCAAATTATTCTCAGACTGTTCATTAGATTTCATGTGTACGTAATTGCATAACGTGTACGTTTATGTCTCGCATGTAAATTGATTAATAATTGTTCGAGCGAGTAGAAATCCGGTAGGAATTTTGCCGGTGGTCAACGGTAACACGGGCGGAACATTTTCGGCAGAGTTCGACGGTGGTTGGAGTTTCGAGTAGAAAAGGTCTGTCGCGATCAGTGTGGTGGAAGCGGCTCGCAGTCGGCGTAAGAGGAATCGCGAAACACGCTCGCATCGCGCGGACGAGCGGAAAAGCGGATGGGATGGTTTATTGCCTCGACGAGTATCGGACAACTGGCTCGTGCCGAGTTACAATTCGATCCGTGAAGAAGAAAGCAAACGGGGGATCGGTGAAATGAGGCTTTCGCTGAACTCGGCTGGAATCGCAACAAACTTCTGTCGTCCCGTCGAGCCACCACGCTCCTTTCTCGTTAACGATCGGCGGTTATTGTTACGGTTCTAGTAGCGTATCGTGACTAATCGATCGCGTCAAATCGGCGGAGACGCGCGAGAGAATCGTCGCAGCGATTCACCGAGGACGAGAATAAACGCGATAGATTCTTTGCGCGAGGCGTCATAATTGAAAGGAGAGAGAGACGAATCCCGAATGGAACGTAGCTCCGCACGATGCGACAACCGATACGTATAACGCACACCGTCATCGAACCCTGCTAATCGGTATTCGTTGAGCGGCGCGCGAGCGTACGATGCGGGTTCGTGGAATCGCTGGGAATCGCGCGTTGAATATATCGAGACACGCCACGTTTCAAACCGCGATAACTTTATCTCTCCGTTTGTCTTTCCATGGTAGCAGTACGTCAATCGTTCCACGCGAAAGAGTCTTCTCTACCGAGCATTGCATTTGGGAGGAGGGGCGGTGTCGCAGCTTTTCGGGAGCCCGAAGCCACGCCCCTTTCGAAACGCGACCGTTAGTTAGGCTTTGAAAACGATAGCGTCGCACCCTCTGTCTGGAAGCACTAGCTGTGGAAATCACGCCCCCGTGGGGAGCCACGCCCATTGGCACAGCTACGTTCTTTCGCTAACGAACAAATAGGATGTGTTTCGAATATTCTGCTCGGCATATGCTCCCGAAGGCGGTCCGATTGATCTCTCGAAACCACGCCCATTTGCACATCGGCGTCCTTTCGCTACCGAACGAATGCGATATTTTTCGAATGTTCTGCTCGGTCTACGTTCCCGAGGGCGGTCTCGGGGCACGAGATCTCTCGAAACCACGCCCCTGTGGGAACGGAAGCCACGCCCCTCAGAGTTGCGTCGTTGTTTCGGTACCGGAGAGACTTCGATCTTGAAATCTATTAGAGCGTCGTCTGTCCGTATCTTGTTTGCGAGAGAATAAAATGGAAATACTGGAATTTCGCTAAAAAAATCGAGAGCTGCTATTCTCGATGAAATACGTAGATCTCGATACCGTAGGTTCCTGTATATCGGCCCGCGGACGGTTCCGTCGGTCGGTAAATTGCTCGGCTCGGACCCGTTATCTCTCTTATCAACGTTCAATCAATTAACGTTGCAGATTACAATACCGAGTTTTTCTTGTTCCCATGCGCGAACGCCGAGAGATAAAGGGAAAAGGAGGGTAGTGTGTCTCCGGTTATCGTGTAATGCAAATGCTCCGCGGTCCGTGTAACAGATAAACGACGACGGCGGCTGACGATCGAAGAGCAAAGAAAACAGCCAAGCGTACCTTTACACACGCGCACACCCGCGGGATCATGGGCGCGGGCGCACACGTGCGCACGATGTACGTGTAACATATATACGATGCTCTCTGCCAGACGAAAGACGAAAATGTCGGAATCGAACGGACGCCGGGTGGGGAAGAGAATTGCGAGAGTCGAGATCCCGCGGACAAACACATAAATCCGGAGTAGGCATTTTACGGGCAAGTCAATAAAATATTTTTACTTCGAACCGTGACTGGAAAACCATGCGATTCTGTTTGCGCTCGGTTTGACGTGCGCGCGATTCAAAATAGGATTCCGAGGTTCGCGCGATTACGATACCGCCGAGCAACACGCGTACATACATACATACATACATACCTTACTTACCTAACGCGAAAAACTTTGATTTCGCGGAACTCGCGCGACTTGTTTCTTTCTATTAAAGTCCGCGCGCGTTGGTGGACGAGCTGCGCGGCGAGTTTGCGATTTTTACGAGCCGCGAGTTAGTCACCGTTTTCGCGCGTTCGAGCGTCAGCGAAAATTTAAATAAAATGATGCTCCGTTAGAACGTCGTCTCGGAATGCGCCCTATTTCACTGAACACCGCGGATTTTATGCATTCGCGACACATTCAGAATTGTACCACGACGACTCTGGGAGCGCCAATACATTATCTCTAATTTATAAAAATTATTAACTTAACTACTCTAACTAATCCGTACTTCGCGTAACGTAACAAAACAAATGAAAATCTCCGGTGAAAAATTTACGAATGCGATTTATCGGTTCGTCACGAGTGCACGAAAAAGACCGAGTCGGTGCGATTATCAAGCAATCGAAGAATTCCAAGAATTTGAAAGAATGCTGACTTCAGCTCTTCATTAAAAATGGAGAACAGCTTCCGAATGACTGTCCGGCACGATCGTGCCTTCTTACACGAAGATCCGCGCGGTCTAGTCGGAAGCTACCCTGGAATTATTTTTGGAGCAACGCGACTGAAACGCGAGCGAATCGTCGATACGCGTCGATATACATATAGAGTTCGTCTGGGAGCGAAACTGACCCGGCTACCTGCCGGTCGTTTGCCCGCGCGATCGCTACGTCATGTCAGCTCGCATTGTTAGTTAGTCCTCCGCTGCCGCTGCCTCCGCCTCTCCTCCCGTCTCTCTTAGAGACACATCCGCCTTCGTTCTTTCGGTTTCGCGAGATCCCCCGATTGACGTCATAATACGACGCGACGGGACAGCGGAACGCGCATTAGCGTCACACGAGCGTTTGCACAATACTTTACTTCGGCACGTTATCAATCGGTTTGCTTTGTAACTCGCTAGGCTCGGCGGCGCGTATCTTGAGATCTGTCAGCGCGTTATATTATCGGCGATGTCGTTGCGCGCCTCTCTTTGTCTTTCTCATCGCGGCGATCCAATAAATGAGGTTTTTGCGGAAGAGTTTAGCCGTGTCCAAGTCTCCCGGCACGCACCGTCCGTGTCCCCTCGGGACCTTGAGTTTATAAATATTCGTCTGTCTCTGCGTGCCGGCAAGATCCGAGAGCGAGCGGAGAGCGCAGAGGGCCGGAGAACCGCGAGCTGCAGATTTTGAAAACGCGATAGACCTCGCCACCGTAAGTAGGTTCTTTGCTGTACTTCGAATAGAAATAGCCGGGCGAGGGTTCTTCGCTTCGCGGGTCTAGAGCCGACGAGAACAAGCGCGAGCGCCCGCGCGCTCATTTTCTCTGCGAGACTCGCGAAACTGTCCGCGACCTCGTAAATTCGAAATACATACGTAATACGAAATCACAGCGAGAAACGCGGTACCGCGAGATAGCGATTCCCTAATTCCCTATAATCGACGCTCTAAATACACCGCGAAAGCTGACGAGGCAGCGCACGCTTTGATCCAATACGGAGCTTCGCACGCGCAGCAATAATACCGAGGACATTCTCGTCGAGTCCAAAAGTGGGATCGGTACGAAACACTCCGATTGGCACTCTTCTAGACAAGAACAGAAGAAGCAACGTTCCCGAAAAGCTCGAGCTGCTCGAGGACATTGGGAAACGAGCTCTGTCATATTTTTCCGTGCATATCCCGAGCCTCCGGAGCATAGAGAGAGAGCCGCCCAAAAGAATTCCTTCACGGCGAGATACACCGCGGACTCGTAAAATCCTAGTATCTGCAGGGAGCACTCGTAAAACCGTAGTATATGTATATCTGGACTAGACCTCGTAAAATCAGATCCTTCGGCGCTGGCGCCATTGATCCACGCCGAGATCCACGAAGCCAGGCCTCGAACTACCCGAAATCTTGGTTCTCTTCTTCGAACCGGTCGGGGAACGTTCTTTCTGGCCTTGATCGGCGTTTTATCGCCGCCGGGCTTGGTTCAATTGTGAAAAATCGCGGGTCACCGGAGAGGCCCCGAAAAATATTTCTGAACGGCGCGGCGTTATCTTGTTTACGAAACGCGGCGGCGAACCTTTCTTCTGCATCGCTTTTTCTCGCGTTCGTTCCCTCACGATAACTGAAATTTTAATCGATCCTCCCGGAGAAATCGAAGGTAGTCGTTTAACATTCCATCTAGGTTGCATCGCCATTGTGATCCGACGAAAGAAAATTATTTTTTCGCTGTCTACTTATACCTGTGCAAGACAAAGGATCGCAGTGTTACCGGCGCGACGAGAATTAACCGTGCTGTGTAAATTAGTCCCAACCTAGGCTCCGATCGAAAATTCAGCTCTCCTGTGCTACGTACAGTGACTACCGTTAATGTTCGGACGCTCTTAAGGAAACGATAACTTTTTTGATATTCGACTATACGATTTGAACTTTTTCGAGAAGGTCGAGCAATTAGTTTACTGCGTGGAAAGAAATTTTTTCAAAAATTGGTCGGAATTGTAGAGAAGAACTAAGAGTTGTGGATGTATATTGAACATTTTAAAAATACGTTTCGTAGATCTGTGTAAATTATATGCAATGCGGAAGTTTTATCGAAATCTTGAGAGATTTTCGGAATACGTTTAATCGATACAGATCTACGAAACGCGTTTTCTAAATTTTCAATATAAGCTCACATAAAAAAATTGCAAAATACAACTCTTAGTATTTTCGCTGCGATTCCGACCAATCGCAATTTTTCTCGAAAATTATTTTCACGTTACGTAACAAACCAATTCTTCTAACTTCTCGATGAAATCCAAGTCGCATGGTCCAATATTTAAGAGTGTCCGAATACTAGTGAGAGTCACTCTGTATGTTTAACACTAAACTTACCAAACACAAAACATATAAATTAGGGAAATAAGCAACAAAATTTTGAAATAGAAAACCGGCCATTTGATGGATTTAACGCTAAACCTACTAACAACAATTAAAATGTTTTAGCTTGTAAAAAACGACGAGGCTCTACTTATCTAGATTTTGTGCAATTTTTATTTCAATATGCGCTTGGACAAAAAAAATGTATCGAATCGATTTCAATAATTACAAAATGAAAAGTATAAAAACGGTCGTTTGACGGGTAGGTTTAATATAAAACGAAACTGCAGACAAAAATGAGTAGACCTAAATCGTTCTGTTTGTTCCGGTAGAAAAATTTGCGAAGCGATTCCGGCTGAAAAGCGGACTTGGCCAAGGTCTTGAATTTGTCTAATTATCATAGTGCCGCGGCGAAACATGGTCGGGCCGAGACAGGCCGGGCTGGGCCGAGCCGGGCAAGAGAATTTTTCTGGAGCCGCGAGATAGTGTGTAATGTTTGACCTCGAGTTGTTCGCGCTCGCGCGGCGATTACTGGCTATTGTAAAAAAGAAAAAACCGGCGAATTCGGCGTTGCGTCATCGGTGTTGGCCGAAACGAGCATCGTTATCGTGTAGCGATCGTGTGTGTGCTAGCTCGGTCCGGAGACTGAAAGTTTTTGTTTTGTACGCGGACGAAACTGAAACGAAACGAAACGAGACGAGACGAGATGAGAAACGAGAGCTCACCGGACGAGACACGACCGACGACAATTAAGCTGCGGAACACGCGAGATTTACAACGCGCCGAGGCATTCGCGTGCGTTCCTGCATTCGTATGCAATTACTCGCGCAATACGCGGTCGCGCCTCACCGAGGGCCTTACAATCCATTCACTGTTCACGTTCTCATTACTCGCGCATACTCAAGCATGCACATACGTACGTACAAGCATACTCGGGCATAGTCAAGCACAGCCCGGCCCACGGCCCACGGACGTCCGGCAAATCGAATAAAACGACGCGACGCCACGGGCTCCTTTGATCCTCCAGCGGCTCTCGCGAATCCTTGCTTCTCCGCGCGACAAATTACGCGTAAACGCATCGCGCGTACAGCCCTCTATTCGCGCTCTATTCTCCAGTCTCCTTTAGCAGTGGACACGAACGTTCATCAACTTATTCGATTCTCTTCCGGTCCTATAGACTAGCGAGTCGTCGCAATATTTATTTACCAATTCGACTGGTCTACATTAAACTCGTTTAATCAGTGGCGGAACTACAAATTTTCGGCACCTCGCAAAATATATCTCCCCCCCCCCTCTATAATCTAATTTAAGCTAGGAATTTATTTTAGTAAAACTACAAAAGATAATAAATGCAAAAATTTTAGGCCCCTCCGGTTACGTTGCGGGGTCTTGCGGTACTGTAGTTCCGCCTCTCCGTTTAATAATGCCGTAATTTGCGGTTAACGTTGATGCGACATAAAACTATAAATTAAGACTAAACCCTATCACCGCCGGTCGAACGTCCGGTTTTATATTTTTCATTTAACAATTATTGAAATTCGTAAAGTCACTTGCATGGAAATTGATTCGACAATGTTCTTTGTCCAAGCACATGTCGAAATAAAAATTGCACAGAATCTTAATAAATAGAAAAACATTTTGATAGCTTTTAGTGCTCGGTAGGTTTAGCGTTAAAAATAAGAAAAAGTGCAGTATCATATGGGAATACAATTTACACGGCTTTTACAATGTTTCAGCAAGTTCTGACATAAAATGAAAACACCGCCAACTATTTCTTTAACAGCGAACTACGTGTTTAATTCAATGGCTGGTTCTTTTTTACCCAGAATTACTAGCGCGCGAGTAGTTGCTTACTCGCCACCCGGTAGACCAATATTTACACGCGGTGTCTTTTTTCCATCCTCGATTTATCACTATCGCTTATCGTTATTAATATTATTACTATTATTATTATTATTATGGTAGCCGGACTGACGAGTAAGTTCGATCTCGTTCGAGCTGGTATAACGACCGCGGAGGTGTTATCGATCGGCGATCGATCGTCGATGATAGATCGTTAACGTGCTCCCGCTAATCGCGCCGCCGCGATAAAATTAACGAGACTAGAGTAATGGAAAAGATCGTAATCGATCAAGATGCCTGATCGATAGCGGATCGCGACAAGGGGCATCGTATTCGATCGCGATTTTCTATCCACTCGACGTTCGATCGGATCGCGAGATCTCTCTCGGTCTGGCCTGTTGTTTTTTACGTGGTCGTTCCTAAATGGAGGCGGCGTCGCCGAAATCGCCGGACGAATCAGCTGCGCCTGGGGATCCTGAGACAAATTAGACGAAAAACTAATGGAATTAGGGAGATTAAATTCCTTCCCTACGACTCGGTCCGCGCCGGGACCGGGTGTGTCGTTTTAACAAGGACGTTAACACGCGATCGATTCACTAAAAGACGACAAACGAGCAGAATCAAGCGCGCGCGCGCCGGTTGCCCCACGGGGCACTGGCCTGGCTCCGCGCTCTGACCCCGCCTACTTTGCAAATGGGAGGAGCGATCAAGGATGCCGAAAGGGGCGGAACTACAATATTACAAGAACCCGCAATACGGGAGGGGGGAAATTTTAGCATTTATTATCTTGTAATTTTCCTAAAATTATTCCTAATTGTTTTTTTATGCAATATTAGTTTTCTTTCTCTGTACAATATAAATTGTTTTTTCGGGGGGGGGGGGGAAAAAATTTTTTTTTTTTGTAATTTTACTTAAAATTCTCCCCAATTTAAATTAAATTACAAATACACCGGCAAATATTTTTTTCTGGGGGCCCAATATTACATCTTACACGGAGGTGGGGGATCGAAAATATGTAGTTCCGCCACTGGAAAGGGCTGAGGTTGTTCCTTCGCTTCAAGTCGGCGCTATCGCTTTAAAATCACAGAAATAGACACCGGGGACGGTACCAATATAAATATACATGCTCCGGGAGCGCGCGCGGGCGCGCGAGAGAGTGAGAGAGAGAGAAAGCATACACACGTGCGCGCTTGTGGCGGCTACCCGTGCCGATACACGGCCAATAGAGACACCTAATAGGGAACCGGCAGGTTGAATTCCGAAGGGGTCCAGAAATAAGGTGCGCACCGTGTGTACATTGGCGGCAGCGGCGGCTGTGGCTCCCTTATCTCGTCTCGAGCATGTTCCTACACTAATTATACACGAGTCGGGCGCACCGGCCCGGACCGCTTGTCGAGATAGGTCGATTTTATCCGATTCAATGGGAGTCGATCCCGAGTGCCATTATAATTAGACGCTCGATAAGTTATCGCCGTCGGGCGAGCACCAGTCTCGATGGAACTTCCGATACAATCGTTTTCGTTGTGTGTTTCTGTTTCGCGCTACTTTGCTTTCGTCTACGACGACGACGACGACGTCGAGGACGATCGCGTGTCGCCTCACGGTTGAATGAAATGTAAAATAAGGGCAGTTACCACCTTTGCGCTTAGTAAGGCAGTAGTTAGTCTTCCCATCGAATCAGCTTCTAATTAAGGAAGCCCTCCCCTGGTCAACAACTCCGCACGCATATCGAATCTATACCGTCTTTCAGGTGGGGGGGGAGGGGGAGGGGATTACTCGATTTCTTCCCCTTTCCCTGCGCACCCACGCGCCCGCGCACCCCTTCGCGATTAACACCTTGCGATCAATCGAACCGGGGTCAATACTCTCGCCACGCGAAAATCTTTTTCGTCCCTCGACACTTCTTGTTCGTTTTCTTATTCGCCGTGCGCAATCGTTCCAGGGAAATTGCTAATTTACAAAGATGAGACCGGCCGATAATACAGGGGTCGGACCGTCACGTCGCCCAGACGTTGGAAATGGATTTGGAAAATGTGACAGCTCGATTAACATATCGGTAATTCCTACAGCGTCATAATGAACGTTTATCTGGATCCTTTAATCCTTGGATCGATCGCATTGACGGGAGCTTATGTACCATTCGTTCCGTTTGTTTTCACTTGATATATTTTCTTCGTTGAGAAGAACGATATTGTTTCTCGAAGACGCAGAATAACTGGACAGCGGAACTTCGTGAACGAATAGAAACTTCGGGCGAAAAAGAAATTTAATGTGTTCAACAGGTTTAGAATAATCTAAGAATATTTTCGAATTCTTCGAAACTGTCTGCTATTTTAAATTATGCCTATTTTTCCGATAAACGTGTACAATCCGTCGTCTGATAATACATAACTTGGTGATTCAAAGAAAAGGGAGGAGGGAACAGCCGATAAAACAGTCTGCCGGTCGTCGCAGCCGTCGAGCGAGAATGTGATTTCGACGGGGACATCGATCTCGAGATATCGCGTTCGATTTCAATGTGATGTCCGTTACACGTCCCGACAAGTCCCGGCTTTAGTCGAGTGTTTAACGATTAAAATGGTTGGACGGGCGGCGAGGGGCTGAGAAGGGGGGAGGGGGTCGTGCCGCGAGAGTGCCGCGAGAGTAGTCGATAACGAGAATTTTCCTCGATCCCGTCGACGGCTGTTCGAGGGCTCGAACCACGGTAAACAATGGTGGGAAGGGCGAGAGAGAGAGAGAGAGTGAAGGAGAGAAATGGAGAGAGGAGAAGGCAGTCCGCGTGAAAATACGAAAATAGTTGAAATTGGACGGCAAAAGGATTCCTTGTCCTCCTCCTCTTACTTTGCCGCTCTGTTTCTCTCGTATCGACTCTCTCTCTCTCTCTCTCTCTCTGAGCGTCTCTCTCTTTCTCTCCCTGCGGCTTTTCAGCTCAATCAACGATATCGAACGCGCGCTCTCGTCCTGCACCTATACTCCTCTCTCCCTCTCTTTCTCTGCTCTCCGCGTACCGAAATATATAGAACAGAAAATATCTCTCGCCTCCACGCGGCCAAGGAAATGGCCTCTGACCGCTTTCGAAACAATTCCTTTCAGTTAAACGACGCTCTCGAAACACTGGAGGGCTATCGACCGAGAGGGAGCACAACAAGGAAAGGGAACGTCGATTATTAAAAGCGACACACTGCTTCTCTTTACCTCTCACTCTCTCTCTCTTTCTCTCGCTCCCGTTAACGAAAAATTCACGTTCCATCAAAATCCCTCCCGTACACCGACGGTTCCGTCGCTCTCGGTTGTTCGATCGCTCGTATCGATCCGATCGACGGCCTCCCGGACCCGCCAATCTGCGCACACACCCCGACCGTGAACTGGTGGGGACTTACGGGGGCGGCAGATTTTCAGAAAAAATACAAAATGCACAACAATGTGAACACAATCGAACAAAAATGTGTCGAATTAAAATAAATTAAAGTGTAGCAAGAAATTAAGTGTACGCGCATGATGTTTCGCTATCAGAACATTTTTTCGTTTATTCGAGAACGTGCACGGTATTATCTAAATACGTCTCAACGATTGTTTGCTATGACTGCTGATAGAAAATTTCAAATTTTACTCCAAGTTGTTCTCAAATGTGTTGGAATAAACAATATTATACGTAGATCTGGTTTTTAATTTATCCAAACCCACTGTCGGACCAAAAATTAGGGTATCGTGCTTCGCGCTATTGACGAACCTGAAAGGGAGCACAGGGGTAGCGAGGAAGGAGTTCTCTCAGGGGCGGAGGGGTGCAGCCCCTAGGCGGCAGAAGTATGAATCCGCCACTGTCCAAATGGCTCGCGCGTACGCGTTTTCATAGAAAACCTCTCGCCCCGAACAGGAAGAATTGTGTGACGCAATTATCCCGACGAATTTGTCGAGCCGGCGACGATGAATTAATTGAAAGACGAGCGTGCGTGCGATCGTCACCCCGGCCATTACATCACCGTTCGCGTCGTCGGGGACCTCTGGTTGCAAAAGGAATATGTATGCGCGCCGCGCCGAGCCGCGAAGAAAACCAGTTGTGTTAATCGGCAACGGTTGAGCGGCGGCCGCCGTCTTGTAATGGGATGAAAATAGAGTTGTGAGTAAAAATTACGTAAACGCGATGAATGAATCAGATTGAACTTTCCAAGTGAAAATGCGCGGGGAGCAGCGGCGACGGGCTCAGTCGATCGCGAGACACGACGTGCGATGCGTCGCGGCTCCTATCGCGCCACCGTGTTCCACGTTCCACGGTCCCGACGGTCTCGTAGATCAGCCAATGCGAAACAAGCATTGTTCCGGTGACAGGACACGCACGCTCGTTCCGCAACAAGCCGCGCCAAGCCACGCCGCGATCCACAACCGGATCTTCCCGATCGAGTTCAATCTTCCCGTGTCTCCGCGAGATCGATTCGATCGCGCGCGTCGCAATCGAACCAAGTACATATACCCACTCTCGGAAGACCCGTTTCCGCCACCCTGCGCGTTCTCCGCGACCGTGTTCTATGGCCTCCGGGACTCGAAGCGAAATCGCTCGTCTGCCAAAGGTTTGTACCACGGAACGTCGAATTTTCTACACGGTATAATTCGAACCGGTTCGAATGAAATTCTTAGTCGGCCCCTGAACAAAATCCGTAACAGGCTCGGATCAATCGCTAATCGTACGCGATGGTAAAATCTCGCGATTAATAGGATATCGTGGTAAAATATTAGAGAAGGTTACGTGGTATACGGTTTTTCGATTGTGCGTGTTCCGAAATTGATTCGCCGCGACTGGCTCTCCCCGTGTGTGGCCCACGTTGTTTGATCCAGCAGTGGGGTTGTACGTATATAATTCGAGTGCCGTGCGAGATCCCCGAATCCTCGAGTCCCGAGGAAAATAGTGAACTTGGCGCAGTACGCGTGCGAGCGGCTAGAGGGCAACACGAATCGATTACCGCTTTGCTAATGGCTTATTTCACTTAACACGCCTTTCCGTGGCGACCACAGGTTCGCTGCTGCTGGATTGTGTGGTCGGCGAATTGGTTTTTCCACGTTCCGCGAGATCGGCAGGGAAGAATGAAGCTCGGGGCTCCGTGCCAGTGACGAGTGAGATCGGTTTGCATTTGCGAATTCGCGATCCTCTCTCCGCGTTAACGCGTACACTGTCACCAGAAGGTAAACGAATCACAGTTTCTCCCTCTCTAGCTGTGTGTTCTGTGTCTGTGCCTCTGGGTGTGTGTGCGCGCGTGTGTGTGGTTGTTCCGTCTCTGTCCCCCGCGGTCAGTGTTATTTTTAGAAACGAGTATCGACGATGCCGCCCGTTCAATCGCTCGGTCCCGTTATTCTTCCTCGTCGTGACAGAATTTCGGAAGCGACCGTCCGGTTCTGCGACCGTCGTCTCGTCAGGATCTTCGGTAACCAGTAGCTCCCGACTGCTACGGCCAACCGCACATAACCTCGAAACCGTGTCGGCGTTCGCGGTGTGTGACAGCCGCCGAGCGATTACCCGAGACACACGCCGTCCGATCATACTTCTCCGGTGGCCTCCTACGCGTTCCTCGCCGTTGACCAGTCGATAAATGTGTGTCGGGTTCATCGACACCGATTTTCCCTGTTGTGTCTCCCGGAAATTCTTTCTCTCTCACTCTGTCTGTTGGCCGACCGAATTCTCTGGTTTCCAGAATGTAGACGACACCTGGGCTTAAAATATCTATTCTCGGTGACGCGCTCGAGCTATCTGTAACCTTCACGGTTCTGCAGTCTTGTTCGCTGTGATCGTATGTGTCAAGCCTTCGAATCACACCACGGCTGGTGCTGGGATATTGCCCTCTCCCTGAAATATTCCTCCTAGTGTTCGTACCGTTCAACCGTGTCTATCGATGATAGTTTGGTCGTTGGGCGGTTACGTCTGCGTTTATCGTTGATACGATGGACAGGAATCTTTCCAGCGAAGGCCCGCGAATATCAATATCGAAGAATGACACACCTATTCGCATTTATGCGAGCATAGGCTTATATATAACTGTGATTCGCATCATTTTATTACATGCTAATGAACCCTGCTACTTGTTTGGTATTCGCGAGAGATACACGCCGCGTTCGAACGTGTAAAGTTTGTTCATGTAGTCGTTTTCTTTATCTGTTTCAGCTGTTGGTCCTCCAATTTACTGGAGGCCAGTGGTGTCAGTGACACCAGAGAATAATAGGAGCTGCTAACTTTACGAAGCGCAGTAGAGTTGGCTTAGGCCAACCTTGGTGAACGAGGCAAAATGGCAACAATAGATGGCCGACCGGCCCAATATGGTGTCACTCTCAAGCAACTTCGCGAGCTCATGGAGCTCCGGGGACGCGAAGGTGTCAATAAAATCAATAGCTACGGTGGTGTGCAGGAGATTTGTAAAAAGCTATATACTTCACCCAGTGAAGGTAAGGTCGCGAAGCTGTTTTTTCTTCGTGCTCTAATTTTTTTTATCTCAAAAATAATGCCTCGTGGAAACAGTGTTCCTAAAGTTTGCTTAAAAAAAAACTGTGTTTGTTGCATCTATAGGTCTCAGTGGATCAGCGGCGGATATCCAACATAGAC
Source organism: Lasioglossum leucozonium (assembly GCA_028454225.1). Classification (NCBI taxonomy): domain Eukaryota; kingdom Metazoa; phylum Arthropoda; class Insecta; order Hymenoptera; family Halictidae; genus Lasioglossum; species Lasioglossum leucozonium. Next base: position 6,663,668 of record CM052218.1, read on the forward strand.
GAGACACGTTTGGTTCGAATCTAATACCTCCAAAACCACCAAAAACGTTTCTACAACTAGTGTGGGAGGCTTTGCAAGATGTTACGTTAATCATCTTGGAAGTAGCAGCATTGGTTTCGTTAGGTCTTAGCTTTTATCACCCAGCAGATGAAGAGGAAGGTGGTGGGGGCGGTAAGTATCAATTCCGTGATACCGCGTGTCTCGGTTAAACGGGATCACCCGAGTATCCGTCTTATTTAAGGCTGTGTGAAAAATATTCTTGGAACAAAATTAGACGGCGTTCGAGAAGTGCGCGACCTTGAAATCTCGTTAAAAACTGACCATGAGGAACAAATCTTCCTAGCGTCGCGCGTGTCTCTCGAAATAGCATAATTTTGTTCTAAGAAATTCCCTTGTACAGCAATAAATAACGCGAATACTCAGCCGATTCCGCTTAGTCAAGACACTCTGTACATACAATCTATATCTTTCGCTGATATTCTTTAATCATTGGATAATGGACACACCATGCTCAGATCTCGTACGGTTATAAGAGTAGCATCGATAATATACCTGATAAAAAGATACTTTTCACACATTTCATAACATAGTATTACATAATGGTTTGATAAGAGGCGAATTCTGTGGCGGCATGTGTCAGGACGTTGAGCGGTCACGTGGCTCGCTTGTAATGGAAAATTTGCATGTAACAAGTTTCGAGGAAACCATCGTCGAGAGGATAATCTCGAGAACCCGTCTTGTTTGGGAATTTTGCAGTTTCGATGGAAGAAGACGAGGCGAAGTATGGCTGGATCGAAGGACTCGCTATATTGATTTCTGTGATTGTGGTGGTAATAGTAACAGCTTTCAATGATTATTCTAAGGAAAGACAATTTAGAGGCCTCCAAAGTCGAATAGAAGGAGAACACAAATTCTCTGTTATTCGACAAGGGGAGGTCAAACAGATTGCTGTGTCTGATATTGTTGTCGGCGACATATGTCAGGTAGGTGCAACGGCTACCACTGCCAAGATAGATTTTTTTAATCAAGGAAACATGCCGGGATCGAATACGTAGAAAATATTATGATACGAAGGAAAAATTGATTCTGCTTGATTCAGATAAAGTATGGAGACCTGCTGCCAGCGGACGGTATCCTTATACAGAGCAACGATCTGAAAGTGGACGAGTCCAGTTTAACCGGAGAGTCAGACCATGTAAAGAAAGGGGAATCGTTCGATCCCATGGTACTCTCGGGTGAGTATTTCGTTTGACTAAAAATCGGTAGCTCGAGAATCCGCTGGTTTTCGTTAACGATTTTGTCTTTTCGCCTCAGGTACTCACGTGATGGAGGGCTCCGGAAAAATGTTAGTTACCGCGGTAGGCGTTAACTCGCAGGCTGGTATTATCTTTACGTTGTTGGGTGCCGCCGTTGATCACCAAGAGCAAGAAATCAAGAAAATGAAGAAAGGTACGTAGACGCGCGGTGTTTGCGGTGGACAGAAAATCGCTGCCTCTCGATGGTCTCTGAAATTTTCGGGATTACTTTCCGAGTAGAATAGCATATAGCATAGTGCATACACACGTATTTATTTCCATTTCCATAGAGTTTCTTTTGAGAATGACAATGCTGACTATGAAAAGATCTTTCGTCACTTCCCTATCGTAGAATTATATCGAGCGAGTCGATTATTAGAGATTCATTCGAAATGGTTTCTAAACAGTAGTAGCAATCGATGCAAAAAGTTTTCGCACGCATGACTTAGCCGTAAGTGCAATCGTAGAGAAACAACAACGAAAGCATGGTATTTATTTTATAATTGGTGTGAACACATTTCTCTATGAATTTAGTTCTACTTATATATTACCCTTTAATTTCCTTGGCATGCTTTAGTGTCACTCTTTAAATGATTTACTGTTTACTAATTGCTATTCGAAAACGAGGAAAAAAAAAAGAAAAGCGATTGATCGAGGAGGAGCAAAATTATTTTTTGTAATCTCTCACACGTTTACCACGAATACGATCACGTGGAGATTAAGAATGGTTAAGTATTATGTATCTCTCACTTGTCTGGCATGCTTACGATCACGGTAGATTGCATTGTAAATGTTACTTTATTTTGTAAATGTTTGTTCTCCTGTCCTGTATAGGTTCTGTACAACATTGTTTTTTATCGAAAAGAAGACTAGATTTTTGTTTTTGTTTACCACGGTCGATCCTCGTCGTCGATTGAACAGGAAAAGAGGCTCCGGTCGAACGGCGAAGATCAATCTCTGTACACAACAAATTATTCGAAATAGTCGAAGATTTAGGATTGCTTTCTTGTGACCTGTGTTGTCGTGTATGTCTTTTTTTTTAATAATTTTTTTGTCGTTGTCGCACAACCTGAAAGGCTGGTTTTTGTTTGACACGCACACACCATGCTATAAAGACAACGCTGTTTCGAGACAGCCATCGGCATTGCGACTAGAGTCGATGCGTCTCGTTTCCGAGAATGGTTTAGAGTCGAGAACCTTCTGGGCTGTCCACTTTAGAAATTAAGCCGAGTCCCACCAAAGACCTGATACCAAGATACTTAGAATATTAAATTACGAATATGGCGTAACTTATTCCTGGCATATTACATTTTTAGATAGATTGCTAATCGATTTTATTTTGCATGCGTTTTTTTATCTAGAGGCTAAGAAGCAGCGGAAGAAGAAGTCATTAACAGGTGAATAAAAAGCACTATCATAAATTATTACTGTCAATCATATTTTTCGGTGTTGAGCGTGTAACTTGTATATTCGATCAGCACGCCCGCGTATATTTAGTTTATACACTATATTTTTTTTTTCTCATTTTATATCTATGACTATTCACTCTGTCTCATTTTTTTTTTTGACTGCACACACTCTGTTCTCTCGCCTATTATAGATTTTTGAGAGTTGTTTGCGTTGACTCGGGTCAGTCTATTTTTCTTTTTTTTTTCTTAATTTTGCCAACTGTCAATCTTCCGTAAACGGAGGATCCGTGTGACCGAGGGTAGACATGATTGTTTCGTCCGTGCTTCTCTGTACCTTCTTCTACCACGTTTATATTATTACGTATCTCTCTGAATGTTTCTTAACAGCAATGATTTCTTCTGCATTTGGAATACTTAGCGGCTACTTGATTACCGTACTTCTGTGCTTCTGTTCTTTAGCATTACAGCAAAAAAATGGTCTTCTATTACGTCCTTGTTTCCTACACCGTGTATGTTCTTTACGTATAATTGTCACTGCCCCTTTCAAAATCACCTCATTATTATTACTATTATTATTATTATTATTCTATTTTCGCTTATGTACTTGTTGTGTATCGTTCACGAATCTTCTTACCCTTCTAAGGATACTGATCGTTGATCTAAGTAATCACCTGTATCGCTGCCTAGTAGACACGATTAGAAGGTGTAAACGTACTATAGCTCTATAAGTGTTACAAGGGGGTTCGATGCCTGCTCGTTTTGCCACGACTCGTGACCGTTTCGCATCGAACCGATTTTTGGAACAATCGTGGTGTCGGTCGAGCCGGGAACGACACCTGCGACGATGCAAGTTCAAAGCTCGAGCAGGCATCGAGCTTTCGAGGCCAACGCGTCCATCTAGGGACGATTGACTAGACCGTTTCCTATGTTGCAAATGAAGGGGACGAAGCTGGTGAGATCACTGGAAACAGCCATGTAAGCGGAGGAGGTAAAGCGGAGTCCGGGGAGCATCATCAAGGTGACAGCGGCGGTGGCGGCGGCGGTGGCGGCGGTAGTGCCGAAGGGAAGAAAGAGAAGAGTGTTCTCCAAGCCAAGCTAACTAAACTCGCCATACAAATCGGTTACGCCGGCTCGACCATAGCAGTGCTTACCGTTCTCATTCTAGTCATTCAGTTCTGCGTAACGACGTTCGTTATAGAGGGGAAACCTTGGAAGAATACGTACGCCGGTGATCTGGTGCGGCATTTGATCATCGGTGTGACGGTACTGGTAGTCGCCGTTCCCGAAGGTCTTCCTCTAGCAGTCACGTTGTCTCTCGCTTATTCCGTTAAGGTAACAGAGAAGTCCACCATTATCTCACTGATGCTACAGAATCGCTGGGAACAGTGGCGGCTCGTAGTAGCTGAAATTAGTGGGGGTTCTGTTCCAGAGAACCGAACAAATTTTTGTTTTAAAAGACACTCCGTCCATAAAGGGTTAAGGATTATATATTGTACAAGTATAAAGAAAGAATTAAAGAAAAACAGGATTCATTATATTAAATGTTATCGATAATATCAAGTGGAAACAGGGGGTGCTGTAGTTGCACAGTGCCTATACGCGAGCCGTCACTGGTCGGAAAAAAAACTGTACAGATTTATAGCGAAAGCGTGTTCGTTTCTAATCGTTGACAGAAAATGATGAAAGACAACAACCTGGTACGTCACTTGGACGCTTGCGAAACGATGGGCAACGCAACGGCAATCTGTTCGGACAAGACTGGTACCCTGACAACCAACCGGATGACCGTCGTTCACTCGTACATATGCGAGAAAATGGCCAAGACGGCCCCCAAGTTCTCGGACATTCCGAACCACGTCGGCAACCTAATCATTCAGGCGATCTCCATAAATTCAGCGTACACATCCAGAATAATGCCCTCGCAAGACCCTACAGAGTTGCCGCTTCAGGTCGGCAATAAAACCGAATGTGCCTTACTTGGATTCGTAGTAGCCCTGGGCATGAACTATCAAACGATACGGGACGATCAACCGGAGGAAACCTTCACGCGGGTCTACACGTTCAATAGCGTTAGGAAGAGCATGTCCACCGTCGTACCGAGGAAAGGCGGTGGATACAGGCTCTTCACCAAGGGCGCTTCCGAGATGATCATGAAGAAGTACGTATTTGCTCTCGTAGTCGTAGCTTTTTCGTAGTTTGCAATCTACATTCAATTAGAGCTGTATTACCGGAATGTCTCGATATCTGGTTTTGTTGAAAATTTAACGATCCACTGTGTTTTCTGCGACGAATGGCGAGCGAGATAATCGCTAATAATATACGAATTGCTTGTGCGTACGATGCTGACGATGGTCTGGGTTGGTGTTTGTTGCAGATGTGCCTTTATATATGGTCGCGAAGGTCATTTGGAGAAATTTACCAAAGAGATGCAGGAACGTCTGACAAAGAACGTAATCGAACCAATGGCGTGCGACGGGCTTCGTACCATCTCCATTGCTTATCGCGACTTCGTTCCTGGCAAGGCAGAGATCAATCAGGTTCACGTGGACAACGAGCCGAATTGGGACGACGAGGAGAACATAGTGAACAATCTGACGTGTCTGTGCGTCGTCGGTATCGAGGATCCGGTGAGGCCGGAGGTGCCCGACGCGATCCGGAAGTGTCAGAAGGCCGGCATCACCGTTCGTATGGTGACGGGCGACAATATAAACACGGCGCGATCGATAGCACTGAAATGCGGAATCTTCAAGCCGAACGAAGACTTCCTGATCCTCGAGGGTAAGGAGTTCAACAGGAGGATCCGTGACACGAACGGCGAGGTGCAGCAACACCTGTTGGACAAGGTGTGGCCGAAGCTGAGGGTACTGGCCAGGTCCTCGCCCACGGACAAGTACACTCTTGTCAAGGGTATCATCGACAGCACATCGAGCACGAGCCGCGAGGTGGTCGCTGTGACCGGCGACGGTACAAACGACGGTCCCGCGTTGAAGAAGGCGGACGTCGGGTTCGCGATGGGCATCGCCGGTACCGACGTTGCCAAGGAGGCTTCCGATATCATTCTAACGGACGATAATTTCTCCTCGATCGTGAAGGCGGTTATGTGGGGTAGAAATGTCTACGATAGTATAGCCAAGTTCTTGCAGTTTCAGCTGACGGTGAACGTCGTCGCTGTTATAGTTGCTTTTATCGGGGCGTGTGCCGTGCAAGATTCCCCCCCTTAAAGCGGTGCAGATGTTGTGGGTGAACCTAATCATGGACACGTTAGCGTCCCTCGCACTCGCCACCGAAATGCCTACGAACGATCTCCTTCTTCGCAGACCGTACGGTCGCACGAAACCGCTCATCTCCAGGACAATGATGAAGAACATCCTTGGTCAAGCCGTCTATCAGCTGACCGTTATTTTTATGCTTCTTTTCGTTGGTGATTGTCAATTCTTCTCCATTTACTTACTCGCACCTATGCCGCACAGCGGGCCCGAATCCATCATGAACACGAACATTATTTAATTAATTCCACCAATTTTATAGAAACGGCCCGCTGTGCGCCGACTCGGCTCGTCCTCTGAATCTTCACGCGCTAATGGTTCCCCAACTATCCAAAATGAGGATTCGAGATATCAATAGGATCATCGGATGTAGATCCTGTAGCTACGTCTACCTTGATACTTCGAATCCCCGTGTTTAATACTTGGGGGAAACAATAGCTATTCGAATCGCGAACAATTGCATGGATTTTTTTTGTGGATTCCGAAACGAGCCTAAAACTTGAATGCGTCTTCCCGAGTCTAATCACGAGTCTCTGTCTCCGACCGATAGGTGATAAGATGCTAGACATCGAAACTGGCCGAGGGGTGGCGCAGGCTGGCGGTGGTCCAACGCAACACTTCACCGTCATCTTCAACACGTTCGTCATGATGACTCTGTTCAACGAATTCAACGCCAGGAAAATCCATGGTCAGCGTAATGTCTTCCAAGGAATATTCACCAACCCCATCTTTTATTCTATCTGGATTCTCACGTGTCTATCGCAGGTAAATATCCAACAGATTACCGTGTTCGTTAGCAACCGCGTCGCCGCTACATAGTACAAACTAGATTGCACCGTGCTGGTCCAGCCAGGAAACTGACAGATTCGGAAAGACCATGGAACCATGTAAAATTATTCAAACTTTCCGAACTGTCAAGTAATCATGGCTAATAGTTTCGTCTAACTAAAATCCTACAGAAAACTGGTCAGTTTCCTCCAAGGACTTTCAGCGGTTTTAGTGTTCTTTGCTCTGCCGCTATCGTTTCATCTCTGGCTGCGCGAGTCGACGTTCAGACTTTCAAAAAACGGAACCAATAGTCAGTCAGTTGTTTAAAGAATCGGCAGATTCGTTTGTGAAAATTTTCGGAAATTCTGTGCCGAACGTCCGCGCGACCAGAGACGCTCGTTAATCAGCCTATTCTCATGGAAATTCACCAAGGTATTTCTAAATAGTGAGAACGAGGCTGTAGGAAGATAAAGAATCTCGGCGAATTTGTAGCTCGATCGCAGGCAGATAGGTTGACCGAGCAAGAAGAGAGAGGCGAGGCGAGCCGCAGCTTTCCGGATGGAAAAACAGAGAAACGCGAGCAAGCTAAACTCTCTGCGGCCAACCTGTGGTTAATCTCTGATACACGGTGACTGTGAAATGATTCTGTTCTGCCTATCCCCGTTAACAGACCCATATGTCTCTTTTCTAGGTAGTTATCATACAGTATGGTAAAATGGCGTTCAGCACGAAAGCTCTCACTTTAGAACAATGGATGTGGTGCCTGTTCTTCGGAGTCGGTACTCTATTGTGGGGCCAAGTAGTTACGACTATTCCTACGCGCAAGATTCCTAAAATCCTTTCGTAAGTGATACATTCACCTATACCAACAACAAAAAAAAAGAAAAAGCAAAGCAATATTTAAGAAATTGTCTCTCCCTATATATATTTATATGTATATATAGTTGTGTCTATAGATGATGAGAGATACTTCTGTTCGATTCAATGGGCGTTCATTTGCTCGCCCGCTATTCAAATTACTTTCGAGGACCTCCGATGTATTATATTTACACGTCCCACCTGTGTACATATACAGGGTGTCCCGGACGACGCCACCACCGTGGTCTCCGGACCATCTCCTTTGTCGTTTATAAGATCACGTGATTTACGAGCGTGATCTTATGAAAGACAAACGGGTGGTTGACAGTCTGAGAACAGAGGAAGCAACCGGGTCTCGGCCACTCTGTATATGCTCTCTCTTCTTTTTTTTCTTTCTTTCCACGTATTCTCTTTCCGTTTTGTTTGGTTTCTTTTGCTATCTTTCGTCTGTGCCTCGTTTTGAGTTTCTCGGATGCTGGTTAACGTGTCGCAGCCGAAAAAAAAACATATAAAGAAACGTGTGACCGAGGAAAAACCGGGCCGTGAGAGACCGTGCACGTGTTCTCGAGAAAAAAAGCTAACGCGCATCGAGAGATATGGATGATTTCTTGCTTTCTTGCATCTCGGTGCTACGTGCGATCATACGGATCGCCACGCACGCACGCACAGTGATGTACCGCGCGAGCTTCTATCCCGACACGGAACGTTGTCGCCGACATTAAACTCCCCGTTTCTTCTCTTTCTTTTTTCGTTGCTCGTAATCGTTGGTAACTAACGTATATCCGCCCACGCCTCCAACAACCCCTCCATATTCTCTGTCCGGAGCAACCTGTTGTTCGGGTTTGAATCGTACACGTAGCGTACATCGAGTTGCCAAAGAGACCCTTCTTCTGGTACCACGATACGCAGGGTTAGTCGCTTAACTGTACCGCATGAATCAGCTGGTAACCTGCTCGAAGCACAACAAAAAACAATTGAAGGAGAAGTTCCTTTATATCGAATAAAATATGCAATGCGATCATTAGTTTTTTTTTATGTCTTGATATTTTGTCGAGATATAAATGTGACCTTGAGTTTTTTCATTACAATGTGCGACGTTTAAATATGTGATTCGGAAAACTATGGAATTCCGAGCAAGAAAGTATTAAGGTATTTTCTTTCAAATTGCATATTCAAATATTACACATTATGACAGAACAAAAGACTGATTATTACATTGTATGTACCGGTCATTAGCTAAGAACTTTTGTTTGAAAGATGTTTTGGCGCAACAAGTAGGTTACGAGTGAATTTAGGTGATAGAGCGAAGCGACTCACCCAGTATAGAGCTACCTTTGCATGAACCTCGGAGAAGTACCGACTAACGCGTATCGACCGCACTCGGTATCGATCCATCGCGAGGGACACTCGCGGTTGCGTCGTGCCTTCGCCGAACGAGCTCGACCGTGAGGGAGGAGAAAGTGGGCGGGTCCAGCTCCACCCGTGATCTCGCTCGGTGAACGCCCCCGGCGAGCCGGTGTCCCGTCGTCGTCGTTTGTTCCCAGTAGATTTTTTGTCGACAATCGTTGATCGTTAGTCGTTGGTCGTTGGTCGAGCACGGAAAACGTTGTCTCGCGATCTCGATCATCTCGCGGTACTCGACCAACGAACCAGTTTTCCCACCCGAATTTTGTTCGTGAATGGCAGCAAGCCGTGACACGAGCGACTTGTGCGCAAAAAAAAAACGTATAAGCATAACCGGTGTTACGAGATATACGACGCGAGAAGATAAGTATCATCGTGTATCGGTATATCGTGTGAACGTGTAATAGAAGGGAGGCATGCATCGTGGAAAGAAAGTTTTATTACATATATATTATTATATACTATTAACTGGTAGCTGTAATAGCGTAGTGCTTCCGTTTGTTTACGTTATGTATATTTTATATGTATATACATATATATATATTATTTATATGTATATATATATATCTCGCTTCTAAATGAGCCCTCTCCCACCACCACCCCGCCCCCTTTATATATCGCTTTGTCGTGTCTTTTTCACCTGTTACCTCCGCTCTCTATACCGAGAGAGAGTCTATCAGCGTGTATCGCTTTACGTAGCATGCTCCCTAGACGCCCGACAGTCCGATTCAGCCCAGTCGTGAAACGAATTGGACGCTATAGTCGCGACAGAATGATGCTCGGCTCCTCCCTCGCTCCCCCCACCCCTTCTCGATGATTATACGTCACCGGTGGCCCGACACGGCCTCTGGGAGGTTCAAGCCCGGCCCCTATTTCTCGGGACAGCTGGAACCTCCCATCGGTCGACGGACCGAGTGCGTCAGTGTCGAAACGGTGGGCGTGTCCGCACCATCTTGGAGGCGTGGCCCTAACACCGGTAGATTTTGAACGGACACAGGGAGCATTCCCGAAGGTGAATCGCTGTGCATTGAACTAGCGTTGGTTAACTGGGACGTGGTTTCCATCTTTGTGAGATTGCTAGAACATTGCGATATTGCCACGGGAACGCTCCGTTGTCCCGACGAGGTATCGCTTCCTAATCGCTTTTGGACACTGAATCACTGCGATCCGTGAGACTCGGACTTGTCAATATAGCAGACTTAGCCGTTGCATGCACTAACAACCACCACCCTGCCTACGTACTTGTTTGTTGTAACTGAACGATCGAACGAACGAACGAACGGCGTCCCGACTATCCACTTTCGTGTCGTTCGATTTTGGTGCAAGGGTTTTCAGTGGCGCATAGAACTATTCTCGATCTATCGGTGTCTCGATTTCGAAGCCGGTGCAAAAAAACGATCCTCGTGTATAGACGATATACCAAGTGGTACCTGCGCTTAGCACTTGTCTGTATCATTCTATCGCTGGTGCTATATTTGACCGTATTTCTTTCTGTCTGTCTGTCCGTCTGTCCGTCCGTCTGTTTGTCTACTTTTCTTTCTTGCTTTCTTTCTGTCTGTCTCTATCTTTTCACTCTTGTGTTTCTATGCTCTTGTTTTCTCTCGAGACCGTCCCTCTCACCCCGCCCACCCTCTACATTCGTCCATCGCATCACACACATACACGGAGCCAAAAAAAAGAAAAGAGACAATATAATACTTTCCCCCGTTCGACACCGGGTCTAACCTTGGACTCGTCCTTTCTTTTTCTTTCGCTTTTTCACTTTCAGTCCGTCTATGTGTTCTTAGGTAACAACCTCTTACACACACACACACACACACACACACCTCACCTCCATGTCCCTCTCTCGTCTCGCAACAAGGATACAATGGCGATCCATGGAGCGATCGAGGAATCGCAAGCTAACACTACGGACAAAGCTCTGTAACAAACCCACTCTGTATCACACCGATTCCGTGGGCTGTCCGATCCACAGCGAACGGGCCCCGCCTCTGTGCTCTCGCCCCGCCCACCACGTAACCACCCAGCCACACACACCCCCTGCCCATCGTCGTGTATACGGAACACGCTCGTACGTACACTAACACGATCCCGTGGCCCGCGAGTCTCCACAACCGACACACGCACACAGAGACACGCACGGTGTCGGGGGTTTATTCTTAATCTTCTGCATTCACTTTGTTCAAGCTTCACAAGCCACTTTGTGTCGTGTGTGTAGGACACGCGTTACGTAGATACGTAGCCGCGGTTCTCGAGCTTCGAATATAACCCGTCCCTCCGACAGGTAAGGGGAGGAGATGACGCGCCGCAGAGCATCGCTGGCCGATCGATCAACGCCCGACGATCCATCGAGAAACGTCCCGGGGAAACGTAACCGCGGTCTCGCGTCCTTCGATTAATCGGGAATCGGAATCGATCGAACGATACCCAATATCGGCCAGAGGAGAAGGAACGTGCTGGGAGATCGGAACCGATGTCCCGTCCGTCCCGCCCTCCTCCTCTCCGTCACCGTCTCTAGATTCGTTCGGCCTCGGTCCGGCCCATGCCACGCCCACAACCCTCCTCCCGCCCGCCCAGTTTTTCTTCATCTTCATTTCTTTTCTTTTTACTATGTTTTCTCTTGTCTTGTTTCGTGTCCCGTTCATCGCTGTCGCCCCGTCTTACTCGACAAGTACAAAAGTATCTCATCATCTCCGCCATCACACAGCCCATGTACCGAGTGTTTTGAACACACAGAAACAGAAATAATTGGATTTGCATACAGAGTGTCTCGTTCAGCGAGGGCACCGCCCACTGCTTTCCGCGAAGGGCTCGTTCGCCCCTCCCACTTGATCGATTCTTCTTGGTTCCTCCTTCCATTACTCGCGTGCCCGCGCGTTACGACACGCTCTGTACACGCGTATATGTATACACATAAAACAGACACACACACACATACACTCACACATAGAATCTCCACACGTACACGCTTTTCTACAAGTATCATTCGTTTCCGTTCCACCAGCAGAATACGCATTTATCGCTCACTCTGTCTGCATTGCACCTCATCGCATCCCCTCGTTCGTTGGCTCATTCTTTTCACGCCGTAAAACATTATTTTCTTCTATATGTGTATGTTTGTGTACCGGCTGTTTCAAGGATGGGGAAAGGAGGCTATCAGGTGGCGAGCATGCTGAAGGTAGAGCTTGTTGCTACTCGAGGTCAACAAATACTTGCCACCGCCTCTCCGCGCGCGCACTGCTCTCGCGTGCTGACTCTTTTTATTCTCTGATCGCATCTCGGCCAGATAACCTTTCGTTTCTCCTAATTGGTAGAACGGGATTAAGAGCAGCGTGCACGCGCGAGGGAAAACCAGCGATCAACCATGTCACTGAGACAGCCTGTACGCATCTCTCTGTCCGTCTGCTTTCCTTTCTCGGCCACTTCCGATCACCGTTGCGCCGCCGCCGATAATCGAACAACTCGCTAACAAACGGAACTAACCGGGAAAAAACTAACAAAAAAAAAAGAAAGAAAAAAACACTGAAAGATCGATGATGCCAGCGCAGCATCGTCGACACACCGTATACGTATAGAGAGAGCATGGTCATTAGGTGTCCAAGCTAAGGAGCGAGGGGAAACGTATAAAACATCGAACGAGTCCAAAAAAAAAAAAAAAAAAAAATACACACTCACACGTAAATACGATTAAATAAATTATTAAAAGTGAAAGCCAAAAATCGATATAAGAACAGACCCAAAAAAAAAGAAACCGCAATCGGGGTGCAGTGCGTCGAGGAGAGCCGGCTCAGCGAGAGCTTTTGACGAAAATCCAACGGCGTCGCGTAAAAGCGAGACAAACAAAAGAAAAAAAAAACAAACAAACCATAAAGTTTAAAGCGTCCAAAAAAAGTTAATAGTCTGCCAAAAGTCCAATCAAACAAAACAAAAAAAAAATCTACTTTGATTATAGACCAATATGTGTAACAGGGATCGAGTGATGAAGAATTGGTTTCATGTTTTTCAAAAACAGATGGGGCCGCGGCCAGCCGGATGATATCGGTGCGATCAATCTCGGAGATGAGAAATTCGACCCTGACTCGGATAAAAAGCCGCGCAAAGGACAAATTCTATGGCTCCGTGGTCTAACACGACTACAGACACAGGTAACTATCCCTATCTCTCACTCTCATGCCATCACTCGAAGTCAGCGTTCTCTCGGGCCCCGCCCCCCGCCCTGTCTAACCCCGCCCACCCCATCCCCTGGTTAAAGATACCGAAAAACTCGATCGTATCGTCGAGAACACGATAAAAGAGAAGGACGGTGATAATAGAAACGTATAGAGTACAGCTGCGCGCGACGCTCCGACAATTCTCGTCGTCGTGCTCGTCGTCGTCGTTGTTGTCGTTGTTTTCGTCGTCGTCGCCGTCGTCGTCGTCGTCGTCGTCGCCGTCGCCGTCGTCGTCGTCGTCGTCGTTGTCGACGCCCCTTATCGCAGCCGCCACGCCCTGGTCATGTCCCGTCGATATTCGGGACACGGCTGGGTCATGGTTCACCGGTCTCTCGACCATTACCACTCTACCATGTCTCACCGAAAAACTGTTCTCGATTTTTGACCACCGTTGCCTGTGCAGGTTGTACTCCCGATTACAGAGAGCCGCGAATACCTTTCCTAAACAACTGTTCGATTCTTCGATGGTATAAGCCTTTAGGAATTATTTTCCCTATTTTTGGCAAGTATAGCTCCGTCAGGGGTCGCAAGACACGCTCTGATTCATTGTAGTATTTTGCAGGACGTTGGGATAATCGTTCCAAAAGGACTCTACTTGTACTCGAAACCTTCGGACAGCGAGAACTGTATGAGCAGGTCTCAACTCTCTGATCGATACGCGCGTCGATGTCCCAATGCTGGCAGCTGTTCGCATCATCGGAGTACACCCTGTACAAGCATATTCTGCGACAACTACGCGCCATATACCGCGTGATTTACGAGAAAAGGAACGCTCGAGGCATCATCGATCCATTCGAAGACGGAGGCGGTGGAATCGGCTGCTCCTTCGTCGGTCGAATCGATCGGTAGAAGTTCGTAGGGCGTTCGATTTCCTGTTAGCCGCCTCCGTACACTCTGTTCCATGCGTTTTCTTTCGTTTCCGTTTTACTCGTTTACGTTCAAACACGTTCTTTACCTTGGTTTGCATTTTCAGTTGAGTTCTTAACCGCGCGAAAAAGAGAAACCGATCGTAGCCGCGAATTCGCGTCCTCCATCGACGAACCTTCGAAGAAAGCCGACCCAGCGGACCGCCCAACCGCGTCTCCGTCCAGTGGAAAGCCACACCCCCCCCCCCTTTCTCGAATGGGTCACGCCCCCCGAACCCGTCATTCGCTCGGTTCCTCGACGAAAAGGTTCCTCCTTCGCGAGTCGAACGATCAGGAGACAAGAGAGGAGACTGCGTCGCGTAGACGAGGCGCAGAGGCAGATCAAGCCGAAAGCTAATCAGTTTCTCGTCCCAGGGTCGAATCCTCTAGGGACCATCCTCCGGCTAGGTCTTCCAAGAATACTTCCTCGATCATCTCCGCAGGCTGGCTTCTCCGTCGGGAGAACTCGCTCCCACGATCTGTATGGCGGTTCGAACCGGGTCCGTCGAGTCGCGACGAACCGATCTCGAGGTGTGACACGACCCTTGCCCGTCTCTGAAATTTAATCTAAAAACACCATTATAGCTCGTCGAAGTCTACCGGGTTCGGTTGTGGGCTCTGTAGAAATTGTTACGGGGACGGCCAAGGGTCTACCAAACGAGATTCTCCGAAGAAGGCTCGCCAGGCTTAGAGCAGCAAGTCCCCGGATTCCCTAATCCATCCGAGTCCCTAGGACCACCTAGGCCCTTTAGACCGCTAGTCGTCGATTTACCGTCAAGTTAGCACTGGTCCATGCAGTCCTCGGTCCGTCCCAAAGCGACCTCTGGTCCCCTGCTCTGCTAGGATTCTGATAATTGATAATCTGTTCTACGAACGCTCGTTTCTCAGGGAATCCTCGAACGCTGATTTGTTCGACCTTTTGGCGATTGTTTCTACTTGCTCGGCAACAATATCGCGCTCCTACACTGTGAATAGCTAAGCATCGATCGCATGGACCTTAGTTTCAGCTCAATTTTATATTTTGTGGAAAGAAATTGCATATTGAGTGGATTTTGTTTGACCCGATAAATATTTTAGGGCAAGGATAAAGCGATCGGTTGAGATTCCATCTACCCGGATTTTCTCTGCATAAACAATTGTTCGTTTCCGTCCAATCGCCTGTAACAGATGTCGCGTCCGACGACGTCACCGGTTTCCACTCGAGAGTGGCGCAAGTAGAAACGTCGAGCATCCGTCGGACGTTGAATCTTCGCGATCGATTCCCTCCGAGACAAAGTTCCGCTTCCGAATATGTGTTGAATCGAGTTTCGACATGGAACGAGGACGACTTAGAAATCGACACTCGAGCGAGAGTCGGGAAGAACGAACAACAGCAGCCTTTCTCTCGTCGACGGCGACCGTGTGTACAGTTTTCCGTTTGACTTTCAGTTTTCCGGTTGTTTTCTTTCGAGGGAACACGGGTTACACCTGATGAAGCTAGCGCATACTTGACCGAACCGTTGTTCTCGCGATCGTGCGGGATCTCGATCCTCGCTGTCGCGAGATCGGCGGTCGATCCCGATTCGTCCGTTGATCCCACGTTCGCTCGTGCGATCGCGCTGTCGCCGGTAATTTCATAGCGGAAATTGTTGTTGATAACGCACGCTCGAACCGCGGATCTGGACGCGACGAATCGAATACTATATCACCACATTCTTTATTCCGTAACGACTCGTACTTCACTTTTCTCTTACTCTAATTTCCTTTCTTCTTACTCTGATATAACGCTCTATACTTGTATACATACTATAACTGTTGGTATTATTTTTTTGTTCTCTCGAAAACATGGGAACGAAACAAAACGAAAAAGTAAGGAGGAGAGAACGTTTACCCGGTGTAAATCGTTCTTTCTGCGAACACGTAATCTAATAAGAACAAACAAACAACAAGCAATTAATCACCAACGACTCGGTTAAGCTAATGATGTAAATTGAATGTGTAACCTACTTTCAGACGAGCAATAGAACTCTGGTGCAGAATGTATCTGTGACAGGCAGATCCCCCTCTCAGGATTACTATATGGTTAGTCCGCAACTCCAATCTCCGCACTGTTTGACCGTTCTTAAATATTAATTATTGATTTTTTCTATCTATCTATCTATCTATCTATCTATCTATCTATCTGTCTGTCTGTCTCTATCTATATGTTTGATTTTCCATTAACCAGTTTTTCGCCTATTTACCGATACACTTTGTTTGGTTGTTCCTTTCTCCATCCAATGTACCTTTCTTTTTCATTTTCTTCTCACCGTTTTGCTTTCCAGTTTGACGTACTTGGTTTCCCGATTTCACTTCCGTTGTCTAACCGTTCTTTACTTTCTCTCTCGCTTCTAATTTCATTCCTGACACAAAAGTTCTGTTTTCTTTCTCGACTACTCCGTTCTCCCCGCTTGATTCAGTTTCTTTGTTCATCCTCTAACAACACCGGTACTCCCGTCTCTGTTAAGGCGCGGACACACTGGCATGCAACCAGCGATATTTTTCGCGAGAGCAACTCGCAGAACTGTACACTCGATTGGAAATATTATAAACATGTATCGTTACGCTCTCCAATTGCCGCGAGCTAGTCACAAACTTCTGCCGATCGCTCTCTTCGAGTCGCTCTCGATAATAATATCACGGGTCAGTTGCCAGTGTACTCGCGCGCCTTCGCAGCCGTCCGTCCCGTTTGTACCCGTTTTCAGTTTTTCTATTCTGGTTGGTTGTCTGCCTCTCTCCGACGTTTATATATCTCTCGCGCGCCTGTCTTTCGCTGTTCCGTTCACGTCGCAGTTTTGCTTGCGAATCGCGAGTTGCTTCTACTCGCTTAATTTTTGTTTGTTTGTTTGGTACGCCGCGCCGGGTTCACACAGCGAAGAGATATATCCACCAATTGGTTTCGCACCGTCACAACCACCCCGACAAAATCCGATATCGAACTTCACGATTTTCTCAAGACCACCGACAACATTTTTCCTCCACTCACGAATCAGTCTGAACGATTTTTTTTTCAATTCTTCCCCCCTGATAATACAATCTGATCATTTCAGTTGAGATTGTTACATAAAAGTTGAATTTTAAAATTTTTGTTTTTGGTACCGTACAATTATCGACAATTCTATCAAACACGCTTCCGGTATGTAAAATGTTTTAACTTCTGCTCTCTGTATTTTAGATTCGAGCAATTCGCAGGACAATTCGATTAACTACCTTACTGGTATTCCTTGCGCTTGCAACTGAGCCCAGTACCGCCGAATGGCAAAAGAATTTTTACAAAAGAATAGTACGCTGTTCGATCAATTTTCTTTTTACTTTGTGGAGTTGATCGATTTATCTGACAAACAAGCGGCTCATTTATTGTACGTTTTGTAGCCGGGACCCCGTTGCATAGCGTTACAGTGGTCTTCGGAGAAAATCGTGGAAGGTTTCATCCCAAAATTCGCTACCTCTCTTCTACTCGACCTGTTGGCTTCGAATGTTTAATTGAACGATAAATTTCTGCTAATCTGTTTGATCGGCGCCAACAGGCTCTCCTTCGATACTGCTTTTGTCTCCTTTGGAAACGACACGTTCAACTTGCCGATGATTTTTGGTACTCTTCGCTGACTGTACAGTATACCACACGGCGCCACGCCAAGCGTTGATATAGCTGCCTCCTCTTTTTTGCTTTCGGTGTGACAAATTATTCGTAAGGACAATTTATATTTGCAGCGATCGCGGTGGCTCGTCGAGCAATAAACTGTTCTAGGCGAGTACTGTTCGAGGGCCGTCGCAAACTCACTCGAGGACTCGAGTTGAACGTGTTGGTGCACTGTATGCCACCCGCGGAGAAAACATATTTCATTTGTATAACGAACCGGAGAGAACCTGTTTCTTTCGAACTGTCCGGATTTGTTCTAACATGTTCAGACTATCTACTGTCGTGTTTTTATGCATCTCGATCGTCCGAAGTACAACAATTATTTCCACCCGAACTAGACGCAAATCACAGGCAAAGAAGTCTGATCGTTTAATTTATTTTTTAAATTTTAGGTAGGGGTGGCATACAATAGACCCTTCCCCGTTCGAAGGGACACAACCCTCTACCAAAATCCATGAACCCAGTTCTCCACCTGATTTTGTTTCTTTCTCCGACCCCCGTTTACGTTGAATTCTGAGGTGTTGCATGCACGTCTGTGCGTCTGTATGTACGTATACAATTTGCCCGTATATACGTCTATATACGTAGATATATGTATTTATACACACGTGTATGTGACATGCATGCGCGTATGTGTACGCGTATATGTATGTGTATGGGTATATATGTGTGCAGGACACACATACACGCGCGACAAGGTACTATTTATTATTATGATTATTCTCTCCCCTGACACCCCCCACCCCCTACGATTAAATTGATTGAACACACTATTATTTCAATTTTCTTTCTCTTCGAATCTCTCCCCCTCCCCCCACCGCGAATGATGATTTTACGACGATCGCGTATCGACGTGTTCAGTTTTCTCCCTTCTATGAAACCCCGCCCCCCCTTCTCTCTTCTCTACACAGGATATACAACCGGCCTAGAATTATTTTTGATTCCTCTACTCTGTCCGTCTGTCTGTCTCTCTCTATTTTCTCTCTCTCTCTCTCTCTATCGGTCAATCACACGTCAGTTTCAGTTTCAGGGGAGGATTCTGTTTGACGACAAGAATCATCGAGCCACGGCATGGCTTACTTTCGATTTTCCGGAGACTCTTAACTGGACAAGCGCTGTGCTGGGGAGCTGCCGAAAGATCCTCGGAGAACAGCCGAATCTAGAAACGAGATCGCTATCCGTTCTCGCGTTATGCCTGCTTGGAACGTCCTCTCTAAACTCGTCCCGAGACAGCTAACTGGAAAAGGACTGGTCGGGTATCCCTTCCTTACTAGCTAGCTTTTGTACAATGTCAGCAGATACAGTCGACTGTACGTCATTGTACGAAACGCCTCGTTTAGTTGGGATGCTGTTCTACGAGTGGATAACGCAAACGGATAGCCTCTCGGTGGTTGCCGCAACCGGTTCCCCGGCACGGCGCGTGCCAGTCAGAAACGAAAAAGAAAGAAAGTCTGCGATCACCGCGTTCAGAGTTGTTTGTTAGCGCCGAAGGTCGCGCCCCGGGATTCCTGCGCAAATATTGCCAAGAGACACACCTAAACACTGTCAGAGGTTCTACTTGTTCGTCCGCATCTCCGTCGTGGCCGGCGGTAGCCGGCGACAGGAACCGGTGCGAGACGAGCCAATTGAAATTACCATCCGACCGGAGAACGGAAATCTCCGTTGGCCCGTCTCGTACGGGAGGTAGAGCGTCCGCTCGATAACGGCTCTCGCGCCTATCGAGCGGCCGCGGTACACTAGTTCGTGCGGCGAATATTAAGAGAATCCGATGAATACGATGCACCTGCAACAAAGCATACTACCGCCCCGCACCAGCAAAAACCCCGCTCCTCCCCCAGAGTACCTTGTGCGTGTGTAATGCGTGTGAAAGCTCTCTGCATGCGGACGGAACACGTTCCAATCGTGCCATCGCCAACACAGAAAAACAAACAACAAAAAAAAAAAGACAAGAAAAACGAAACGTGTGATCGGTGATCGAAACCAAAGGGCCGGAAACGAAGCTAATCCTCCGAAGCCACTTTTCACCGAAATTTCCTGCAGCTATTATAATATCTCCCTTAGTCCTGAGAAAGCTGAGAGCCAGCCCCTCTGTTCTCTCTGTCGCTATTTTCATTTCTGTTTGTTTAACCGTTGCAGTGTGCCGTTTGCTGTGGTTACCATTAACCTGTTATGCAGTGGTGTATGCATCGCCAAACGCATCGTGTATCTCTCTCTCGATGTGCGTGCGTCTGTGATGTATGTGCAACACACACGTGTCTGTTTGTCCGTCTGTCTGTAACGTTTGTCTGTAAGTGTCCGTTTGTCTGTACGTGTCACAGTATGTGTCTGTTTCTGTCTGTCTGTTTGTCTGTTGTGTACACGACGAAGCTCAGCGAAACTCTTCACACGGGGGCATATTTGTACGAATTGGCAGTCAATTTCTATATATATATATATGTGTATGTATATATATATATACATATAATTTTGCATTGGTTCACGCTGGAAACACAATTCTTCTTGGGCTCTCTGACGGGCGCTGGAGGCTCGAGAAACTTCAAAATGGCCATTGGCGTTTCTGTCTCGATGCGAAGCTTCGCATTTCTTGCTAGGGCTTTTCCAAGACTGGTGATTTCACGTGTAGAGTGAGTCGACGAAAACTGTTCAGAGCCTCCAGAACCTGAAGCAAAAGCAGAGAGCCCCGTTCGCACAGACACGCACACCCGCGGAACTCCTGTTCAGCAGGCCTCGTGAAGCTTTTCAAAGGTATAGAGAAAAAAAAGACCTGGGACACACACTTACTACGCTCAGCGTGCAACGGATGACTCAGAAAACGCCTAACTCAGAAACAGACTAAAAAGAAATCAAAAGAAAAAATACAAGAAAACACGCTGTAAAAAAAACTGATATCGACGCTAAGGAGAGGATAGATGTAATTAAGACTGATGGTATGATTTATGGTGTTTGTTAGCCAGCGGAACCCATTCGGGAGACTGAGGTATAACGGGGCGGCAGTCTTGCCCGCCGCCACACTTATCCTGTCGGAGTACAAACAAGTACGTAGCTCATAGTAGATCGCATCGCCTGCCGTTTAAGATACCGTTGTACCGTCGACCTCGCCGTCACGTACGCATACACACAGGACGGGATATCCTCGACGTACGTGATTCGCGGCGATCGAGAAACGTCGCCGTCGGACCTGGCCGTTGACACTCTCCAATCTACCTCCAAATATCGTTCCCCCTCAAGGATTCTCCTCCAAGGATCGTTCCTCTTCTCTCCAAACGGTGACGTGCACCTGGGAGTCCTCGTAAAAGCGTTCTCTGCCAGGTAATCGCTATTGTCGACACTGTTAACGCCTTCGGCTGTATACTGTGACCTTTTGTAATTATTTCTCCGATACTCCACAAGCATTGCAATCTTCGTTTCGAAGTCGAAAAAACAGAGAGAGCTCGTTAAGCTGTAGAGTATACCAAGCACAGAAGACTAAAGGGAACACATTTTATGGAGCACGGAAACTGACCACTATAATAATACTATTTTATAACGAGAATATGTCTATCTAGATTTTTAGTCATTTATTTTTATATTATATGTACATGTACCATTCAGCAAACTTCTGACGGAGCTGGCTAGAGTGCTTGCGGAGCGTTGAGAAAATAATTCCAAACCGATACCTGGCTGCGAAGGCTCTAAGAGTGTGTTCTGGGATTTTTTCAGAAAAAAAAACTGTTGAACCATCTGCTTTGGGATTTTGTCATATTTGTTGGTATTCGAAGCACATATGCGAAAAACCGATTTTCTCTTGTTTAAATGAAAAACCAGAATATACCTCGTCGGTGTCTAGAGGATAGACAGCGGAGGTGCTCCAGGTGCTACGTTAGGAAGATTCCAGTGTGGTGTTTCTGCTACTTGATTTTTCTTTGGTGCGCATAGATCGGACCAGGTCCACGGCGACGGATGCTTCGTGACAGCACTGTGTTTTTGTGTCTCGCCAGGGGGGCTTTTCGGCTGGTCTCTGCTGCTGGCTGGTTGTCAGTGCCACCGACCCCCCCCTCGCTCCTTATTCAGTAGCCTTAGCTCTGTCTGACATGATTGTGTGTTACGTGTATTCCCGCGCCCACTACTGTGTCGTTTCACGTGTTGTGTCTTCATGGATACTACTACCACCACCACAACAACAACAACCGCCGTCGCTGCGATGGTTAAAAGAAAGGCGTCTCGTCTCTAGAGAAATCTCGAGAACATTCTTTCTTTCATCCACGCCACGTCGCGCTGCTTCTTTTCCTGTTTCGTGTTCATTGTATCTTGCTTTGCGTTTGTTTGGCTCGCATTCTTGCCGAAGACCAGTCGAACTCTCTCCCATCCGCAAGCGTGTGTCGATCCATCAGCTTCAGTCACCTAACTTCCATCAGCGGGCTCACTCGAGCTTCAAGGCCCACGGTGATTTAACTGGCGCGATGATCGCTGAGCAATGTTATCTTTCTTTCAGTATTATTTTTATTATCATCATTCATGTATTTGTAAGAAACGAATCCGAGTGTGTTCATCCTTAATCTTTGCTCAGCTGAAACCGCAAGCGAAAACACCGTGCGATTAGCACGATCCTGAAGCGTCCCTGGACCAGGCACGGCCTCCGTTCGCTCTGTGGAGCGGTCTCCGGATGCCATTCGTTCCGAACGTTGCTCTGGCCCCGCCCACAGTGCCCCGAGGAGCCCGCGCCCGCCCAGCGGAGTCGAGAGTCGCCCGTTCCTCAGACTAAACCTTCTCTCGTGGTTCGGTGTGCGAGTGTGCGTGTGCACGAGTGTTCCGTGTGCGCATTGCGTGTGCGTATTATCATTAACACGTCGTCGCGTCTACAGATAAGGGTGGTTGACTTGCAGTGGGTTGTGTCGATCTGTGCGTGCGCGCGTGTGTGTGTGTCTCCTAAAACAAAAACCGACGAGCGGATCGCGTCGAACGCAAGCGATCCACTGTTGGCTTTGTGTACGAACGATTGACGATATATCGCACGATCGATTTAAACCGATGCCAGTTGCCTCGATCCGGGATCGACGGCAACGATCGGGAAGAATGATAATCGGAGGAGCACAAGCGAAAGATTTCACCCTAGATATCCGTCCGGTAGACGGTTCTCGCATCCCCCACACACCCCCACCGAAGTCTACCGGAAATGAGAAAAATCCGGAACACGTTGTTTCTCGAGTACATACCTGTGCGTGTAAGTACTGGGATATATCAATGAGAACCGGCGAACAGATACATTCCCTCTGAACGGGAAAGCGATTTATCAACAATATTGAATGGTTGAGTAGCATGACTACCAAATTCTATTTATAATGTCACTAATGCTCTCTCTCTCTCTTTCTCTCTCTCTCTCTCTCTCTCTCTCTCTCTCTCTCTCTCTCTGTTTATATGTATATATGTATGTATATATATACAGATGTGTATATATGTATACATTACTCTGTCTCTGTCTGTCGTCTATCACTTTCTCTTTTCAGAATATACACAACTCCTCTCTTCACTGACTACTCTACTCGCTTCACTCTGTCGCCAATGATATCACGCTGAATACTCTATCTCTCTCTTTCTCTCTCTCTCTCTCTTTCTCTCTCTCTCTGTTCCCTCTGTGCTCGTCGTGATCGACGGGTCGCTGGTCAAGCGTGTGCTTCATCAAAAAGAAAAAAATATGTTCGGTTCAGGACTGTCGCGGACCATTCCTAATCGGAGAATTAGCCTAACGGGAGATTCGGTTCCCGAGCGGTCGTCTAGATTCTAGATATATCTAGAAGTCCTTCCAGAAGACTCACTCGGTCCAAGTGGAGGACAGTCCTCCGGTCTAGGCGTCCGAACAGGACCGGTTTCGGACAGGTTTCTACGTTGCCGCTCTGGCCGGGCGTCCCCTCGGGGACAGGCAAGGCTAGGCAAGTCCCAGTTCTAGACTATCCCGAACAAGGTTCTGACCCTTCAATCTAGAATCTCCTCACTCCCGTGTTTGATTTAACGCAGTTGCGCCAAAGCTTTCAGGCTGTGATTACCTCGTTACACGTCACTGAAACGTGACACCGCCGATTAGCATCCAACGTGGCCGTGCCGCTTTTGCCTTCGTAAACGCGACAACCTCTGAGGGGTTCGCGGAAGTCGCATATCCGGTGCTACGGCACACGGTGCAGCCGCCTTGGGTCGTCCTCCGGAAGAGAAGATGCTGCTGCCGAAAACCCGTCAGACTCGTCGGGAGACGTTGGGCCGAGGACTGAGCACGCTTCCGGAACGACGCTTCGCACGGTGGACCGCTCCCGCAACATAGCTGAACGTGCGAACTACGTCCCTGTACAATGGTCATTCTATCAAATGCAACGAGCCACTTTAATATCCGAACACTGTACAATTTATATTTCGCTGCGCTTCGTCCGCGACGAGGAAGGAAAAATTTTATAGTGTCCTCGAATATCGAAGTAACTCGGCTGTAAGTGCGACCGAAAAATCAACTCGTAAATCTCGACGATCCCCCAGATGAGCAATATCTGTGATTAACACGTTGAATGCCACGCAAGTTTAACAGGGATTGCCCGTGGCGTCACGACGAATTTTCTATTATACGATACATGGGCGCGCCGGTCACTGGTGGCCCCCGTGGCATTCAACGCGTTGATAATCTGTACGATTAACAGAGAATTTTGTTCAGCTTTCTCGGTCCACCGGGTGCCGCGAGTTTGCGAAGCTCGTTCGCGTCGTTGCCGAAGAATGTTGTTCTCAGCCCCACGGCTCCCCCGGTCGTTGTTGACGCAGTCCGACGTCCACATTCAGCGCAAGTAGATACAGAACGATCTCTCGGGCTCCCGTTTGTTTGCCTCCCCCTGCGAACAATTCCTGCGGCTTTCCCAATACAGTTGTCATAGATAGGTACGCACAGTAAAAGGTAGATGCGCGCATGTTGTACCGCCACAGTGAACGTTGTTCTCGGCCTATTGCTAGGCGACGTAGTTGCCAACACACCACCACCCGCCCTCCGTGACCCAGCCTCTGACAAACGCAGACCTGTGAACTCGGGTGAAATGCAACCAAGTCCAAGACGACCAAGAGAGAACGATCCAACAACGTGTGCGCCAGAGACACGCGCGCGTGTAACATCACATACACCCCCAGAAACACATACAACCAACGTATATACTCGTTCCCGGGGAGGAACGGAAACACAGACACGAATATACATATATATATATATATACACACATACAGACACGTAACACAAAGAAAACGTCTTCGATACGAGAAGCAAAGCCCCGCAAGAGAACCGGGAAGTACAAGGAAAACGCACCGAAAGAACCAACGACTAGAACAGCGTGCACCGATCACCGTCATCCGGATTGCCAGCACCGAAACGATCATAATCTCCCACAGGCCGGATTAGTGCAATCGTTTGTTCAACGTCTCGGTTTTAGCGAGAAACTCTTGCGCGTTAAACGCGACTAATCGCTCGGTAGTATTTATTTTTCTTGTTTTCGGACCTGTTGCGCTAATCCGGACCGTGCCATAAATGCGTCGTATACAGGGTGAGTCACGCGACACGGAACGCCTAAATTTTCCTTATCGAACGAAAAGTAAATCGTGAATATTTTTATAACGAAAAGAGAGAGTTTAAGTCGCACTATTTCCAGCTCAGTAACAGCATTGAG
This sequence comes from Lasioglossum leucozonium, assembly GCA_028454225.1. Lineage (NCBI taxonomy): Eukaryota > Metazoa > Arthropoda > Insecta > Hymenoptera > Halictidae > Lasioglossum > Lasioglossum leucozonium. Next base: position 6,689,100 of record CM052218.1, read on the forward strand.
AAAAGAAGTAAATGAGCTTTTCTACCTTGAAATGAACACAGACAATTTTTCATGAGAGAAAACATTCCAGAAATCTGCATTTTTGCTGAGGCCCAGGCGTTCCCATTGTCGTGGCTCACCTTACGAATATATACATGTATACAGGGTGTCCTCGAACTGTACACCTCGAGAAGAGGCCGAATCTATGCGGATGAACAACCGTAAAATTCGTGACGTTAATTAATATTGTTGGAGTCAGAACAGTGCTCCAAGCGGCATTCTCGGCCTAAGTATAGTCCACGCTTGTGTCATCGCATAAATTCAGCTGGCCTCGAAGACACCCTGATTATATATATATATATACAGGGTGTCTCATCTAATTCGAGCTCTTTAAACACCTCGGTTATTATTGACAATGGAAAGAAATGTCTGAGGAAATTGCGACTAGAAGCGGTAAATATTGCGATGGGTAAACAATTTTTCTCGCTATAGCATGTTGCAAAGTGTCGAGGCCGTCGACATTTTTTAACGAGACCGAGAGAAATCCATGAAGAAAATTTTTGCACTCAAATACTAATATATTTGTATCTAAGAAATTTCCAAAAATGTAAGTGTTGCGAATACCAGTAACAGTAATAAGATCTACGGTCCCATTTTAATAAAAGATCGACGGTCTCGATATCTCCAAAAAAAAAAACTAATGCAACCACGAGAAAAATATTTCTCTAGCCACAACGTTTGCCAATACGAATTCGACCGCGTTTCCCTCCGAAATTCGTTCCGATTGTTAACGTTAAACGCGGTGTTTAAGGGGATCTCGTTCTATGGGAGAGCCTGTATATGTTTGTACACGGGAGAAAGAAATCTTGAGCCAGCCACACGTAACACAATCGCTAGACCCGAGCGGAGAAACTCGCCAACAAACAAACACACACAGTCTCGGGCGAAAAGAAAAAAAAAAAAGAAAAGATGGTCGTGCTTGTGTGTCGCTAGCTTAGCTCCTCGCTCTCCTGATTAGAACGTCCTTGTTCCCTGTCTTTTGCAGCTTCGAGTAATCAGAGCGTTCAAGTCGACTCTGGAAGATTTGGAGGAGCGTCGCTCTGTCCATAGTTTACACAGCTTACACAGTATGCGCAGCTCACGCAGCCACACCGGGCCCCGACCATTCTCTGACTTCACATACATTGACGAAGACCCGACAAACACCGCGGTGATCGGCATCGGCAGGTTGCCGGCCAAGGGGGCCGACACCGTTAACACAGCCACGGCGATTGCAAACACGATTGCGGACCACGCTGCGGCCAGGATCAACAGCAACAGCGCCGTTTCCACGTCGCCGCTGTTGCTCACCGTCTCCGGACCCGGCAACAACGCTTACAACCATCATAATACCATTCACAACACTACCACTACCACCACTGCAACCACCACCACCACCAATGACAATAGATCCTCATCCAATAGCGCCAACCCGAGCCAAACCAACCATACGCAGATGCAGAGTAGCAACAGCAGAGACAACACCGCCACCATCACCGGAAACTCCCCGCTTCTCAGCTCCAATAATCTGGCCCTTCCGGAATTGACGAAGCTCGTGCATGAGACCAGCATTTAAAGGCAGCTTTGCGTGTCGCCACTCTACACAATCCCAAAACTCTTTCTCCCTCACCCCTCGAAAAAAAACCACCACCCCCCCCTATCGTTTTTATCTCTGTATACCATACTCTGTTTTCTCGCGAAATCTAGAGAAAGAAATCCCACTCTTTCTATAATCCCCCCGTATCTCTGCGTCTCTGTCTACTAGCGTGACCAGCGAATATCTTCGATATATCAGCTTTTTCTACACCGTTCTTCTATCTCCGTGTTTCAGTTTTGTTTGTCTGTTACAGTATACCGATAGCCGCTGCTCGTGCTCTCGCGCGTTGCCCGCGACGATTTCGCACGATCGTCGTCTCCCTAGGCCGCACCCCTAGGACCGACCCATAGCTCTTTGCGCGGTTCAGATTGAGAGTTCCGTTTACGAACAAAGCTGTGGAGGTAAATTTGCAATGGGTTTGGCCCGGATGGACGATCCTCGAGCGAAGATTCTAGTGCGGAAGGTGCTAGCCGGAGACGGTAGACGGTAGAGGACATCTCTGATCGATGATCGTCCATTCGGCAATAGTCGTCCTAGTCGAGAGATGGCTTTCGTCGAATAGCGCGGGCCGAGAACACGATCGGCTCGAACCGTGTGCGATGCTGGACCACGAAAGCCTCGAACCTCTGACTCGCGTTCGTCTGTCGATAGTTTTTCTCCATCATCGTTGCCGGAGAAAAAAAAAAGAAAAAGCAAAACGACTTCTGTCTCTCGTCGCGCGCGCGCGCACTCGCGCGGACCGGTCGTCACCGATAATTCTGTCTAAACACGCTCCGGTTCTAAAGTTATCCTTTCGATGAAAACGGTTCTTTCTTTTTTTTCGATGCTTCGGATGGTTCCGCCCGCGCACGCGCGCGCGCGCGGAGCGTTTTATTACTTGGAGAGCCGTATACCGGGTGACTCGCGCGAACCGCAGTTAAATCGAGATTAAACGCGGAAACCGGTAGCGCGCGACTCAGCCCGATTATACTCATTGTCAGTACACACACATTATGATACTCAGCTGGCGTTTCGCGAGCTTCTCTCTCCCTCACTCTCGGCGGCCCGAGCTCCCTCTCTCACTCTCTCTCTCTCTCTCTCTCTCTCTCTCGGAGCAGTCGGGCGCGTCGTGATCTTTCTGTTTAATTCTCGTACACTCGATGACGATGATGAATTACGATATGTAACTGGACCCTTGCTTTTTTCTCTCGATGATCGTCTATACCGCCACCTGCCGATTTTTTTTTCTTGACGGGCGAGTTTCTCTTTTCTTTTTCGAACAGGCCTCCGATCCTGGCCCGCAATCCGCAATCTCTCTCGGCTTCGTACGGTGTGATATACGTGCGTTCCCTTCCGTTCCTCACTCCGAAGAAGAGCGTACTCTGTTTTTACTCGAACGACCGAACCGCCCACGATCCGCCGTTCCGTTCTACCGAGGGACTTTACGCAATTAAACGTGTTCCCGTTTCGGTTTCGTGTTCTTCGGCTCGTTCACTCGATTTGGGAGAGCAAGAGAGAAAAGGTACAAGTACTTAACGCTCGTTCGGAAGACAATTCTGGGAACGACCGTGGCAAAGGACGTACTTAAATCGTCGGATCGAGTCTCGTCGCTGTCCCGCTCGCCCTTCATCCCGATCCGAGTATCTTCGAAGGAAACCGCGCGCGACGGAATCTTGATCTCGCGAAGATGATCCATCGATAGCGTATCGTCGCCCGCGTTGTACAAATTGCTGTCGCAGGGAACCTCGGTTATCTCAGACAACACAGCTGGTCACGCGTTCAACGGGTTCGCTACCATCTCGCGCGATTTACTTAAAGACAATCAAATTCATTTTATACACTTTGCTATTCAAAGTGCAGCACGGCACGATGTTCGCGCGTCGCGTTTAACCCTTGTGTCTCGATAAGCGAAATGTTCGACGATATCGTTCGACGATGTTGCACCTGGCGGTTTAAACGCAAATGTTTTTTATTCGAATGTAAATTAATTATTCTAACCATCCACGGAACGTCTACGATAATTCTGCTATTCGCCAATGAAAATGTTAAAGAGATTTGTGAAAATAATCGGAGGATGGGTTATCGACATAAACGGCTAACGCTTCAACAGCGAAGATAAGCAGCGAAACGAATGCTGGTAGCGAACGCGAACGTTGTCAGACGTCTGACCGACACCACCGAGACGCCGTGGACGTGAACAGAAATATCTTTAATTTTTTTAGATTACTTTACGCGGTAACCGGAATCGAGGACCTATTTATTTTATTTATTAAGCACGTAGACTAAAAATTAGGCTAAATAATTTTATTAATCTGTTTGTATGGTATTTATTGTATTTTTTATCGTGCACATTTGTACAATCACGACTGCGCGCGCGCGCGATCCACAAGCTATCCGATCATGTTCGTCGCGGAGCACGGCCCGCGCTTTGCATCGGCATTTCGTAATCGGAGGATCTACGCGACACGCGTTGATGTGTAAATAATTTTTTAATCGAACGAACGACGGATTTTATTTATATCAAGGTTTCGTCCGATGCTCGTTCCTCGGCGATTTCGTTCCACGAATCCCAATCGAATTGCCCGGCGGGGACGGCGTTACGAGAAACGCGTCACTTATTCTATACCTTTTAACCGCGAATCAAGCCCCGGACGGAGTCAGTCGTAAACAATCGTCGTGTTTCTGTTCCGTTTCGATCACTTAAAAACGTCGACTTAAAAAACCGCCGCGCTTAGCCGCGTCCACTGCCAGCTTCGCGGGCCAGAGATACCGAAAGAAAAGACACACACGCACACATACACACGTAGAGAGAGATAATTTGTGTGCAGTCGGGGGGGGTGGCAGAGAGAGAGGGAGAGAGAGAGAGAGAGCAGCTGCCACCCCCTACCCCACCTTCAAGTAGCCGTCGAACGTTAGTCTTCTCTCGAGCAAGATGCTTTCTCCAAGGATGTCGTGGAAAGGATCTGTGCGATCGCCACCTCAGGGATCTTCAAGGTGGCGGATTCGCGCGGTACTCGCGTGTGATTCTGATCGTATTCTTCTTCGACTCGTCTCGTTCCCGTCCTCTCAGCGTTTCCACCACGGAAAAGGGCTTTTTCTTCGACGACCATCCCGAAAGTTTCACCATAAACGAGTGAAAGCGCTGAGATCGATAGGGAGCTTTACGCGTACAGATCTTGCTGCTTCGATTGTGGGAATAGTTCACCTGGAAAGCGTGCGCGTGCCCGCGCGTGGGAAAGAGCGAATGAGAATGAGAACGAAAGGGAGAGAAGGAGAGAATGGTGTCGTTCACGCACACACACACACACACATACACACGATGTAAAAAATAATTGACACACCGGCGACCACAGCAGCGTTGCGATCGAGAGAAGACGTTCGATTTCTTTCGTTTAAACGTGTGACGTATTCCGAAGGGAAAATAGGAAAGGAAAAAAGCATTTCGTTTTTGACAACACCGCGTTTTCAAACGAATAGAACGAGAAAAGCAGAAAATATATAGGGAAAAAAAAACTGAACGATATTTGACTAACGATAATAACGATCACGTAGGGAGTATAATATATGAACATATATTATTAATTTTTTCATTAATTCTTATTAGCGATTATTATTATTGTTATTATATAAAATAAAGTTTAAGACACGTTATCCGAATGTTAATTGATCCAGGCCGATCAGCAGAGGGCGCGTTCAACATTCCTTGTTTCGTCGTCTCGTGTTCTTTTTCTTTTTTAAAGTTTGTCCGTTTTAATTTGCGACTGTGTTATGTACCGGTACGTGTTTCATCGTTTTCGTTTGTGCGTTTTGTTTAATACCGAAAAGGGAAAGAAAGCGTGCGTTGTCGTTGAACGAACCGTCGCCCGTTAATCCTCTGCACCGTTATCGCCGTGCTGCGTTCTCTTTTTGTTTTGGCCGTCGCGACTCGATTGGTGAGACTCGTTGTTGACGGAAGTGATGAGGCGAGAAGAGAGTAATAATAATAATAATAACAACAATAACATTGTAAATACCGTTTCGCCGTAGAGTTTTCTATCGATTTCTCTTTAGCTTGTAAAACACTTAATCCGTAGGTCGTATTAATTTAATCGCTTCTCGGCATTGATAATCGGGGTTTGGGTTCTCTCTCTCTCTCTCCCACACACACACACACAGACACAAACATATATTTTGCGAGAGAAACGAAATCGTTCGGATGGAAACAGACACTCACAAGTACAATTGCAACTCGTGCCTGAACCACACGATTGTTAGTATACATATATATATATATATACATATATTATACATTATACAGGGTGATCGGCTAAGCGTGCCACCTAAATTATACACGAGATTGTTTACGCGTAATTCAGGTGTCATACTTTGCGGAATCGCCCTCTTATGGAGAGAGAAAGAATATATGCGTTGTGTAGCGGAACGCGCGCTGACACGATTTCACCGGCGGATCTCTTTGCGTTGAATCCGTCGTTGGGGTCGATGGGTCCGGACGTTCCGATTCACCGCGTGTACGTGTTCTACGTTTCGAAAAGAGAAAAGAAAAAAAAAAGCGAAATGGTTCGGATGAGAACCAGAACGAGAGACGAGACGCTTTCCGCGTCGAGAGATATTATTAGTATTAATTATTGTCTAGGCGCTTCGCGACACGAAGCGTTGCTCGCACGGCGCGAAACGAAACGACACGGCACGACACGTGTTTTTCCCACGGTCGTCTTATGGTGTGCGTGTGTATGTAACAAAATGTTATACGATTCCCCCGACCGTGATTGCAGAGGATTAATCGTGTGTCCCTGTCGGCGACCTCGATCGGCGCCCTCTACTGAACGAACGGAAGGCGCGCGTCGCGAACAAAGCATCCCCGTGTTTTTTCTCGATTCGCGATCCGTCCTTTGCTATATGGACATCTGCACGATCGCTCGGTCAATGAAAGAATGAAAAAAAAAAAACAAAAACAAAGGAAAAAAAGTAATAATAAACGAAATCGCTGACTTTTAACGGCAGTTGCCTACTCATCCGTGTTTCTCTCGTCAACTCCTCCCGACCGGTGGTCTCGGGGATCCAAAGAAGAGTCGAGTTCTATCTCGAACGAGATCGAGCACGATCGCGTATGGATCTGTGTGCGCGCACATACACACAATCCACACAGAGACACGCCATGCGAACACACCGTTTATATATAATATATTATATTAATGTATATAATATACGATTATATAATATATAATATATATCTGTGGTCTCTATATCCGCTTTTCGCTTGAGTCTGTGACACTCCTCTCTCTGTCTGCACAAAACTTCCTTCGCTCGTGTTCCTCCGCGACCGGCAGAACGCAACACACCGTCGTTTACCTGTGCGTCGCTGGGACATCGACGTCTTTAGATCCCACGTAGATCTCTGCCGAGGCTCGAGACAACAGGGTCTCCGACACATCGGTTTCCGGTTGAAACGGTCGGAACAACGGCAAGTCGCTTCTCCGTTCTCTGTCGTGTTACTCGCTCCTCTCATATCCCATGTCGTTTCCGAATTCGTTACGGACCGTGAACTCGCGTGTAACTCGCCGCTCTCGCTCGTGAGTCGATCGATCAATCCGTGTGAAATCGTCCACGATTATACATATATATGTACATGTACGTCGACACGACGCACCACCACTAAGCGTACAGCATCGAAGTGTCCGACTACGCGCGGACTCGCACTACTCGGTGGTGTCCGAGCGCGTACGCTGGCTCGTTCCACTTGTCGAGGTCCGACCGTGCACTCGGACCCCTCGCTACTTGGCCGCGACGCTACGGAGCCCCGTGTCACTGCTCACTGCGCGCGTGTCCGACCGGTCGCGGATTACGCTACTTGTCCGCTTGGTCTCTGCGAGGGTTCTCCTAACGGAAACGGTTACTCTCGCAACAACAAAAGAAGAACAAGAAAAGAGGAGCGTTCTCTGCCACCTGGACATCCCCGGGTGCCAACGAGAGGACGATCTCTCCCGGTGGTAGCGAACGCGATTCGATGCGTCTCTCACGATTCACCCTGTGTTTCGTCCTGTTGCAAAACTGTCGTTGTTCGATGATCACGATCGATATCGTATATCTCGCCGTCCGACGACGGAGCAACTCCGGGTAGCCTCTTTCTCTTTCTCTCTCTCTCTCTCTCTCTCTTTCTCTCTCTCTCGCCGTCGTTACGCGCAGCGGTGTTCTCGTTCCGGTAACGTGACCGAAAGAGACGATACTCTACACCGGCGTGTAAACCTCTCGACGGCGTTTCATATACCTTGCGCGTTGCATGTCACGAGCAATCCTCGGTTAATTCTGCTTTATCGAGTCTCTCTGTTTTACTTTTTTTTTTCTGTTCGTTTCGGTTTTTTATTCGGATCGCGCGCGCGCGTGTCTCGTCCGCGATGGTTTATACATTTTCTCGTGTTCTTTCATCCGACCAATTTTTTTTTTGCAACCGTACCCTCCGCCCGTCGGGTACCTCTCGGCTTGCGCCGTGGACCGACCACCCGGGTCGATCGAAAAGTATTTTTTCATGCGAGCGGGATTCGTTGCTCTTGCAAGTCGGAAGGTACCCGAATCGCGGAACGGCGTGTTCACGTTCGAATCGTGTCGAACGGCCCAGAAACGTTTTTGGAACAATGATATACGATTCACACGGTCTTATCTGGTTTATTTATATATATTTTTATATACAGGGTGCGACCGAATAACATGTACCAGCGGGCAGGGGGCGATTCTACAAGTGAATATTAATCGAAAAAAGAAATAACATTTTTTCGTATGACGCATGGGTTTTCGGGAAAATCGCGGTTACAGATCCGTCGGATTCGCGTGCTCTGGTATACGCAGGAAGTAGAATAGGTCGGTCATGATCAGACGCGTCAGACGATTCCTATCTAATAGTACGTATATTCGTTGTATTTTCAAAGTTTCGAAGTTTTCGAAGCTTCGGATGAAAAAGTTTTATTCTATATTTTTCTTTTATTTTCTCATAAGGAGACACCTCGTGCCCGCTCGTAGTTGTTATTCGGCCGCATCCTGTATAAATATATATATATATATACATATATACATATTATTTTTTTTTTTCTATTTTGTCTCTTGAAGCGATGTTCGAGGTGGTGTAATTTGCTAAGTGCGTATTGCTCGTTGCATCCTGTTATAACCATGTTATTATCCTTTGCTCTTGAAGGTAATAGGTGGCGAGTTGCAGGAACGTTTGATACCAGTACCCTACAGCAAGAGTTCGACAGACCAAGCTGTAAGCGCTCCTCTCTGCTCTATCTTTCTCACTTTCGCTAAATATTTTTTTTTCTGTCTGTCTGTCTGTCTATCTGTCTTCAGTTCTATGTATAACACACACACACAAGCATATCCACGCGACAGTGCCAAAGAGAACACACACACACGCTCTCGCACCATACAGATACAGACACACACACATTCTCTATGTTTTAATCTTTCTCTTTTCTACCTGTTTACCTGTCACTGTTGACGATTCAGTCCCAGTCAGCAAAATCTGCTCGTGCAGATTATGACCAAATGTCTGCAATTGTACTTCGCGAGCTAAACGTGGTCGTTTTGGAGCCGAACCACGCTTCGAGCAGGATTTGGTCCTTATTTGCTACGAATCTGCCGACCAAAATCTGTCGGCAGGTACCGAGGCCAATGCGGAAACGGTTCGGTACTTGGCCGCAAAGTTTGGTGCCAAATCGAGGCCAAATCGAGGCCAAAACTTGGCATCGTTATAGAGGGCAAGTTGGTCGCGCCGACCCCAGACCTGGACCTTCTTTGTACGAAGGAAAATCGAATTTCACTTAAATTTCTCTAAATTGTATAATTTTAAGTTTCATGCATATGCAATAACAATAACAATTTTTCCCGATATTTACTCTGAGAGCAAGGTTCGGTACGCTCTTAGTGCGACCGACCTGCCCTCTATAACGAGATCAAGGTTTCTCGATTTGGCCTCCGTTTGGCATGGATTTTTGGCAGGAAACTTCGCCGCCAAATACCGTGGCTAATGCGGCAACAGATTGGTCGGTATTTGCTTGCAACGTTTGGTGGTAGATCCAGAACAGTTTGTTTACTGGGGCTGTTTGTTACTTGCTCTTTATGTGATACCGTCTGTTCGCTGCTGTTATACAACCTCTACGCTTCGACACGCTTCCCATTTCTCTATTTCTTTCTTTTTCTCTGTTTCTGTACTCCTCCCTTTTCTGATTTCTCTCTGCCTTTTGGGCCTGCAGTATTATTCTCGCTCTAGCCTTTTACTTCTCTTTATTTTCTTTAATTTTCTGCCTGCACCGTTCGAATCACTGTTCAGCAGAGATGGGACGAAGTCGCGCAAGTATGTTCGATTGAATTCGCGAACTTCGATCCCGTCCCTGCTGTCAAGCCTAGTTTAATCCGTCGGGCTCGGGAAAGTGTACAGATTTTGTGCCGTGCAGGGGAGGAAGCATAAAGCTTTTCCTCGTTTATAAAACTGCCGATTGTTTTTTAATCGTTTTCCTATGTCGAATCGCTGTGAACAGTGTACTTACGCGTATCGCTCGCTTTTCGAATATTGGCGTGCATCGTTCCCGCGCTTCCTCTCCGTGGACGCGTGTCCCACGTGATCGGTGTCCGGGGAAGGAGGAGTGGGGCGAACGACCTGCGCCGCGCGAGGTTCTGGTGTCCCGTCTCTTCGTGAAAAAAAAAGTGATCGTGTCGGTTTGAAAAGTTGGCGACGATCGTTTGGTTAGTGTTCAGTGCTTCAAGACAGTTTCGCCGACCGATGGGAAACGTATCTGACAACGACCGAGCTCGATAGGTTGCTGCATCGACGTTGAATCGCTAGAAAAAGTAATCTGTAAGTTTTCGCCAGGCTGAACTTCATTTCAGGGGACCATGAGTTTTTTATTTCTTTTTATACGATCCTGTAGACTTTCACGAGACAATTCCGAAAATGCAAGTTTTAACGTTGGGAATTCACTGGTTCAAAACTGAAACACTCCCTATTTCCACTTGATATTCTCGATAACATTTAATATGATCAGTCCTTTTTTCTTTAATTCTTTCTTTGTACTTGTACAATATACAATCCTTGAGCTTAATGTCAGTAGCCATCCACCATTTACACAATTTAAAAATTGTCAATATTCATGTTGTCGATAGAATGGAAAACCGATATACATTTATGAATTAGAAATTCGCATTAACCCCTTGCCGTATCATTTTCTTTACGGTTACGGTGATTAAAACGTCTTCATCCCCAAAAGAAGAAGAGAAAAGAAAAAACATATTTTTTGTATGGCTACATGGATTTTAATGCTGAAATATTGACTACAGCCAAATCAAATTTTATTTCATCTAAAAAGAAAGGCGTAATATTAGTTTTTAGTTAGACTTTGTTTAAAATCTTCATCGCGAGTGTGACTAGTTAAAATACGACAAGGGGTTAACAACATCATGACAATACAGAAATCTACATTATGGTCGTCCGCCACACATCCGTGCTGTTGGTGCAACCTGACTCGTGACTACGTTCATTAGACGACGCTCAGTACACACCAACATGACGGCGTCCTTAAGGTCCATTTATACTATCAGCACAGACACGTTCCGTATCCGTATCGGCACCGTTCCGTTTCGGACAGTAGTATTTATACTATCCGCAAAGACACGTTCCGTATCCGTATCGGCACCGTTCCGACTCGGACAGTAGTATTTCTACTATCCGCAAAGACACGTTCCGTTCAAATTTTAATATCTTGTAGTCTTTAGTGACCTATGAACGAATCTCGAAGGATTTTGACGGCTTCACCGTCAATACTGGTTTTAATTCAACCCTCGCATCAGCCTCCTTTTTTCCGAGTATTATCTTAGGCTGCACTGTACCTTGCGTAAACAGAAATTTTTGCCTTTATCTCATGTAATCCTATAGATTTTGGCGAGAAAATGCAAAAGTCCAAGTTTTAATCTTAGGATCTACAAACATTTGACTCATGATTTTCAGCCTAGTTTGAACAGAGTCAGAACGCATGCATACTACTATTCGCACCGGCACCAACCGCTAAAGTATTCTTTGCGAGAATGTTGGACGGTCAGACCGGTGCCGATACGTGCCGGTGCCGTTCCGATACGGATAGTATAAACACTTGTACCTAAATGCATTGAAGAATATTTGTCTGATCGGATACGGAACGTGTCTGTGCTGATAGTATAAATGGACCTTAACCCGTCGCAAACGATTAAAATCGTTCAACGTTAAACAAGCAAACCTTTCGGACCGCTGAATTCCTAACGTTGATCTTGGATTTTTGGCGTGGTTTCGTAAAAATCTACAGGATCGTACGAAAAAGAAGTGAAAATTTCTGCTCCCCCGAAGTGAAGATTTAACCTTCCGTCAGAAAAGACCTAGAGACTTCCGGTTGTTCTTTTACTTGTTGCCACGGGATTCTCGCATCCCCGTCCCCCGATCGCTGAAGGCGTCCTCCGCGTCTTCCGTGTCTCTTCTCGACTATCTAGAAAACCACTGCGAAAGAAGAAACTGTACAATCGTCTCTCTGGTTCTGTACTACACGCCACGACACGATACGGAGACACGCACACGTACACAGCGACATAATATAATATTACACACACATACACACCCAGCGAAAGAAATACAGACACGCACACACCAGTCACAATCGCGCGCTCGCTTAATCTTTGTTCGCTTTTACGTCTCGGTTGTTCTTCGTTTCTGTTTTTCATACTGTGTTGTGCCACGCGGCGCCTCGTTTCACATTCAATGCGAGTCGATCTATCGATTTAACGTAGAACGTAGAATGTTCGATAGCTTATCAAAAATTGTAGACCTCTCCCAGATGGGATCCCAGGCGGATCCCTAGGGATCGAACGAATCGCTCGACGATCGCCTGTGGGTGTTGCTCGAAACTCGGAACCTATTTGTGCGAGTCTTTCCGACCGCGGTGGCTGGAGATGGGAAAAACTGCTACTTCCGAATCACTCGTGATTCGATCATGTTCGTTCTAAATCACGGTGATTTCTCACAGCGATTCGTGATTTTTCGTGATCGCTTTCGATTGGTGCAGAGCATAGGGACATAACTATTCTTGGTCACTCTATATCTATTTTTTGTTGTGTTACATAACAAAAAATAAAGAAATTATATTAATTTTAAGCTTAATCTAAATCTTAAATTACATCGTGCATATCAATTAATAAACCAATTTCTTGAATTTGTAAAACTCAAATTATCAGGGTGTCCCATCTAACAGTTTTCACGATTTTTTAAGTACTTGCAATAATCTGACAAAAAATATTTTCAACAAAAGTTGATCAGTTTTCGATTGGCTATATATTGCAATAAAAAAAGTTCGAAAAACATTTTTTTTTATGGTATTGTCAAGATCACCTTCATTTTCTTAAATGGTACTTTGTATTTTTGTCTTAACAGTATTACAGCCCGTGTCAAGACGAATTCAACGATCTAGTATACAATGACCTTCGGATCACCTTGATATTTCATTTAAAAAAATGAAGGTGGCCTTGACAATAATAAAAAAGAAGTTTTCGAACATTGTTTTTATTGCAATGTATAGCCAATCGAAAACTGATCAACTATTGTTTGAAATATTTTTTGTCAGATTATCAAAAGTACATACTTAAAAAATCATGAAAACTGTTACGTGGGACACCCTGTACATCATATAATGATATATTTAAGTAACGTATTGGTATCTACATAAGTCTACGTATTGGCCTTTAAATTGTCTATACCTTTCTACTAATTATATAAATAATATAATTTTTCTAACTGAAAGATGAAGAATTACTATGACTTGAAATAAATAAGGTTAGGATAAATAAAAAAGGTTAGGATCGTGAAAAAATCTGTGACAAATCACTGCGAGTGATTTTGAACGCCATCTCTAGCGGTGGCACGCTGCACTCGCGCGCTCTGTTCAAACTTCGATTCGCCCTCGTGCGATTATCGTTTGTCATATCCGATGTTTCCATTGTCTTTTGGTGGACAGAAAAAGAAAAAACAAACGATCGCCTGGTACAATCGAATCGCAGATCGAAAATCGATCTCGATGTCGCGCTGATCACGCTTGCGCGCGAGTACTTGGACCGTACACGATCGATCGCATTCGTTTGCCCGTCCGCCGCATCGTTGCCACCGTTCACGGCAAATAATCCTTTGGAAATCGATCTATCGATAGGACAGAGGAGTTTGCTGTGCTCGGAATCGATCGTTTTCACGGATTCCGCACGATTGTTCGTTCCTCTCCGATCCTAATCTCCCGTTACACGGCTTTCCTGAATCGCAGTCGGTTCGATCGATCGAACGCGCGTCGATCGACGTTCGATACCTCGTCGAGTCGTGATGCAACTTAACGCGCGAACACGTAACGCGCATGCGTATATAAACATCGGGTGAGAGCTTCTCCGATCGTCCTGACGAGTACACGAAGGCCTTTCTTCACCCTTCGCCTCAGCCCTCTGTCGCTCTCTCACCCTTCTCTTCTATACTTCTCCTTCTATTTTTCGTCTATATCTACACTATCTATCGTTCTACACTCTTCAATTTTCTGTCTCTCTCTCTCTCTCTCTCTCTCTGGACTATGTTCACACGACCGAGTCCACTTCCGGCCGATTCCCGCCGCCGCGCGCCGGCGACTCGAACACGACTGTCCAACCTCTCTTTCGATCGAGCTTGAAAGTTCGAAGGAGTTTTGAACCTAGAATTCGCCAAAATAAGATCGATGTTGTTACGATCGACGCGCTTTCGAGAAGAACGAACGTTCTCGCGAGTCGGCGAGGAACGATCCGCGGGGTTTCCCGCGGTCCTGAAGCGACGCGGCAGAGCGTGCCGCTTCTTCTCGAAAGCGTGTTCTCGAAAGAGGGGCGGGAGAAGCGTGCGTCCGTTCGTCGCGCGGCAAATCCACCTCTGCCGACCTTGCGATTGGCTGCTCGAACAGTAATTAAATATCCAACCCAACGAAAAAAGAGAAAAAGAAACGATTCATTCCCGCAATAAAACCGTAGAGAAGGAAAGGAAAGAAAAGAAACATATATGCGTACATATATGCAGAAAAAAAAGCGTGTCCGAGCGGAAGGGCCGAAGTGTTGTGTTTGTCGGCCAGCCCGGTCTGGGGGAAACAAAAAAAAAAAAAAAGAAACATTCTTTTCAAAATCAGCAGAGCGCATTGCGCGGTGTAGCGTGCATGTTTAATCGTAGCAGCGTGACGACGCATTTAAACCGGATATTCGGCCATGTTAAACAGTCTGACCGTCAAGCCTGGTTAGGGGACTTCTCTCCGTCAACTCCATCGTGTAAGTATTCCCTAAATGTTTGCTGTCGACCGATCGAAATCTATTAAAAAAAAAAAAAACAGTAAAGACTGAAACAAAAATCCAGAAAAAAAAGAAAGGGATTTCGAATTGCTACACACTGACACGCACGAACGAAAGAAAGGAAACGGTCGCGACATAACATGATCATAATTTCTGAAATGCAAGAAAGGAAGGAAGAAAAACAAGAGAGAGACATTTATGTTTCGATGATAAACGATCGATGTAATGTATAACAGCTCTGAACTAGTTGTGCCGAGAAACCTCGAGGAAAATGAGTAACTGGTTTTTATTTTTTTTATTATATACGAAATGGTGTTTATCGTCTTCTTTTCTTTTCTTTTTTTTCCTTGCCGCCGGGGGTCTCTGTATATAATCGTATAATTATATATTATATATATATATATATATTTATGTTTGTTTATTTATTTTCTTGCCATCGGGAGTACGTATCTTGGCTGGTACCGATAGCAATGTTCGTCGAGTACGTGAATCGCCAATTGCATGCAAGTTCGCAGTTTGCAGTCTGTCACGCTCTATTACAGCTCACCTAACCGATGCATAAGTGTATATGCGTGGAATTTTTCCTGTTTTCTATTACCCTCCCCCGACACCCCGTTTTTTCGTTTACCCGTTGTGACCGAGTTCTCAGGCTCGCTCCTGACAACCGGGAAGTGTTGCCACCTTTTTTTGTAAGAGATAACCTGTATATACCCCAGCACTCGAGAGACACAGGCAGCAATTACAATCTTTTTTTTTTTTATTATTTTACTCTGCATATAGAGCAGACACGTACGCGTGTTCGAGCAATCGAGATTTCGAAAGCCTGTGCCTTTCCAGTGCGATCAGACTTGGTCAACGTTGCCGAAGATGCTCGTTAGCTTGTTTGGAACATGTTTGTCGAACGGACCGACGAGTTGCGCGCTTTGAAGCAGCCTCAGGAAATTCGAGAAGCTTCTCCGCTAATGGACGCGAGAGAAGGTCCAGTTTTTCGAAACAATCCTCGCCGCTACGTCTATTTTTATTTTTTTTTTCTTTTTCGGCGAAGCGGTGGGGATACAATCAGTTAAAAAATTATTCCGAGAAGCTTCTCAACAAAGCCTCGCATATCCGCTTGCCGTGTCGAGACGAACGATTCCGGAAACTGGAAACCGGAACTGCTCGGACGTTTCGTTCCAGTTTCCGGTAGTCAATCGGGTGCATGTGGTGTTGCGTGACATCGCATCGATAATTCGAGGCGGTGACGTCGATCGATCGATCAAAAAGAAAACGTGAACGGGAACCAGGAGAAAGGTATAGTACGAACAAAAACAAAACAGATCACACGGAATCACCTCGAAGAACGCCGATTAGAAACGGCCCGTTTAACCCTCGTTCGACGAACCGCGTCGGTCGCGACGCTCGTCGCGTCAACAGTCTGGACCTGTTCAACTTTACGAGTTTCAAATACGAAAAAAATAAAATCAAGAGCGATCCGGTGGAAAAGATCGAGGGTTAAACGAGCGAGAGAAATTGACGACGGGATCGAGATTCAGCGATCGACGTTGCTCCCCGAGTTCAGTGTCTTAACTATCGCCTCGCTGTGCAGGGTGACGATGCCCCGCTAGTTCTTCTAGTAATTCGTGTGGCCGCTGCTTTCTGTCTCTTCATACATACACATAATTACATATACATATACATATGTACGTATGTATGTATGTAATTACATATGGATTTACATAATTGTCCCCCGATACGTTCGCAGGATGATCCTCGTAATCCCCTCCCCGGAAGTGAATTAAATTGTGTTCGATCGATCGGTGGAAAAAGAAACGTAATTGAGGAGAAGGGAGGGGAGGATCGAGGATCAACCTCGAACCGATAAATGGACCTGTCGATACCTGGTGTATCTCCTCCCAAAAGGTGTGCTAGCAGGCAACGAATGCTAGTCGTCCTGTGTGTGCCCGGCCCGCTGACAGTAAGGTTTCCGTTTGCAGATCCGCGTAGTGAACGCATTTCGGCAGGGCCTAGACGCGCGCTACACGAGCGAGCACAGCAGCACTCCCTTGGCGGAAGTACTGAGGAAGCAGTCGTCGTTGAACAAGCGGCTCTCGCAGACGAGCAGCATCGAATACGCCGACAACAACCCGGACGAGCTGACCATACCCGAGATCGACGTCGAAAGGCTCTCGAGTCACAGTCATACCGAGACTGCCGTTTAGAATGGGACGGATGGGCAAAAATAAGTATAAAACAAACAAACTGAACACACGTGGATCGTCCAGCAGCCGCAGCCACAACCGCAGCCGCAGTCGCAGTCGCAGCAGAAGCAGCAAAGCAACAGCAACCAAAATAATAGCAGCAATTTCGCGGCGAGAAACAAGCCACGAAGAAAAAAAAGAAAAAACAAACAAACAAACCAAAAACACGACGGTCAATCGTTGAGTGTTAATCTTTATTCGATCACCTTCGACCGATGTTAATCAATAATCTCTCTCTCTCCTTGATTCTTGTTCTCTCGTGGCCGGCGTGTTCGACGAATTAGAACCGCTGCTGCGCGTGCGCGTTGGATCGTTGAGAAGAACCTCTAGCCTCTTCGATCCTCGAGAACGAACAGGATCATTCCTAACCTAGTCAAGCGAACGATCGTGACGCGAGTTTAGGTCCTCGTCATTTCGAACACGACCGTGACGACGACAACGACCAACGACGACGACGAAGACGACGACGTCGACAGAGACGATAATAAATAATGCGGTAACGTGTTAACGAGCGTAGCTGGTCGGTCATCGATGGTCGTGTTCAAACTCGACGGACGACGAGACGGGATATTGGAATCCGACGATGACGATGACCTTCTTGCCCACGAGAACGTCGTCTCGTGGACCTCGGTCGATCCGTGCGGAAACACCAATTACGATGCTGCGCGTCGACTCGGGAGCACCGAAACCGGTTTCGCTCCGCCTCCCGCCCCGCCTCGCCGGCAGACAAAACCGGAGGACCGTCCGTGTCCGATGGATCGAACTCCACCTCCTCCCGCGAGGGGGCGGAACCGTGGATGGCTCCACCCTCTCGCGGACGCGAGAGCCCGGAACCGTCGAGTGGACGCGTAGCATAAAATACCAAAATAACGCACCACTGCCTTCCGTCTGTTCAGTTGTTACTTACGTTTCTTCTTTCCTCCGTCTATATCTATCTATCTATCGATCTATATCTTTCTAATCTATCCATCTATCTATCTTTCAGACTCTTTGTTTCTCTTCCCCCGCTCCCCGCCCCGGTCCACCTCAGCCCATCGTGTTTCTATTCGTCTAATTTTCTTTCTCGAAACGTATACAGTTGTTCGCGCGTAACTCTCCTTCTTCCTCCTCGACGAATATAGTCTGCAGTCTACGCCGTACGAGTGGTTCCTTTTATCGATCGATTCTCTTCGTTCTTTTTCATTTCATTTTATTAATATAAATGTTAAAAACCGCATGGATTTTATCGGAGGGGAGAGCGGGGGGAGGAAGATCTTTTCTACCTTACAATCTCGAGGGATGTAGGTGTCCTAGACCAGTGCTGTCCACCGGTGGACACATTCACCGCGTTCTGTTTGCGTACAAGGTGTAACGTGTGTTAACGAGATACAATGGTGCCAGAGAGAAAACGAGTGTCCCTTCGACAAAACAAACCGATCGGTGGCCGAGACTTTTTCTTATACGTTGGTTCGCGTTCGCTTGTTTGTTTATCTATTTATTTTATTTATTTATTTATTTATTTATTTATTTATTCTACCTGCCGTTTTTTATGTCTGTTTGTTCTGCGTCGTGAAACCGCGCCGAAAGCGACACGAAGCGACGACTGTTGTTGACTCGTTCGATCGGATTCGAACGACCGCGTCGGGCACCGCCCACCGTAGTGTTGCACCGCCCATTCACGATATAATAAAATGTCGGCAGAATCTTTTGCGAGCGCGCGCGCGCGCGAAACGAAGAGGAATGCCGTCCGACGTTGGCCCGACCGAACCTCTTGTAACCGAACACAATCGGTAGACCATTTGTATCCAAAGAAAAAAAAAATATTCAAGTGTTGCACCCTGTAGAACACGCACACGCAGTACTGTGTTTGTAGGCACAGAGTGCGGGAAGTTCCTTGAATCTTCGGAGGTTTTGTTGGACTGCACTGTGTTGTAGCTTCTCATCTCGATACCATCGTTAGCCTCTTCGAAACGAAAAGAATCACCCCCTATACTCTTCTGTCGTTCTCGTTACCTCGCACAATTCTACTTCTTCCGCTTCTATCCTCTATCTGTCTCTCTCTCTCTCTCTCTCGCTCTCTCTCACTGTACTTTCTCTCCTCCTCGTCCTCCTATCTCCTACTACTACTATTACTCCTACTATTACTACTGCTACCACCAACAACTTCTCTCTCTCTCTCTCTCTCTCTCTCTCTCTCTCTATTTTTCTTGTCCCCGCTCTTTCTCGCGTGACTTAAGGATGATCTAGTCACTAGTTTGTATCGCTAAATACTTCCGTGAATATACTCAGCCCTGGGGGTGCCTTACCGAAAACAAAGTTTAATGAAGAAACAAAAAAAAAAACTAACGATACGAGTGCGCATTGTTTTTTAGCCTTACTTCGCGTGTTGAACGAGGTTATGATGGACGAAAAGAAAAAAAAAAGAAAAGAAAAAAAGCGAACCATGGATGGGGAAATGAAACGAAACGAAACGAACCAAGGAAAAGAAAAATATGAGAATATAAAAGGAAACGGGGATCTGTTAGGAGATCGCGGGACACACGGGAACGTAACGCGCCGATTCTCACCGATTTTGCAATTGAGCGCGTGAACATTTTCGGCACGGGTGTGTTGTTGTTGTTGTTGTTGTTGTTTCGAGGTACGGTGAAACACGGACAAACGGTAGAGCATACGTTGTCTCGTATGTCTCCGGGCACGCGCGTGTCCCCGTGAAAAAAAAGGGCATCGATTCGAAAACGAATAGGGAAAACGGATGCCACGACATTGCCATTAATTACGCTTAAATCGATACGAAGATCCTGATAGTAAAGACGTAATCACGCCACGGTACGAAACACTCGCATGTACTTTTAGTAATAAATATATAGCTACGATCTACCCATATGAATGAGAGACGCAACGTTCTTTCGACGAGACATCCTACGCACACGGTATTCCCTCCCTATAATCGCACCGCTCGACCATGGAGAGCAGTGGTCGCGGTCCCGCGACGGCTCACACCACGCCCCTTTCCATCTCGTTTCTCCGCCCTATGCCTTGACACGCCACGCCTAGCCCCGCCCACTCCTTGTCTAACTCTGACGAACCGTCGCGCCAGCGAGACTAATGCAGGGCCCCGTCCACTGTTTCGGCCAATCTCATTGCGCGTGCCAGGAATAACAACGCGAGCGTAACGTGGTTGACGAGGCGCGATTATACGCAGTGAATACTGTGTATCGCAGTTTTCTTTTTCTATTTTTTTTGTATCTCACTCTCTCTCTCTCTCTTTCTCTCTCTCTCTATCTCTTTCTCTCTCTCTCTGCTCCTGATTCGTTTCCTTTTCTCAAAACCCTGTGCATAACCAAAACAAAAAAAAAGACAAAAAAAAGAACGGAACAGAAAACAAACGTACGTTTGTCTGCTCTGTATCTGCGTGGCTATACTGTAATTATTCTCAGGACCTATCGATTTCAATAATCGGGAACGAAGTCGGCGTAACGAATCCAAATCGAGAATATTGTCTCCTCGCTTCGATGCTGTTCGATCGCGCGATGCGTTCGCGATTACCGCGGAATATTGGAATGAGTGTAATTTACATCACAGGTACACGCCCACGAATACACACACACACACACACAGGCATAGATCGTGAATAGAGCGCGCTGCGAGGACACGCCCATTCGGTGGGCGTGGTGGAGCGTACGGAGACGAGCAGAATTTTCCTCCGAGTTTCTCCGTTGTGTGCGCTGCACGATTTCTTTGTTCGTCGATGACGTCGCGCCGATGAGATACATTTGTTAGACAGAGTTCGTTTTAAACATTCTACGACCGTTAACGAAATTTCTGCTCGGTTTCTGGGCGGGATCCTCTGGACGCCCATGGGCGTCGCTTGCTTACCGGTGTCCCAGTGCGTAGTTCGTTCGACGGGGACAGAAAAGAAACGTGTTCACCGAGTTTCGTGAAGTCAGTAGCCGATTGTAATCCGCGAGGTCGTTGTGTAGCTTTCCGACGTGAGTACACATATAGACGCGCGTACGTGTACGTTGTATTCGTTCGTCGCGTCAACGGTTTCCGTTCGAGATCGAACAAAAGAACAGGGATAAAAGGATAGATCGAACGAGATCGAGATAAGAAAAACGAGTAAAAAAGAGAAAAATAAAATGGATCACATCGGAACACATCCTCGACTCGTTGTCACGGTAGCTCGCGTAATACAGGTCGCGTTTCACACGGACACGATTTTTTCGTAGGTCCGTCAAAAAAAAAACATTGTAATAGGACTTAGTTCGAACAGGCTTCACGAGGCCTATTTACTGCACCATAATTCTAGTCTTAAGCACTCTATATGCCTTACACTGCCAGTTACAAAGACGCGCTGTTCTTACAGGTTACCTTCGCGGTATTACGCGTGTACCAACGCACGCGTTCGCAATACGCGTTGTTGTTCGAACCGCGTGAACACGCAACGACGCCCGCGTCGCGATAATCTCTCGTTTCAACATGAAAATTCTCCAGAACGATCTCCACCGACGTGTTGCGCACGTTATAATCTCAAGGTCACCGTGAGCGGTAGACCCATTTCCTTCAACGATTTCCAGCCGGACAATGGAGGGGGGGAGGGCGATGACCTTGAACCAGTAATTTCAACGGTTTCTCTGCTAATTCTTTCTCATAACCGTCCTGCGTATATACACGTGTACCCCCTCTTTCTCCCCCTGCCCCCCCTCTCTCACTCTTTTTCTCTGTTTCTTTCGCTCGCTCAATTTTCGTTCTACCCCAAACCGACGATCTCCGTTTGTCCTTTCTAGTCGGGACTTAGAAATCTGCACAAAATTACAAAAATCTAGGACGAGGGGGAAATATAGATTCGCGCGATACACGCGCGACGAATAAAACGACCGCTACTGATTTCACGGAGGCTTCAATAGACGCGCGGTAGCCATTAGAGAAGAAGGTGGACGCGAAAAGAAGTAGATCGTGCGAAGTAAACGGGGACACGATCTGTCGAGATACACACACACACACACGCACGCAGGGTACCGACCGACCGGTATCGTAAACGCGTATTACGTCGCGACTAGTCATACGACCGATCGGAGGGTTCGCGGGATATTTTCTTGTTGTACGTTACTGCGAATTGTTTGCCGAGAGATTACGCTCGAAACAGTTTCTTCTACTTGTTGTTGTTTTCTCGGCCCGGTTCAACGAACTCCTCCGGTTGGTCCCGGTCCCGGTCGGTCGGACCACGGGTATGCACACTAACAATACACACGTATACACGTACAAAGAATATACGACACGTGTTAACGATATCTTGCTGTTATCGAAATCTTTGCATGCTCGATATCTCACCGTTACCGTTATTGTCGTTATTATCTTTTGCCCCGGCATCATTGTAACGTCCGTTTCGTGTTCACGTTTTTTTGCCCGCCGTCTGTGAGAGACAATCGCGCAGCTCTCCACGTTACTGTCATCCGCGAGAAGCGTACCGCGCGCGCTACACGACGAGAAGAAACAAATAAGGTCTAGCAAAACGAAAAGAGAAAAAAAAGGAAGCAGAAAAGTTTACAAAAAAAAAAAAAGCGAAGCATATGATAACAAAAGAGAATCGTAATATAATATCGACTCGTCTCATACACACACGCACATACACACACACACACACACAGACACACGTCCCGTCCCTAACTCGCGTTAATTAATCATCCGAACTTTTTACGCTCCGGTTGTTCTTACTCTGTACTCTGTATTTAAACGCGACTCGCTACTATTTAAGAATTGTGTAGATTAATACGCGCGCGCGAAAAAAGAAAAATAAAAGAAAAAAAGAGAGGAAGAACACAACCGACGAGACAGGAGTATCAGAGAATTATGATCGTAACGACGGGAAAAAACCGCAGGTAGTTCGAAGGAATTGAAACGTTAACGCGATCGAGACTAAAGCAAAGCAAAAACAAAAATAAATAAATAAAATACCAATGAGAGAAACGGCGGGTGCCCGATACGTTGTTTTTGGGCGAGTATATAATAGCGTTGTTGCTTGCGCGCGAGAGTATCGAGTGCAAGCGGAGGGGAGGGACACGCCCTCGGCGGCAGGTGCGGCCACGCCCCCCCTAACCCGTGGATGTTGCCACGCCTCCTGCGATCGGTGGTTACACGGTTAGAGACGTAGAGAGGCGGCGCGCACGCCCCACCCTACCGAGCTGGCTGGATAGGTAGTCGGCCTCGGAGGGGTATATAACGTAAATACTGTCCTCTTGTATATACCTCGCGAAAAATCGTCACCGGTACGAGAATCCTGTGAATCCTGTGAATCCGACGATATATATCTACCGGGGGACATCTGTGTTATCCGGCTCCTTCTTCGTTTACCTACGACGTTGCTACGAGCAAGAACGAAGCCGAGAGAAAGAAAACCGAGAAACGAAGATGGAACGAGACGCGACGAGACGCGACGGTGACAAAGGTGGATAACAAAGACAGCGGCCGGAAATCAATCCACGAAACAGTGATAAACAAAAAGAAAAAAAGTACCGTTCTCGTTCAGCAGTACCGGATATATACATATATATTCCGTGTGTATGTATGTATGTATATCGCTTCGCGATCCGTGAACGCCGTTCAACGTCTCGTGCATCGAACTGATCGACGCGACGATCCTAAACGCGAGACCGAGAACCGTTTTCACCTAAAAACAAAAATTGTACATATACTACATACGTATACGCGCGTGCGTACGTGCATTTAATCGATTAGCGATCGTTGGAATCCTTTCGCGCGAGAAACAAAATGAATAAAACGTACCGATGAAAAAATTCCACGTTCCCGGCAAACGGGAGACGACCTCGTCCGACGCTTCGCAATCGAGAGATCGGTTCTCAGCTGCACAGAAGCACAGAAGGGATTTCACCGATCGACCGTGCTATCCGATGCTTTTCTTTCTGTTTCTTTTTTTTTTTTTATCGAACGAAAGAGAAAAAGAACTAATGGAACTCGAATAGCCGCGACGACACCATTGTATATCCTTGTAAAGTAAACCTCATCGCTGTACCAGAAAGTTGAAGAACAAAAAAATAGGGGAAGAAATGGCGCGAGGAGGCGGGGACTCGCGAACCCGAGACCACGCCCCCCCGCGCGCCATGTTCGAACCGTTCGTCGGTGTTCCCAGATCGGGAGATTCGTTCGATTTCGCGAGCGCGCATGCTCGCCGAAAGAAAGGCCTTCCCATTCTCTGATCCGAATGGGCGTGGTTTCGCCGAATGGGCGGTGCGCGATTCGACCAACGGTCCCGCCCCCACCCCCACCCTCGATCTGGCATCACCGACCTCTATCGTAGAAAACCGAAACGTGCCACTGCCTGCGGTACCAAGACGCCGGATGATGTTGACACTTTTCCTCGTACTGGCATTTAGCGTACGCCTGCAGTTTGTCTTGGTTTCGCGTTCCGCCATTGTTCGATAATCGTACTTCGCGTGCCTCGATGTTCTCTGAGCTTTCTCCTCCGCCTCTCTCCGGCTCACTCTCTTGTTCTCTGTATCCTTCCACAAAGAAAAAAAAAAGAAAAAAAGTAAATAACCGAGAAACAGCAGCCAGTACATAGCGTATACATATACATATATAGTTATCGAGTCTCAGGAGAATATCGATGCGCGTCAGATCGACCCTCGCGCGTCCTTGTACCATAAGCAATAAGAGAACAAAAGGAAACGCAGAGAAAAGAAACCGAGACGAAAACGTTTTGAAAGAGAGAGAGAGGGAAGCGATATTCACGCGCGAGAAACAATTCGGTGATCAGCGATGATTTTTTCCAAAATCGTTGGTGAGAGGGTATGGACGCTGGAAACAGAATTCCAAAAATGACGCCGTTTCATTAGCTTTTTCGATATTTATGCGCTCGCAATTTTCCCCCGTTGGCACGATGGTCGCGTGACCGGCGGCTAGCGCGACGAGCCGCTAACGAGAGAAAACTGTATCCGACGAAGTTTAGCGTGTCGTGCGACGTTCTGCCAAAAAAATCTCTATTTTCCATTTGTCCGCCTGTAACCGCAACCACGATGGATTACGCATGGAAGAAAAAAAAACCAGACTGCCCTACTGGCACAGTAGGGTTGGGAAACCGTGTGGAAAAAAAAAATAAGAAACAAAAAAAGATACCTTTCCGTAGACGCGTTCGGTTCCACCTCGTATTCACGCGAATCTATCGAGAAAGTTTCTATTTCACACACACACACACACACACGTACACGTATCATGTAGAGATTGCAAGTTGCCAACGACACGGGAGCAAGGGGCGGGGCGAAACTGCTGCTTTGCTCCGCCTACTCCCATCGTTCGCGGCTAGATTCTCGAATCGCCAATACAACTAAAATTTCTCCGAAAACCATAGCCGATCGAGAGGAAACGACATTTGCAAAATTCATATTGGACAATGTGGTTAATATCACCCGATGAATAAGCTGATACGTTCTAGTCTTCTGCGTTCTCTATCGCTTTGTCTCACTTCGCTTCGACGCTTCTCTTCGGCGATCTCTGTCTCGCGATAGATATTTGGATCCGATGACACCGTGACTCGTGGCGGTGTTCGGTAAAAAAAAAAATATGATTTTCGACGGCTTCTTACGATCGCTGCATGATACTCTCGTTACACGTACACACAGACACCTAGCGTCCTCCGTTCCAACCACCGCCCCTCCCCGCTCCCGCCACCCCAGCCCCCGTTGTTAGATTCTCGTCATTTATTTTAGTAAAGTGCAAGGTCACAAAAGTACGATTCAGGATGTTATAGAATGGTGGACAGTTTTCTGTAAAAAATGAGAAAAAAGAAAGAAGAAAAAATAACGCCGAGGTCCCTATCGCCGACACTGTCGTGTCTTCGTTGTTAATCGAGTCGGCAGAGATGGGCTACATTTTCCTCGACTAGCATAACGATAATAATAGTAATACCGATAATATTAATAATAATAATATTAATATTAATAATAATAATAATGATAATAATAAACAACGTTTGTGCGAATTCACGTTTTTAGCATGACGAGGGTTTAAACAGACATTCGTTTCCTTTATCAAGTATTTTATTAAATCGAGAAGAGAAAAAAAAAGAAATAAAACAGAAGAAAATTTATTAAGGTTTGTTAAAGTTTTCGATAAATGTGTAACGCCGAGAGCAACGTCTAATGTTCGCGATCTATAGGCGAACAGAGTGCAGTATGTACAGGGTGTCCCAGGATTTCCGGCCAAACTGAACCCTGTCTGCTCTATGAACGAAACCGAGACGAGAGAAGAGTTATATAATGAAAACTGTATTAAAAAGTTCTAATAAAAACATCGAGTGTGCAGGAAACTACGTCGATATCGAAAGTTTTCTTTTTTTTATTAATCGATCACTATTTTCTCTCTCTCTCTCTCTCTCTGTCTCTCTCTCTCCGTTCTTTTCACTGTCGTTTCCTTCGTATGTCTACACACGATCTTTTGTTATAACTTTTTAATATCGATGCCGGCCGCGCGGCGTGAAAAAAAGCGGGTTTTATAATTTTCTCCGTTCCGTTTGGATCGTGCCAGGCCATTTGGCCAGCAGATCCTGAGGCACG
This sequence comes from Lasioglossum leucozonium, assembly GCA_028454225.1. NCBI lineage: Eukaryota > Metazoa > Arthropoda > Insecta > Hymenoptera > Halictidae > Lasioglossum > Lasioglossum leucozonium. The sequence continues at coordinate 6,715,817 of CM052218.1, forward strand.
CTCGCGCGTTCTTAGGACACCGAACCGAACGACTGCCTGATTTTTTCTTTTTCTTCGTTCCCGTTCTCTGTTCGATCGAGAGACGTTCGCCCATCTCGGCCCCCGGGAACCGTTGCCGTTCTGCGGGTCCTTTCTCCGGTCGTTTTCGCGGTAATTCGCTGTCGGTATGTTTGCGTCGGTAACCGTCGGTAAATCGGAGGATGAACCGTTAGAAAGCGAGATCTAGATTTCCGGATGATCGATACACGTCTCTTCTCTATCGGGATATTAGCGGATCCAGTTACATAAACACACACGAGAAATGAAAAAAAAAGAAATCTCAGCATTCGCGGTTGGGACCAAGTCTCGACGATCGTTACAAGTATAAAGATATTATAGAGCGAGAGGAAAGAACGATTTTCCTTTGCGAGAACAGAAGAAAAGAGAAAAAGGAAGAGAAAAAAAAACAACAAAAAGTAACCGATAAGATTAATTATACAACAGGAGCAAGGGGAGAGGTGGCATTTCTTAGCGCGAGCTTAGTCGTGTCTCTGACGAATACGTAAATAAGTCGCGTAAGCTAACCGGATACGCGTAGCGCGCGTGGCCACGATGGGCTCGCGACTCGGGACGCGCTATCGAGGGCTCGACTCGCGAGTCTGCGCGCGGATTTGCGCCACGGCGGCCTCGAGGATTCGCCTCGCGCGATCACCGATCGAATCAGAGATCCTCGCCCTCCATTCCCGTAAAGTAGGACGCGAGAGAGACAAATGAAAGAGGTCAGGCCGAAGGGAACACGCGCGCGCATCAAGACTCACGAGGTGACCGGACGTGTGAATCGTCCGTTCGGACTTCCGGGACCGTCGGTCGATATTTTTCTTTTTTTTTCTTTCTTTCTTCTTCTTTCACCCCGCAAGATAGCAATCCGGCGTGTCGATGTGTCGAGCGTGTCGCGCATCGCATTGTATCCAGCCCGGCTTCCGGAAGCTACGCCCGTTTTTTGTTGGGGCGGAGAAGCCGAGGAGAAATAAACTGGAGGGAAATGTGAGAATCGGGATGTGAAAACGGAAGCGAAAACGATGGAACATTTTCGACTTTCTATGTGCGCGTCGTGAGATTAACCGGGGACGAGGGACATGTGGATCGTTATTATAGCTCTGTACGGCCGAGCCTTCGTTTCCAAATAATAGAGACTACGAGCGAAAGAAAGAAAAACTGCAACAAAAAGAAAAAAAAAAAGAAAAAATACGCTAGAGTTATGCAGATTGTTTTTTGCAGAACGTATTGTGCGCAAACACTTGGCAAACACTAATATATTAAGGTAGTTATTTATAGAGAAAGTTTGACCCGAACGTTTGTGGGAGGGAGGGGGGAGGCTAATTCCATTGTCCATTGGGCTATGCCAGTACCGAGATGCCGAGAGAAAGCGAGAGCGTGCGTTTTAATTCTCACAGTTTGCATTAAAGACATACCAAACAAAAAAAAGAAAACAAACAAACAGCAAGAGGAAAGGTATGACCACACGTGTATTTGGTGCGTGCAAACCAAGGACAAAGAGAAAGGGATGGACGCGACGCGAGCACGCGCGTGGACAAACCGAAAAGTTGTACTGTGCCAGAATATGTGTAATATCCTGTGTTACGATTGGAAAACTGTTGTAATTCAAAAGTATTTTGAGAGAATATCCTTTCTAGCGACAAGTCGGAACTTAACCGGTTAAAATTAAGCAAGTAATATATTTATTGAAGTTAAAAGTGTGGTAAATTTTAGAAACGTTGGAATTATGTTTCATATAACGAGTTAATTGATTTTCGATTCACATGTGCAATCATATAATGTGAAATGATATATTGTGAACACTAAAAATAGGTAATGGACAAATTATATTATGAATTTGAATTTACAAAAGTTTAATTGAACGTTATAAATAAAGAGAAATACACAATTATACAGAGTCTGTCGCCCTGAGTGCAATTGTTGCTGTTCGAATAAGGGCACCCCTTTCGCGTCGCAAATCTATCGATTTTCACCGCTGACATACACACTCGCTTTATCTTCTCTGTTCTATAAACAATTCAATTTCATTTCATCGGACGATAAAACGGTTCACAATTTTTCTACAATTCATCCAAGTATCCGAGGTCGGCGTACAAGTTCGTTGGAGGGCGAGGAAACGATTATGTACAATATATACGCTTCACCGATCACAAGTCAGTCGCGGAGATATGTTTGAACAGTTCCGAGCGCCATGACAGGACAGAAGACGGGAACGATCATTGCACCGCTGATTGTTCTTTCTGCAAGATACCGTACCTACGTTGCAGTTCCTCCTCCATCGCCTCCAGCTGTTCTCTGTTCTGTTCCTGCGTCATCTGCTCCATCAGTTCGTGATTGTAAGTCGAGTGCAGCATCAGAGCGAGCACGCCGGCACGGGATGCCATGTTCGCTCGGATCTGCCTCTCCTGTTCCACCAACTCGTCTATCTTCAACCATTGTCTGACTCTCTCCATGTCGATTTCGGCTCGCCGCAGTTTCTCCCAGACGTAGTGTTTCACGCAACTCTTTTTCGGTGCGCGACAGAACTCTCCGGTAGTGTCGAACACGTTCGTCACCAGGGGACAACCGCAGACCTCCGTCTCGCTGATCTTCGGGTCCTTGCAGTGTTCCGGACATAAGACGCGCAGCCTTTTGCAGTAGGTCCGATTCGCAGGATTGTAGAAGTCGCAGAACATCACTTGTCCCTCGATGCGCGTCTTGAAGATCGAGCCGAACGACGCTTGAGACTCGTACTGTAAATATAAATTAAATAAACCTATAGTTAATTGATCTGCTAGCGCCTGCAGGCATCGCGTCTCGTTGTCGCGTTACCTTGTTGAAACACTTTTCCATGTGCTTGATGGCAGTCCTCGAATGGATCTCGTGGCCGCAAGTGATGCAGTACATGCTCATCTCGGCGTCATCGTTGTCGTCCACTTCGGCCAGTGGATCTATAGTCGCGTGTCTCGCCCGTTCTACGATCCTGTCCAGTTCGGCGTGCCTTTTGTCCAGCTCCTGAAGTATCTTTCTAACGTCTTGTTGCTGTTTCCTCACGGATTCTAGCGCTCTCCTGTTGTTCTGCTCCGCGATGCAAGGCGTCAGCGACCATTCCTGTATCCGCTGCGGCAACACCTGGTAAATTCGGTTGGTCGCCAGCTTCAATCCGCATTCGTCCGAACAATACTTGCTACCAGATCGTGATTGTTTCATGCAAGCCGGCCCGTAACAGTGTCTGGGCACTTCCAAGTGTTCGTTCCTTTCGTTGCTCGAATCTCGTTTTCGCTTCTTGATGAACTTGGAGCTCTTGTTGAAGCTTTTCGAGGGCTTCAACGGATCGCCCACCACTCGACAGGTTCTCTGCACGCATCTGAGCTTCAATCGCACCGACGGTCCGAACTTCTTCAAATGTCTAACAAACGGAAATTCGATCAATGCGAATACGGTTCACAACGAACAATTTTCGAACTTTCAAATCTACCTGCACGCGTCACATTTCCCGCAGTTCTCGGTTCTCAAACATCCCGTGCACTCTCCGCAACGTTTCGACGATTTTTTCACTAAAGTCTGATCCCAAGACGCATCGTAGTCGTACCTATGAGCCCGTTCTTTCTCCTTGTGCTTCTTCTCCTTGTACTTACGGTCTTCTTGTTCCGTCCTTCGTGGCTTATAACGAGTCACCAAAGTGGGATCTTCTTCTCTGCACCGCTGCAAACGTACCGTATTAATAAACAGCCTTTAACGAAAATGTTCTCTACGATATCAGAAAATTCCATACAATGCAAAAGAATTGTTTTATGTGCTTGGCATCCTTCTCAGTGATATTTATGCAATCGCCGTGATACCATTCTTCGCACGCGTCGCATCCTCTGGAATTAAAATAAATTCATTAATCAATATCACCAGGCATAGATCTAGCGGGTTGACAATGCATACATCATGAAACGGGAACTGTCAGAACTTCTGCAGATACAGTACGCTTGACCATCTTGTTTCAATAAAGTAGCAATTTTGCTCTTCCTTTCCGGCAGCATAAACTGTTTAGCTATCTCCTCTTTCTGCAACAGTTTCATTATACGTTCGGTATATATTGTACTATGTAGTAGGCTCGTTTATAACAATGGTATGGAAAACACAATAAATCAACTGCATCAATGACAACTCCATATTTACAGACAAATCACTTACCGACAAATTCTGTTGTCTCTTGTCAGCCATGATTTTGTGTTATCGGTTGGTCAGATTTTTCGGAAATTCACCGCTCAAAAAGGCCTGGTACGTCTCAAAATATGTAACTTCTGTTTCTCAGACGAACACAACGAAGCGATCCGCGGCCATTTGCAACCGTACTGCAGGGGAGCGCTGTTTTATCATTGAAAAAGTTCAACATCATTGTTTTATACAATAACGCGCGAAATAATGTATCACTTCTCTACATCAAAAACTGAATCAAAGACTATAATTAATCAACGCATAGGAGACATTCGCAAACCAATTCGCGTTCAACCATTATACATGCGTGTATTCGGTCATAGAACGAACAAATACAAGGACAGGAAGACAGTAAAAAAATGTAAAAACTACTGTTGTGCATTTCATAATTAATTCGCTTTATTATTCGCGTCTATTTATTCGGTTACAATGTCAATGTGCATCGCAATACGAAAAACACGAACATTCGCGGGAAACGTCGCCAGTGATTTTTTACGTGAATACCTCTGCAACTATATATGTATGTTCACACTGGTTCACACGGTTCACACCTTAGACCATATATACCTATAGACCCGGCGTAGATAATTTTTCCTGTCCGAAAGATGAAATCAGCTGAAAGACACTGTGACGTCATATTTTCAAAAGATGTACAAGCTATGCTCATCGACAGTGCCTACGCTTGGCTTACATGGGGAGAGATGGGGAGAGAATTTCAAAGAATTTGGCATTTTATCATGACATAATCAATATATAAACTGTATTTGAGATAAAAATGTTTATTCTATATGTTTTATTAAGGTATTACAATGAAAAGTACTTTGAAATTATCTTAAGACTTATCTTGTCACATCACAGTGCCCCACAGTGCCCCATCATCTTTCGGACACTGAATTCTCGGCTTTCCTATACACATACTATACCTATGCCGGGTCTATTAGTATATATGGTCTAAGGTTTACACAGTTTAGAGATATTATGCGGTTTTCTTACGCATGCGTGACCAAAAACAGGAGCGTACTACATCGTAGGTGTAGGGAAAGTATATACACACACACACACACGTTATACATTCATTTTTCAAAATTAAAGAATAACAAATTTTCGGAAATTATTTAAGGCACCCCATTTTAGCCAAACGTCTTACGTTACTGAAGCTAAAATTTTCGCACATGCGCATGAAAACCGCAGAATATCTCTATTTACACTGTGTTCACAGTGTTGAAACTTGTGCGCGCATACGTACTGGAAATTATCTCTATAGTCAGAGCGTAATCGAAACCAGACGAGCCAAAGAGTATCCTCTCTGGACGAGCCTACCCTTATTTGATCTATGGATTGCAGACTATATACATAGATTATGGAACAGCAGTAAGAGGTTAATGTCACCGGAGAATTACAGTTGTATCAATCGTAAAGGAGTTCCGATCTCGATTATTGAGATCGTTGTGAATCAAAGACCGTAGATCCAAGCGACGGATCGACTCTTTGAATCGTGACCGGCCACCAACGATAAAGTAAACTGCCATGGTCGTGTCGAAAAACTTTACGCTCCCATCAGCCGAGGAGCTAACCGTGCAAGAAATAACTGTGAGCTATCCGCTTCTGCAGGCAGCATCTTTTTACATCGGAAAGAAATGCGAATGGCCCAGCAACGTAAGCAGTCTAAATGTTTTCTCTTTCCTTCGCCACCGATTTCATGCTCGAGCTTCATTAATTTCCCTAAGGTTATATAACATTCTGAACAATTAGAATAGTGCTCCTCTACTTTTAGGAATTTACGTTGTGTAAACAAGAAACGCAAGATCCGCGGAAATGCATTAACGAAGGGAAAAATGTAACTGCCTGTGCATTAGAGGTATTTCGAGGCATCAAGAAACATTGCGAGAAGGAGTTCAACCAGTATGTGAATTGTATCGAACAGTCTTCCGGTACCATGGAATTGTCTCTGTAAGTTCTTTCTTGCGTCCTCAACAATTCTTCAGTTCGAAAGCAATGTTTTATTCTAACCGTTCAAATGTGATTAGCTGTCGGAAAACTCAGGCAGTGATAGACGATTGTGTTCTGAAGAATCTGAACATAGAGCGACCTCCGTTCGGTTACTTCTGCGAAGCTAAAGTTCACGATTCGCCAAGACCAAAGCCGGAGGAAAAAAAAACTAGAGTTTCCCGATGCTGTTCCCGAAGCGGCACAGCCTCCATTTCCCGCAGCGAAATACCCCTTCCGAACATACATGTTTTAAACATTCTTTGTTAGTGCCATTGTGAATCCATGTTTGTAGTCGATACTGTACGTACCGCGGGAACTGAGGTTCTCAAAATATTTGTACTTGTTTTCTCGCATTATCGGAGACAAATACAAGCGGTTTATTCTTCGAAAGCTATAGACCGCTAAGAAGAAATAAACAGAAATCTTTATCAAGAATAAGATTGGCTTTACTGGTCGAACAGATGGACAAAAGGATTATATTTACGAAAACAATGTTGTTTACAGTCGGTTAGACAATCGGCCACAAATAAGAGTGTATCTTTTTTTTTCGAAAAATGTAAGTATTTGTGTACGTGTATATATTAAACATTTTGGGAATTCTCGATCGCTCGTAAATGAATGGCATCGTTAATATCAGCACTTTTGTATGTTCTTTATTAGTAGAACATTCCTTCACCGTTGCTGGGCAAAGAAAACAGAAGACGACATCGATCGACATTCTTCTCTGCCTTGCCGTGTAAGTCGAAACAACAATTCGTGACCAAATCGCCACCTCCAAATCAATCCTTCAAGTTTTCTTTTTTGTTTTCGGTAATTACCCGTGAGCAACACACACGAAATGCAGATTCAATTGGAAACATCATTTCTGGACTAACGCGTCTCTACCTTCCTTCGTATTTCCTATTCGTCAGTTCCAACGGACGCGAACGAAAGTAAGCCGAATAATAAAATTAGTCCAAAAATTGCGTTTGCTGTCGAACTATGCACGTGTGATATACAATATAAACATTATGTACATCATGGTAGAGTCTAAATTATTCGTGCAACCGTTATATATATATATATCACCGTTTGTTAGAAGAAAAAAAAATAAACCTTACGCGGTCGATCTTTACAGTGGTAAGATACTCGAACAGTCTTTCAACGCGTTTTTGGAAGAGATGCGTTCACCGGAATGGAAGAAGAAACAACTAGAAATACACAGAGCAGCTTTGTTGCTTGTACGGTTGCACGAACAATTGAAATTCTTCTTTATCAGTCCTTTTACATCTTAATGCTCAGTGCTATGCAAGTACAATGTTCCACGGTAGAAAAAGCGAGCATCTTTATCCAGAAGTATTTCCATCAAATCATCCTGCATACAAACCCGGAACCCCCTCTCCTGGCTTCTCTGCATAGCACTTGCCAAGTACAAACAGTGAGGCACTATGCAAATCTCTCACATATCACTTAACGGTACGCGCGGTTTCAATTTTTTTTTCTTTTTCGCTCACAAGTTTTCTGCAAGAAAAATTACAAGCAGACGAACGTTCGTGGGAGAGTGTTTGTTCAATGAAAATATTCACTCGGTTCTCGACGAACGTGTCATGGAAGCAATAAACTCGTACTCGGTTTAACAAATCCCTCTGCTGCACCGAATTCTCTGTTAGCTCCAGGTAATGTCGTAACCATTCCAGTTCGGACTGGGTGCTAGGTGTACCCTCCTCCCCTTGTAGAAAAAATGTGACTACTCCACGATACCCGGTTCTGGGCACGCCACTCTGTCGATAAACAAAACGAACCAAGTAAACCATCCGAAATTTCTCGGATCTGCGAATCGAAAATCGGATCGGACCGAATTGACGATAGTGCGCCGCTTAATAGTTACCCTAAAGTCGTCCATCAATCCGAACTGCTTGGCAGTGATTTTATACGCTTGACGACTGTAATAAGGTATTCGCACCGCGCCTGGCGCGACTACTCTTCCGTTTTTTAATTCCGAGAAACTGACCACCGTTGAACGATACACTTTGTTGACGAAACCTATGTCGTAATTGTCCTGAAACAAACGCACGTTTCGTTAGGGTCGATCGCGTTTTGGTGAAAACGAAAATAGAACGTCAGCAACGCGTTTTATTACCTTCAACAGGTAAGTCAAGTTCATCCTGGTGAAATGCACGTATTCGGTATTTAGCTTGATATACTTCAAATGCCTCTCGTAAAACATTCCGCTAGCAACCAAGCAAGCAAGCAGTCGGTTAGCTACAAGAATATCTTGAAACCTACGTCGATGATATAATTGTTTATTTTCGATACGTACTTGCTCACGCCGGTTTTACCGAACGTTCTTGTTCTGGATATCTCCGGTCGAATGCATGCTCTGTTTCGACGTTGTTCCGGCTGTCTGATCCAGTCGTCCCAATATCTGCCGTAAGGATCGTTCATGTATCGGGAGGGGATCGAAGGGATCATTTTGAACAGCGAAAAGACATTTTCTACCTACGATTTCGGCCATTTCGGTGATAGTTCGGTCCACAGTTGACGAGTCAGCATCCAACCCAGCCCAGGAAAAAAGTCTGTCCTGTATAACGCGTCGGATGCGTTCTCGTCGACCAAACCGGCTTTTCCATTGTCGTTCCACGCCGACACACACCATAGAGAATTATCGGACACTAACAGGGGATACGTGCCCAGGAAGTATTCAAAAAAATCCGGGGCTATATCCAAATCATCTGCGAACAAATTGTTTTTTCTTTTTTTACACAAAAAAACGATTTAACGGTCGGTAAGAAATTACAGTAACGGGGTCTCTACCTTCGACTATTATCACAGTGTTGTATTCAAGTTGAAAGAATACATGATTGAGAGCCCACCCGTAGTGACGTGCAATTTTGAAATACCCCTTGAACTTCTTCTCCTTTGGTGGCACTTCGATATCCGATTGATCGGGTTGCTGCAACACGTTTGTCAACTTCAGTAATCTCTTGGAATCGGTAATGAACGGTTTACCAAAACAGACGATGCAACGTCGTACTTGTATGTGCATTATTTGATCTCCGTATTTAGCAATAACTTCGGCGGTCTGATGGTGTTGACAGTCTTCGGAGACAATAATCGGAAACTGTTCCATGCTGGGCCTGTACTTGATCAGTTGATCGAGACATCTTTGTACTGTGATACGATTGCAAGAAAACACCAAGACTGGTATTATCGGAGATCCATCTGGTAGTTTTCCATTATTAGGAACATCGTAAGAAATTTTGCTCTGTTCGAAATGATAAAATATAGAATCTGTAATGTAGCGTAACTTCATCGGAATCGAGATACCTTACCGAATGGGTCAATGTATCTTGCAAAGTTTGCGCATCTTTATCGTTGTTTCCAGTGTCTTTCTTTTCCTCTTCGAGTAAAACCTTGTCCTGGGCAATATCATTCTTGTCCTTCTGCTTCTCGTCGATATTTGTGTTTGCAGTTATCGCATTTAGCTTTTCTTCTCATAGAAAGAAAGAAAATATGTTTAATGCTTTCCTTGTGGCGTCCAAAGATACACAAGAGACATACTAAACTAAGAAACATACTTTTGCGTTGCTTATCTTCTTTGATGTCCTGAAGAAGCTCCTGATTCAGCGCTATCTCTTGCTTCACTCTCTTTTCCAATTTACTAATTTGTTTGGATATTCTAGCCTGGAACCAAGAGATCCGTTAAATTGTTGCGATATTACTACGAAATTCTCACGCGTAATTACTAAGAAGGCATGCGTGTTAGCAAAGCAAAGTTCGTATCAACTATTCAAAGGAAGATATAGTCCTTTAATCTGTCGGTACCCGTCGACTCTCCGACCACAGTTTTTTAAAGTCCCGCAACAAGATCCGCTTACTATTTCAAAGAGCTTACTGTATCTCTTTCCTTGTTCACCGGCTGATCAGAGATTAGAAAGTATGTAATCAAACCCCATAGGACAAGAGAGCCAAAAATAATGCTGACTGACCTGTTCCGCATGGCAGAACCAGTGTCACCTCATCTGTAACAGGTGAAGGCAAAGCATGCTTTATTTTCTAACAGTTTCATAAATATTGTGTACACGCTGAACTGTGCTATGGCAATAAAATTCTTCTAATCAATGCTAACAAAAATGAACAAAAACGCAAACAAATGTTACGCGAGTAGAAGGTACTTTGCGTAGTTGTTATCTGTGAGAGATAAGAGAGAACGGAAAACGCTTCGTGGTTCCGTCTTCTTTATTTTTCCGTTAGGATCGTCGATCGAACGAAATACTATTTTGTTGGCTTGTTCGTGTTTTTTATTTCGTTCTTCTCGAATAGCCACGAAATCCGTGCCGTTCGTCACGTTAGGTTACCCGATTACCTACCATTATGATATCCACGTAATCGCTCCTCGATTGTCGCTACACGAGGACGACCTGCATTCTCGCGCACGTAAGCGATAATTGGCTGGCGATGCGAACCCCACTGCCTCGCCGCCCTCCCGGTTTACGATTGTCCGAACGGTGTCGTCGTGGACCAACCGTTTCGGCGTGTCGGTAAATAGTTCGCTCTCTAAACAGAATCGCGGAGTCTCACGCGCTGACAGGCTCCCGCAAACTCCATTGTTGGCCTTTGCGCTGGACGCGGAGAAAATTTGTTCGAGAAGGAATGCATCGTTTTCCCTCGTGGAAGGTGGAAGGGCCGCGCAGGCAGAAGAATCTTAACCGTGCGATGGAGCCACATAGTGTTCTCGACGCGTGTGTAACGCACGCCACATACACGCGCGCCTCCATACCCACACCCGCACACTTCTAAAACTTATCGATTTACGCCTCGCGCGACGACGACGACGACGGCGGCGGCAGCGTTTCGCACATCGCCATTATTACTGCTCTACTGGAATATTGTCCGGTACTTGTTTGACGTCTCCGAACCCTTAGAACCGCGTTTAGATACCGAATCTACAACGTGCAAATGTTACGCGATCATACTCCAAAGTCGTATAATCGCGTTCCGCGAGGCTCTCAATTGCGGCGCGTGTTACGAGCACGTGCAGTTGCGCGCGTCGCAAGCCGATCTAAACAAATATTTGCGTTTGTCCATGTTTTCGAGTAGTGTTAATCGTAGCGTCGAATGATTCGTTCCGCTTCGCCTGTAAGATTCAATGCTGACTCTGGCAAGAATCATCTGCTTCGTAAGAGCCTCCGTACAGCGCCATTGGACGTAGCGGCGAAGTGCTGAAACTGCTAGCCAAACGTTATCGACGGGGCATGTGGCGATTGTCGATAATGAAGTTTTTTCATTTATCAACATTGTACATTTTCTAGTTTACCGACATCATCGTATTGATCATTGTAATTATTAATTGTTCATATCAACGATTTTCGTTTGTAAATAACAGTCTTTATTAAACCTTCATTGAGTTAACATAAGATCTGTTGAATTTCATTTAAAGTTAATTTATTTATAACATAGATAAATAACTCAAATTCAAATAAAAAATTAATTTAGAAGTTGTGAAGGGAAAGTTATATTTAATTATTGAAACACTTCCCCACAGGCATTGACACGTGGCGCCACTTGGGCGAACGAGTAGAACTAAAAATTGGTCAGCAGTTTGAGCGTTGTGCCACTACGTCCAGTGGCGCTATTTTGAGATTTTGACGGAAATGGTATTTGGCGCCACCTGGGTAAGGAGGTCGAACTAAAAATTGACTAGCAGTTTCAGCGTTTTGCCACTACGTCCTGTGGCGCTATTTTGAAATTTTGGTGGAAATGGTATGTGGCGCCACCTGGGTAAGGAGGTCGAACTAAAAATTGACTAGCAGTTTCAGCGTTTTACCGCTACGTCCTGTGGCGCTGTTTTGAAATTTTGGTGGAAATGGTATGTGGCGCCACCTGGGTAAGGAGGTCGAACTAAAATTTAGCTAACAGCCTCAGCATTTCGCATTATTTTAGACTACCCAAGAGAACAGATGCAGGATCCTTATCGGATTTGGAAATGATAATGAAAAATCGAGTTTGTTTCTGAATAATCACTTTTATTTTTGATCCTTATCAATATTAAACAACGTAGTTACGTAAGGGTATATATATTACATGGAAAATTCTGTCCTTCTGGTGCGCATATATCTTCCCAACACACGATACTCCCGAGGGAAGAAAACGAAAAAAAGAAAAAGTACATCGACCACTCATACACTCTCTTTCTCACTCTCTCTCTCTCTCTCTCTCTCTCTCTCTCTCTCTCTCTCTCGCTCTCTCTCTCTCTCTCTCTCTCACGCTGTCCCTTGTTCTCCCTTTCACTCTGATTCTATCTTTCTCTCTCATTTTCTTCCTTCCCCTTCGCCCCTTGCTTGGAAAATCAATTTATCCGAGAGAAAAAAGAAACAAACAAAACCACATTTTAATCCGTGATCACGGTACACCTGAAAATAATCGTTGTTCGGATAATTTTCGAATTTCCAAACGTTACGCGTTCCGAGCCCCTCGACAAATTACAAAATAGAATTCATTAACTCGAGCGCGGATGGTTTCGCTTCGAGTTATTTTCCGAGCGTGTGTTGCGCACGTTTCCCGATTCGACGAGGCGAAAAGAAAAAGAAATAAAACGGGGTCAGCCGACCTACCCCAATAAGGGTCCCGAAGGGTCAAGGTCGAGCCACGTCACGACCCTGACAGTGTACCAATTGAGAGCGTACCCCCACTTCCGGCGGAAGTTTGGCGATCAGAAGCTGAAGAACGAATTCCCATCGCGATCTCTTCGCGGCGGCTCGACAGCCGGCGAAATCATCGATGAGTATCTGAACAGCGATTTTCTCACTGGGAGAACTGTCGACAACGGGATCCGGATGGAATTCTGATCGGCCGAAGGAAGAAACTGATCGAAGAATGAAGCGAAACGATTCTTCCCGGCGACGGGGCCGCCGCGCCGCGATGGCATGGCGTCCTCGCGCCCATACCAAACGAGACAAAGTCGCACGCGTTCCTCAAACAACAGTACCGTGTCTCCTCTCTCTCCCTCTCTCTCTCTCTTCAAGTTCCCTTGCTCGTCACTCTCGTTGGAAGATTGTTCCCGCTGTAATTTGCGCCAAGCAAAGTACTCTGTGAACGAACTTCGTCCAAGGCGCGCAAGTTACAGCGACTTCGAAGTAATGTTTGGTACGCGACGCTGGATGAACCTCCAGATTACGGCGACGAGGCTGTTATGTTCACAGGTTGAAGAAATTTTCAACCGAGACTCGAAGAACTCTGATCTACGGAATTGCACTACATACATACCGACGATCTCGGATCGGAGATTTTCTAATTCGGAGATTTTCTTTTCTCTTTAATAAACTTGACCTTGAATGTGAAAAACAAGGTAAAAAAAACCGAAATAATTTTTTAATCGTATAAACTTTCCAATCATTAAACGATTAAAAAAGATGTAGGTTTTTTTATTTCTCATGTGTCAAAAAAGAACAAAATTTCTTCTTTAATCGTATGACCGTGTTAATTATTAAAGTGTCAAAAAAAACCAAAAATTTTTTTAATCGTTTAACCGTTTTCATCATTAAACGATTAGAATAATATATTTGCTTCTTTTTTTTACCTCGTTTTTCACGTACCAAAAGAAACCAAAATTATTTTTTTAATCGTATAACAGTTTTAATCGTCAAACGATTAAAAAAAATTTTTGGTTTTTTCGTCCTTGTTTTTCACGTTCAAGGTCGTATCTTATGTCATTTTCGACTAAATCGAGGGTGTAGAACCGCGACATATAATTTTCTGACACCCTGTACAGAAGAAACGAAACGTCCAGCGGGTCTTTGGCGAGTTCTTTCGTCGAATCCTCGTGTCCACGGTTCACCCAGCAGCCGAGCATTACAATAGGCCATTTCCTCCTATCTAAGAATTTGAAAGACTAACTAAAAAAAAGCGAAGAGCAGAAGTGCCGCGTCGAGTATTCCGCTTCCGCCGCTCTATTTCCGGTATTTTTTTTGTTCGTTTTTTTTTTTGTCAGTACTAGGTTTGCCGTGCATCGAGTTCGAAGGGAAGAGAGATCCCTCTGTCTCCTTTAGATCGTGACTACATTTTGTTTCCTCAAGGACTTTTACAAGGTGAATGTACAGGCACTGCTCTTTCACAGAATAGAGATATACATATGCGTGTTCTCTAGTCCTCGTCTTTCTCGCGGCGACGCGACGTCCTGTTCGTCGAACGTCTCTCGAGCCTCGAAGAAACATCCCATGACTTTCTTCATTTCTCATCCCTTCTCCGGTATACATAGTTTGACCACAAATGAGAGAAAATTTTATAGGGCTGTTCTCTGTGATAATATAAGACGAAAATGAAGAATAAAAAATGTCGATTTCGGCTTCGTTATTTAGTTTATCAACGATTAAAAGTTCCCCTAAAATGCGGCAACCCGGCCAACAGTGTACGTTGCGTACATCATGAAGGCGCGCGACAATCTGTATAACGTCTGACATACGTAAGTTTATACGTGGCTAATTTATATTTTTGTTGTTACTCTCGATAACGATAAATATATTAATAAAAAAAAAAGTCTGTACGTGCATCGAACGCGAACCAATCGAACATCTCTGAATCGAGTAGATTAAATTGAAAATTGTAGGAAAACTTCGAAAATTGTGGATCTATTAAAATTATTAAGGGAGGAAATAACATTCTATTTAGTTTCTATTCCTCGCGATCGACGCAGACAATTTTTACTGCGCATAAAGATCCTATTAATAACTGAAAGACGACATTTTTTTTTATTCTTCATTTTCATGTTTTAACATGTAGAAAATCATCTATTAAATTTTTCCCCACCTGTAGCCGAACGTATAGTATAATAATACGACGTGTCAACCTCGAACTACTCCGAAGAATTGTTCCGGTATAAATTCGTACAACCAACTGGCGCGCTGCTCTCGGAAAGATCGATAAGTCCCGAAGATCGCTTCGAGGCTCGGGGGCAAATGTCGAAGCTCGTCGTTAATTTATCGATTAACCGGACTCCGGAACGGCGACCACCGTACACACTTTCAAATTAATGGGACGCTGGAACGGGGGGGAAGGGAGTTGCCCAGACCCCCCTACCAAAAAAAAACGTAGCAACAAAATCACGAATTTGTTTACGTAATCGTCGATCGAACCGAGCCGAGATCATTTTATTAAATCATCCCCCCTCCTGTTCCAGCGGCCCCGCAACATGGCGACGTTACAGGGGTTGGGATTCAGAACTGAAAAACTCTAATAGACGGCGGCTTCGATCGCTGATCGATCGGGCTCGGGATCGATCCCCGTTAGAAAGTATCCCGTTCATATGTATAATACATATATGTATATAATATATAATATATATATATATTAGAAAATTTTAACAGACGCGTTAATACTTAAAGATAAATCTTTAGATCAATCTCGACGCATTCTATCATCTATTCCTATCGACGAGCACATTCTCTCCCTCTCTCGCGCTCAGTCTCGATCTCACGGATTCTGCCACCCCTGCCCCCGCCTCCGCGCGCGCACGATCCGGAGACGGCGGACACTGATATGTGAAATAGATCACCGATCGACACGTTGATCCGGGAATAGAATAAACGGAGAGACGTGAATTTACCCGGGTCCGCCCCCTGTAAGCCTGTCCTGTCGTTTCGGTTCTCTCGCGTTATGTAGCGTGTCCCAAAATTCCTTCTACTCCCGAAAATGGGAGGTTCCTGAGGTGATTCGAAGCAACCATTCTCCTTTGCAAAACTGGCCGCCGCGGCTTCGTTCGGGAGTTATCGAGGAAAAAGACGGACCAATCAGAGCGCAGCTATAGTGAACAGAATCCAGCCGCAGTAGCCGCGCTCTGATTGGTGCGTGTTCTTTGTTAACGATTCTCGAACGAATTGCAAAGGAAAATGTTGCTTCGAATCACCCGAGGAACCCCCCATTTCCGGGAGTTGAAGGAATTTTGGGACACTCTGTATATGTATTTTCCTCCAACCCCGAGGAAACCACCCCCGTCGAGAGGATGCATCGACAAACAAGCACCTCCGTCGGTATTCTATGCTCTTTCGCTTCGAACCTTCTCTCTCCGTAGGGGGAGGGGGGCTTTTCTCGAATGTAACTCTCTACGAGCGGATCGGTGCAAAAAATTTCGACGAGAACATTCATCGAACTGCGCTACAAAAAAAAAGAGAAAGAAAAAATTTCGTCGAGGTGATCTACGGGAGTTCCCGGAACGATTAGGATTGTTTCGTGAAACGTGGCTGTTCGGAGCAGGCGAGGAGAACTTACGCACCGAGGCGGCCCCTACGCGCACGCTTTCACCGCGCCCCTCTGATCGCCGAGAATAAATGAACATCGAGAGATACATGGTGCAGCAGGGTAGTTGAAGTTTTTTTCTGTTTCGGGGTTGTCAGGGTTCGTGGCAAGAGAGGGAAGAAGAAACAGATTTCTCTAGCTAGACCGGCCCGATTGCAAGCTTCCGGCTCCACCGAATGAAAATCATCGTCGTCATCGTCATCGTCATCGTCATCATCCCCCACCCCCTCCCCCGGCAGCAGCATCGTCGCTCGCTCGAAACGTAAAATTCATCCCTCGTCGAGAGACCTCTGTCGAACGATGTAGACGTAACTCGACAGCAGCGATATGTTTGGGAAACGTGTGTTCTATCTCAGCTATCCGTTCTACGAACGCGTATGGGGAGGAGGAAGCTTGTGGTCGAGCAGTTTTTTCTCCGGCGATCCACGGAGGATCCATGGATCATCCCCTAAAGCACCGATGGCCGCAGGAATACAGTTAATGTTCAAGAAGAGTACAAAGAGAGGATAGTCTTGGAACATCAAGAATTTGTACATGAAAAGAGCCGAGGCCGTTTCCCACCGTCGCGTCGTCCCCTCGCTCGGTCACCGACGAACAATCTCGTCCGTACCGACGTGACGATCGATAAAAGATCTTCCGATGATCCAAGGTGTTGATGGGGGGATCGACGGGAGGGGGGACGGCCCGACCGAACGACCAATGGAAAAAAGAATGATGATTCGTCGTCGTTTTAAGTCGAGGTAAGACGTGTACGCAAGTTTACAAGTTAAGCTTAGATAGTAGGATTACAATACGTTGTTATAACTAAGCTTCCATCTTACGGGAAAGACTAGATTTAGGCAAGATCAATTATTTTTTTGCAACTTTTTTTTCTCTCTCATTGATATGTCTTTTTTTTCCACGACTTTTCTGCTTCGTTTCCCACCGAGAGACACTTCTTTTGTTTTCTTCTTTCTATCTTTCTACTCCTCCTCCTCCTCCTCCTCCTCTTTCTTTCATCCTTCGATTACAGGAACGAATTGATTTTCTTGTTTCGAATATACTCCCACACGTTCACGCACCGATATGTAGCACGCACGCACGCACACGCACTAGCGGTACGTTTAAAATTATCTGTGTGTAGCAATTTCTTCTCTCGCTCTCTCTTTCTCTCTCTCGCTCTCTCTCTCGCTCTCTCTCTCGCTCGCTCTCTCTCTCTCTTTCTCTCTCTTGGAAAACACAAGTTTCGCTTTACACGCTAGGAATGATAATGGTCTCGTCACCGCTCCCCCGCGACAACCCACCACCGTTTCGGCTGTCGCGTCCGTCTCCTTTATACAACTAGGATATAATAAATATTGCCGCGGAAAATTATTTGCTACATTCGTCCCGAAAAAACAGTAGTCAACAAGTTCATCGCCCATGGGAGGCTCGCTAATCCGTCGTGCGATCTATCCGAGCTGCCTCTACCATCGTTTCATCCATCTTTCACTCTTTCCCGATATCATGATATGGCTCGTTTCAACGGCCGCGGAAGGGAGACGACGATCGAACGGAGTTTTCAGAGGGCAATTGACGTTCTTCTTTGCGGAGAAGTGGAACTAATTCAAAGGAAGCTCGGAATTACGAAGCAGTAGACACTACCGTCGACCGTCCCCAAACCTTCTGCGATCGCTTTTTCTTTTTTTTTTTTGTTTTGTGGATATGGACAGATATGTCAGAGTTTCCCGAGCATGATATGTCAGCAGCTGGCCGAGCGCGACGCCGCGCAGAGACTCTTGGCGATCCCATCGAACGGAACAGGGCTGTTTCACGGCAAGATACAGCGATTCGAACGAGACAACGAAAGTTGAGTAGAGAATTCGTTTCGCCGTTCTTCAGCGAACCGCGAGATAGTAGACGTCACGCGCGCGCGACGGTGGCAGCGAACGTGTTAACGAAACAGAGGAGATATAATTGAAAAAATCTTGTACGTAGTTTTCTCAATGTTCACGGAAGAATATTTCAGTGTATCTTTTTTTTAACACAAACCGAAATCAACTCGCCCCGGTCTCCCCTACGGCAGGCTATATTTTCTAGCGTTGCGGGAATACACGATAGTGTACCCTACCGAGGTAACTATCCGAAGTCAAGAGTCTCTGTGATCGGCGGCGCCAAGCAATAATCACGGAATGCGCACACTCACGGATCCGTGTTCCCTGTTCGGGCACAGCTGATCGCGCGGATGCTTAAATGTTAATCAACGTCGCCGGCGGTCCTCGATCCACCTGGACCCCGAGTAGGAGTTCCGCTTCGACGGTTCCCGTTGACGCGACGGTTCGCCAAAGAACAATCTAACTGGACTCTACCCGAAGGAACGACTAAGCTACGGAGAAAGGAACCCTCGTCGAAGCGAGCGGAAGCGGACCTCCGAAAATGATATGTACATATAGCGGTGTCTCGGTTGTTGCTGTTGCTGGGAGACTAGCAAGGTCGATCGGTTACTCGTCAATGTTGCTCGATGATCCGGAGGCTGGGATCCACCGCGAGCTCCCACAGGGTCGTAGTTATTCTCTCTCTCTCTCTCTCTTTTATTTTCGTCGGTGAACGTTCGGTGCCGGTCAGGCTTGCGTCAGCGGTTGAACTTCGCGTCGTCGGATATATACACACATATACATATGCATACGCGTGTACACGGTGACTCGCGGAATCGAGTCGAGACCCTTTCGAGAGGAACCGCTCTGTTCCCAGGGGCCAAAGGACTCGAGCCCTTTCGAGAAGTTTGGTCGTCCACTGGACGACGTCTTTGTTTCCTCCGATGCTAGAACTAGAGGAGTATGTCGATTGTGTGGAGCTGGGAATGTCGTCGACTGTCGCAGGGAATCTAGACGCGGACCTCTTCGGGCTCTCGGAGAGCCTCGAGCGGCCTGGACCACTTCGGGGAGAGTTGGTTCCGCTCGGAAGGTCGGTTGGTCGAGATCGGACGAGCCATCGTGTACACAGTGTACAGTATATATTTATGTATATAGGTTCGCGTCGGTTCCACTCGGCGCTCAGTCGTCCCAAGTCGGAAAGCTGTCCTGAGTGACGAACAACGATTGGCCGCCGGCTGTCGTCTGCTCCTGCCTATGGCTAGGTGTGCCGCCGAAGTTCGTGCTTCCGAACACGGGCTGGCCGAACGCGTCCAGCTGCTGGCCCTCGTAGATGCTGCGATCGGACGCCGAGTACGGCGACGTATGGTGTTGCTGTTGTTGTTGCTGCTGTTGCTGTTGTCGGTGCGTGTCCGTCACCGTCAGCTCGATGTTACCCGCCGCGGTGTTCTCCTCGAGGTTCTCGGACCTGCTCGCCTCCTCCAGGCTGCTGTGCTTGATACCGTAGTAGAAGTACATGATGAACCCTGCGCAACAATCGTCCGGATCAATTTACCTTGGAGAACGTGGATTGGTCAAGACTCCTGGATTAAGGGATAATTGAGGGCTTCGGGCAAGCCACGAAGTTACACGGTTGCTGACGGATAGATGCTCTAAATTAGGGGACTGAATGGGCGGCTTGAGTTTGGTACGGATGAGTTCGGAGGTTGATCAAGGTTACAAATTAGGGGACAATCGGGGGTTTAAAGTTGTTGAGATCCTACATCGTAATTAGCAGCACGGACTGGGCATGGATCGGGCCTAAATTCGGGGCTGATTGGGAGTCCAGGATTGGGAACAGCCGGTTGATCATCGTCGGACGATTGAAGGTCAATTCTTACCGAGTATCATCCACACGGTGAATCTGACGAGCGTCAGGATGCTCAGCTTGAAGATGAGATATATGTTCACGGTGACGGCGATCGCGGGGACGAATGGCAGCCCCGGTGTCATGAACATCATGCTGTTCCTGGAAGGAGAACGAACAGAGGCTCAGGAGGTATTCGAGAAAAGTTTCTCGCGACGATGCTCTGCGTTCTTGTTAGACGGATAGAGATGACGAAGATTGGGCGTACCTGTTTTGCGGCTTTCTGCTGATGGCGAGCAACACGCCGATGATGGCGAACAGGAAGAGGAACATGATTATCGTGGTAAACGTTCCCATGTTTCCTGGAGAGACCGCACCGGGAATAACACGCGTCTTTAGAAACACGAGAAAAGATGGAGCGGAGGTAGAAAAGCATGAAGAAATGTTCTAGGTACGAAGCTCACCCATGCCGCAGACGATGATCAGATCGAAGATCACTATCAGCAGATAGAGTATCCCGACCAGCTTCATCACGTACCGGCCGGACGCCTCCGTGGCTGGTCCTCGGTCCACCCACGGGAATATAGCTGGGCAGAGCCACTGCGCCGCCTGTAATTATACCACGGAACAATTAACGCGATATCAAACGAGGCAGCCTGGTCACCGGAAGCGTTTGTGTCGGCGTTAGCGAGGCCGTGCGAACCGTGTAATTACTTGGTGGCGCGGCTGGGAACATTACCTGCAGACGACGCTGAAGATAAGTCAACGGTGGCCCTATGATCGGCGTGTTCCCGGGGTATTGATGCGCGCTGCCGCAGGTCGAGGCAGCCGCGGCCGCGTGCACGCTCCCGTAAAATTTGTTCTCGGTCCTGTCGCTGACCAGATACTGGTCGTCCTTGCCCAGTCCCACCTCGTCCTCCTCGGCCCCGTAGGTGTCGTCCGAGTCCGGCGAGGAGCTGTTGCACCGTCTCACCCGTCTCACCTGAACAGCACCCGTTATTCTGGTTTTTCATCTTCAATACGATCGAATTCAGAGCCCGACTTGATTTGACCTTGACGGAGTTGATCGTCACGCCACAGCCGTGCGAGCGGTCAATAGCCGAAGCTGGCTAGTAAGATTTTCGACCGATTGGTGGCGTGGGTCTAACTTTCTTGCCGATTTTTACGATTGTTTTACGATTGTCACGATTGCCTCGGATGCCTCGTAACAGCCTGTGTGCCGCCGAATATTACAAATAATTCCGCGATAACGTAAAAATCGGCATTTTCGAGACCGAGCACAGATTGGACTTTTAGGAAACACAATTTAGCACTTCTCGTTACGATATTGAAGCGCTGGTTTCTCTGGATTTTGACCGTTGCATTTGCGTATACGTGTATGCTGATCCAGTAATATGCAAGCTGTCCGAACCGAACAATTTGTCTAACATTTTCGTTCCAGGTTAGGGAGGGAGGTCTGTCAGAGACGTGGAGCGTCCTACCATGATACGCTGGCCGTTGTTCGTCGTGGTCATCTCGGGCTGCGTGGTCTGAACAGTGTTCAGAGCCGTGGTCAGCTGGTCCGGCCGCAGCTCTTTCCCATAAGACACCTGTCCGTTCACCTGAGTCTCCTTCGTCGGCGATCGACAAGGCGTTCTCAGGCTCTGTGGCAGCAGCTCGACCAGGTTCGTAGTGTGAGGCTGGTAGCGGAGGATCAGCACGCAGGTGGACACCAAGGTGTAGGCTAACAAGGTACCTGTGGGTTGCCAGAACACCTAGATTAGCCAGATAGAAGCCAGATAGACGTTTCTTGCAGTCTTTAATCGTTTTAGCCGAGAGTCTACGCAGTCTGTCGACGACAACTTGCTCACCGATCGACATCATCTCCACCAGGACCTCCAGCTGGATCAATAGGGCTGCCATGGCCGCTGCCAATCCCGAAGTCAGCGTCGCCAGGGCTGGGGTGCCTGTGGCCGGCCACACCTGGCTCAGACTCCTGGAATCATGCGAGAACAATATTGAAAAAACAAATAGTACACTTCTCGATCGCTTTAGATCGTTTGCATTTTGGAATCGGACATTTCGCACAATCTAATGTTTCACAAAAACAATTTAACAAGCCTTCGTTAACGCTGAACATACAAATTGTGAAGTTACTTATATGGACATTGATTTGATAAATTTTTTTATCCAAGCAAATATTGAGATAAAAATAACATAAAATCCGAATGAACAGAACCTTGTTATTTTCATAAACTTAAACATTGTATTCATATTTATACATTTTTTATTCAAGCACATATTGAGACAAAAATTGCACACAATCTGCGTAAACAGAGCCTTGTCATTTTCATAAGCTGAAAAATTTTAATCGCTTTTAGTGCTCAGTAGGTTCAGTGTTAATGCTTTCATCTGAATGATTTATTTTACGAATAAAATATTCTCGTGTTATATAGAAATATGTAATTATTATACTCTAAACGAATTTTTATTTATTTCACGTGAACATGAAATTCAAACTCAATGAATAAATAATATAAATAAATAAATACAGCCTAATTCTTATAAGCTGAAACATTTTAATCGCTTTTAGTGCCGGTAGGTTCAGTGTTAATGCTTTCAACCGAATGATTTATTTTACGAATAAAATATTCTCGTGACATATAGAAATATGTAATTATTGTACTCTAAACGAATATTTTTATTTATTCCACGTGAACGTGAAATTCAAACTGAATTAATAAATAATATAAATGAATAAATAGAGCCTAATTTTTATAAGCTGAAACATTTTAATCGCGTTTAGTGCTCGATAAGTTCAGTGTTAAAGTCTCCAAGTTGCTGTTAGGAATCGCGTAAGTGATACGAGTCGTCGCGCCAGTACATCAGTGGTGCGAGTCAGTCGGTGGTCGGACAAGCGGTAACAAGCGACTCCCCGTGTCTTCTATAGGCGTCCCCGGAGAATCGTAGCGTCGCGACACGCGATAAACTCGTCCGACGATATAGCGGATCTCCACACACGGTGTTACCTGAATATAAGGCCGTCCTGCGCCATGGCGTAGACTATCCTTGGCATGGGGAACATGGTACCGAACATGGAGACCGTGAGACCGGCCAGTGCACCCACGGCGACGATGTACTTGCACTTGTAAGCGCCCACCTGGCCGAACATCTCCACCAGCGCAGAGTCCTGGTCCACTTGATTGTACGGGACTGGAAGAATCGACCGGATCAGACTATCGATTCTCGAAATCGACGACGACAGGGCAAATGTAGTAAACGAGATCAACACAGGGTTTAATCGATATTGAATATTACTTTTAATTTACGATTACCGAGATTGTAAAGATCTCAAAGATTAGAAAATTTCATTGGCTGTACATATGCAGGGTGGACCACCGAAATATCTCCTGAATTTGTGACGACTACACTGCGGATCATATATGAAAACTTTTAGAAAATGATATAACATAATATTGCAAAGAATTTAATACGGTCGTCGTTTATTTCAGATCGACAAAGGCTACTACCACTGTAAATAAGATTCTATTTGTTCCCGCTTTCTTCAGATTTGCTAGAAAAATGAAAAATTCCATGAACATCCGCAGTCTAGCAACGACATAACAAATGGTTTTTTAATGCAACACAAATGGTTTCATAAGGTAAACTCTTTACAAATGTCACTCTTCTTCTGAAGGTGATTTTTGCCGGAGTGTTCAGGTTAATTTTCAAAGATCAAGGTCATTTGAAGGTCACATTATATTATACATATCTGAATGTATTTTTTTCAAAAAATGCAATTATATATAAAAAAAAACGATGACCTTGAAAAAATGTTCTTGCCAGATATCGACATTATGCACATTACGTAAGGAATTGTTGCGTCACAATAACCTGTAAAGATATTTGGGTGACTTAAATGGACCACGTGGTATATTATAAAAATTTTGATTTGTATTAAAGATGACATTTCCTGTTTTTCTTCGTAGTTATTGTATTTGTGGAAGGTAGGAACTGTCCCTCAAGTTTCGTTACGGAGGAGAGCTACTGATCCATGGATCAGGATTGACTCCGACCTTGGAGGTGTTCAGTTAGGATGAAATAGCGGCGGGACGGCTCGCGTTTAGCTACTCGAGCGTCGCGCGTCGCCTGCCGTTGAAGGCTACAAGCCCGAAAGGACCGCTCACCGATCAATGTCAGCACCATGCTGCTGGTGACGTAGGCGACCAGAATTATGATCAACGACGAGATGATCGCGAGAGGGATGCTCCTCTTCGGGTTGGTCGCCTCTTCGCCGGTGGTCGCTATGATGTCGAAGCCGATGAACGCGTAGAAGCACGTCGCCGCACCGGTGAACACCTGCGAACACCAACGGGCTTGTTTCTCGTCGATTGCTTTTCAATCGTTTCCATCGTTTCGACTACGAAACAGGTTCAGCAATATCAACGATGGCGCGTACGAAACGTCTAATTTGTAAGCAACACCTAAATTATAAGAATTCCTTTGAATTAATTTTAAACTTCAATTTTCCCGCAATTTAAATTTAAATGATCGAACCTAGCACTATTATAATCTGATTTTCACACAGAATAATGATTGTATACGTTTATTTGTTTTTTAAAATAATTTTGTACAATTAAAAAAAATTCGAAAAATGTATTAAATTCTATACGCGTTTTTATTGTTTTGCATTTGATTTACACATATTTGTTATCAACGTATAAAATCAGCACTCTAATTATTAGACAGCGGATTTTATGCATTTATGGCAAAAATTAGTAGGCGTAATTTAAAACAGTAAAAATATTGGAAAAAAATACTGTTATATTATTTTCAACCTATGAAATATATTAAGAAATTAAATTTTCTATTTCGTTCCAATTTGTTGTAAAACACATAAAAAAGTTTTATATTACACAAAGATCCGCTGTCTTGTAATGATAGCCAATTCTGACAACGAATTCTTTCTTGATTACGGTAGAGTTGAATGTTTTTTTAAAATGTTGTCGACAGGATCTCGAAGATCAGCTTTCTACTTTAAATTCCCTTCTCGACCGTCTCGACTCGAGTCGATTAATTTTTCAGCGGTCTTTCGCGCGGTTACGAATCCCCGATTAGGCGACAGAAGACTGTGCAAATACCGGAAATTACGGTCTTTGTGGTCGCGGGAACCTCGGGGCTCGCCCGAGGAAAGAATTCCGGTAAGTAGAACCGACCTGCCATTAGCCCGACATTAGTAGAAAATTAAGTGGTGCCGGGTCGATAACTTGTTGCTCGAAAATCTGGCTTAAAAAAAAAGAGTAGCACCAGCTGCAACAGTGAATTACGTAGTGCAGGTCGATAACTCGTTACGAGATCTGGCGCAAGCACGTGTTTCGCGGTCAAAGTAGAATGGCACGGCCAAGAAGTAGAATACGTCTGGCATGAGTCAGAATTCGAGGAAGTGATCCGAGAGCCCGAACAGTAATTCTAGTACGCGGCACGGTTTCGTCGTAAATCATGGTTCGAGTGAATCGATTTCTCAGTCGTTCTAAGAAGCTAACGTAAAATGGAATAGTTCTATAAGTCTAGGGACAGCTGTGGTATTGGCAGAGTGAGCGGTAGAAGTCGATAATCGTGGGAGAAAAGTGATTTTTCAGGAAATAGAAATTCTTTTAAAAGATTCATTAACTTTTTCCTTTTTTTAACCTTTCCATTTATGTCTCAACTATTCTGTACGTAGGCTAGCAAAGCTATACAGGGTGCCTCAGATTTGAACGTACAAACTCTGTCAGTATATCCTCTGACACTAGATGAGAAAAAAAAAAAAGTTATATAAACATAGGTCACATAGAGCTTCATTAAAAAGTTATAACAAAACTACGGAGTACACGTAATATAGGAATAGTACTTGCTGTTACCGCAAGCTTTTTAATAAAGCTCTATGTGACGTATGTTTACAGAACATTTTTCTCTTATTTAATGCCATAACTGACAAAGTTTGAACATAATAACCTGGGACACCCTGTATACGGAGCTACAATTAAATAGTATAAAGTCGAAGAGAGTTCGGAAACAAATTATATCCTACGTTCGGAGGTACAGCCGGAGCAAGTAGATAGACCTGCGATGGGTCAGACTGGGGAATCGAATTTGCAGAATAGTGATGGCAGAGCGAAGCGGGATAAAAGTTGCGAGACGATCAATGAGTGGAGAACGCAATTGCGGTTGCAACTGTCCGAGTCTCGAGAGTCTCCGTTTATTTAACATTTCCCTTTTTCTAACCTTTCCACGTAACAACAATTATTTCTCAACTATTCTATACATAGGCTAGCTCTATACGGGGCTACAATTAAATAGTATAAACACGAAGCGAGTTCTGAAATAAATTACATCCTACGTTAGGAGGTACAGCCGGAGCAAGTAGAATAGGCCTGCGATCGTCAGACTGGGAATCGAATTTGTAGAATAGCGATCTCGGAGCGGCGAGAAATGGGATAAAACGTTGATCAACGAGTGAAGGATGCAATTGCGGTTGCGCCTCTCTGTTGGAGCAGTAGAGGGCTGGGTCCCGAGAGTGTCCGGTGAAATTTTAATGGGCTTGAAAGGGGTCCTTTCCGAGGGAAAAAGCTCGTGAATGTTAGAGGTTGCCGCGCGTGACCCTGTAGTATTTCGCCTCCGCGGTACACGAACGCCTCCGTGTTCGTCGCCCACGCCGCCCACGCAGCCCCTGGTGCAACCAAGGCGGAATGAATTCGCTAGTAAACCAACCGTATTCACGGAGCTGAGTGGAGTCAGGGCTGCGGAGCAGGATGGAGTGAATCCTCGATTTCGTGGGAGAAGGTGTTCCGTCGGGACGCGGCGCAGCAGCGAGATATATTCGCGCGGCCTCGACGTTTCTCCTCGATGAAAAAAAAACCGGAACAGGGTTTGTTAATTCTTCGGGTGGGGGGGGGGGGGGGCAACGAGTGGCCGCACTCAAAGAGGGCGGATCCTCGAGAACGCGAGCGGAAGGCCGGCTACAAAGCGTCGTCTTTCTTAGCGAACCATCCTCAACCCCTCTGTCTCTTCATTACTTGACCCGGGGTCGAAGGGTGTCGGTTCGGAAAAGAGAGACGTTCTTTGTTATTTTGTCGCGATCGTTATTCGGATTAATGGAAACCCTCGTGAAACGGGCTGCTCGTTAGCTCCTAATAGATCCTCCCCCGCCCCTCTCGCCGGCCGAATATCGGCGAATTCCCATTGCTTATACGGGGTGGTCCTTTTAAGTGAGGCCACCTAAATATCTCTTCGAGCCGCTGTGATGCGGGAAATATTTGTTACGCGATGTGCATGGTGTCAATTGACCAAATATCTAGCGAAGGATAGTTTTTTTTGTATTCGTCTAACTGACCGAAAAATACATTCAGTTATATATAATAACGTGACCTTGAATTGATCTTGATCTTTGAAAATTAAACACTCCGGACAAACTAACCTTGAGAAAAAAAATAACATTTGCGAAGAATTCACCTTGCGATACCATTTATATTGCATTAAAAACATTTATTATGTCATCGCATAAATAAAGGAGATATTTAGGCGGCTAGGGTTTAGGTGGACCATCCTGTAGAGAAAGAAATAAACGATCGTGTCATCGCGTCGTCGAGAAAAATTCATTATTCCCCGAGTTATTATTGGAGGTTACGCGGCTGGTAATTGAAGCCATCTGGTCGAGGCGAGGTCGGACAGGACCGGGTCGGGTCGGGTCGGGTCGGCTCGAGTCTGGCCGAGCCGCGCGGCGTGCATTAACGTTAATCAGAACATTAGCATAAGTGCTGGTCCGTCGGTAAACTCGTCGCCGTTACGGCATTTCTAACGCGCGCGTGGGCGGCGCGGCATATAGGGGCGGCAGCATTGAAGACCAAACCCCTGGAAGCACACGCGCGGACACGTAAGGTCGCATCAAACGCAAGAATTAACCCATTCACAACGGGGCCTGGGAGACGGGGCTGGCTGGATCGCTTTTGCAACCGAGCGACGTCACTCTTCTTCTTTCTTTCATCCTAGGGTGATACGAACGGGTAACCACCCCCGTTTATTCTCGCAGGGCTCCGGTTTTCGGGTCAGCCGAGAGACCGAGGCGCACGTGGGCGGTTTCGAGCCCGCGTGTGTCGCAGAAAGCCAACGCGCGACGGAAGCTGCTCGATCAAAAATTCACGGGCAGAGAACGCGCTCGAGGAAATATTCATCGGCCGGCAACGCGGGATATGAAAACGGCGGCGGCGACGAATTCTTCCATCAATAATTGTGGCGCCAGGAGCAAAAACAAAAATAACAACACAGTTTAGATTTTTTTGAAATTAACATTTTCTAACATTTACAAACCGAATCGTGTGGAAATATTAAGTATAAACGTTATAGATTAGAATGAAAATATTGCGGTATCAATTTAGCGAATATACGTACATTTTCAGCACAAATATGAAATAAAGAATATTTTCATTCAAAGTGTCCAGAAATAATTTCACCAATTAAAAAAATTACGGACTTAGAAAACGTTTTTTCATTAATTCATCAGTCCCATAAAGACTATCAAAACATTCGACCGAGAAAGGCGTCGTCCGCAAAATTGATAATCGCCGATGAAACAGGCGTTAAGGGAGGATGGACAAATTCGGAAACCCGATGCGAGGGACTCTCGTTGTTCGCTGTAATTGTTTATTCACGGTCGAGGGGACTCGCGGAGATTGCAGTGCGGTTTCGAGATCGAGCCCGAAAAATTCACGCCCGCTGCTCGGGGGCCTGGCTAGCCCGGGTTCCGTTCTAATTCCGGGCTGTCCGTTCCACACGTATCTCGTGAAACGCGGATTCCTGCGGAGCGTGAATTCGAATTCCCTTTCGCCCGTCGCGTCGCGTCGCGTCGACTGTCCACCTGATGCACCCGGTTTCGGTGCCGGAGCCCATCTGGTGCAACAAGTTTGCCATTGTTCCGCGAGTTCGCCGCAAACCGCGAGCAAAAAGCTGCGCCAACGGCTGTACCCGGGAAACGGAGATCGAGAAAACCGTCTGACCGAGCCGCGACGAGACAGACGTCGTCCTATCCCGTCTGTCGGCCGCTTTTCCCTTTTGCGGCCGCCGACTTTACACCGGTTGTTACTTCCCCTTCGTACCGCAGCTCGCGGAGACCGGCCAACTTTTCTCCTCGTTGCCAGAGGCTGATTTCCTCTTGCGCTCTCCGTAGAAACAACCTCAATAGCGAGACACCGAAAATTTCAGCGACCCGAGCATGGATTCCGCGCGGTTATTAGGAATTTTTCGTTATATTATGTTGAAATTTAAGCTTTTTATACTCTATGTCCCGACGGTAGCCAATAGGAAGGCGCCCTGCGATTTGGCGATTCGATTGTTTCATCTAGGCCTGAAATTTCTTGTTAGTTCCGACCGGGCAATCGACGTGACCACGTGTTAACTTCTTCTATTATATTCATTTTTGTTAAACGTTCAATAAACTTATTACTAATAATATGGGTAATTATTTCTAAACGGAGTCTTTGGAGTTAACAAAAAGTTCAACATATTATAGCAAGCAGTTCCAAGGAGAAGCCCCGGGGTTTTTCGAGGCACCTTCCCCGCTCAAATTATTCTCCCACTCTTAGATTTCATCGTCACGATGTATAGTAGTAGGGAGCTCGTCGAACCTCGTCCCTGTTCCCTCCCGCGCCACCACTGCCACCACTACCGTGCCACTCGCTGACTCTACGACTGTACGTAGTAGTGGGAAGAGGTTCGATGGTGGGGGACTTTGCAGTTGTCGGAGGGGAATAGGTTGGAACTGCCTGTATTATAGCATTGCGATTTATTACTATAATTAATTTTATAGGGGAAGTTTAAAAATATATAGGCTGGTCCACCTAAATATCTCCTTTATTTGTGACGACAGCGGATTTTATGCGTCCATGACAGAAATTAATTTAGAAAAATTTATTTAGCCAGCGGATCTTCATGCAAAATAAAATTTTTTTTATGTGAATTACAACAAATAGAAATGTATATTCTTTCTTAGTATGTTCCATAGGACATGCTATAATAGTATCTTTAAATTTTCAAAGATTAAGGTCGTTTGAAGGTCCATGTTATATTACACATATACATACTGAAATATTGCAGACGTGAGAAACAGTTTTTGAATCACAATAACCTGAAGAGATATTCAGGTGGCCTCGCTTAAATGGACCACATGGTATATTGCTTGCAGAGGTCGGAAATTGTAGAGGACATCGTCAGAGACAAGGAGTGTCGTTCGGGGTCGGCTAATCCTGTGCTTGACTTAGTGGAACTGTTCGGCATGAGTAGTGAGATTTTTAATGTTGTTGATGGTACTTACGCCGCTCCATCCGTACGGGAGGAAGTCCCCGCGCTTGGCCCAGTAGTCGCCGTTCACGTAGAACATGCCCGCTGACATCACGAACACCCAGACGGCGAGATTGATGGCGTTCAGCACGTTATTGAACACCAGGGATTTCTTAACGCCCGCGGCCATCAGCAACATCATCAGTATGGTGATGACGAACGCGAGGAAA
The DNA here is from genome assembly GCA_028454225.1 of Lasioglossum leucozonium. Taxonomy (NCBI): domain Eukaryota; kingdom Metazoa; phylum Arthropoda; class Insecta; order Hymenoptera; family Halictidae; genus Lasioglossum; species Lasioglossum leucozonium. The sequence goes on from CM052218.1 coordinate 6,746,494, forward strand.
TCGGGCGGCCGACCTGGAACATCGCGCGACACTTTCGATCAGCTGTTGAGGTACACGGGCGCGTATACAGGGTGTGTAAAAAATTAATTAATATAACTCCCAAATGAAGCCGCAGCGGTCATTTTTGCGAAGGGAAATAAAGCTTCGAATCACCTAGGAACGTCTCATTTCAGGGAGTCGAGGGAATTTTGGGACACCGCATGTAAGATAAATGCAAATCGCACACACCGGAGACTATTTGCGTACGTTCCGTTGCCCGACGGAATTTTAACCCTTTGAGTGCCGGGAGCCGATATATCGGCTCCTGCTACACTCGCGAGAAGTGCCAGAGCCGATATATCGGCCCGCGCCTCGTAGCGCTTTACTATTCGCATTGCGGGAGAACTCTATCTCAAAATAAATTTGTAATACGTTATAAATGATCTAATTTCACTATGAGAGAAATAAAAAACATAATTTTGTTTCAGCAATGTTATATTACCGATAACAATTACATATTTCGAAAGAGATAATCCGCCTGGCGCCTACCGTGTACCTTCAAGTTATGTTTTATTTTTGTTATGTATTATTGTTTATCTTGTTACAAAATATATTGGAAATACAAAGTATATGCTTCATTATAATTGACCCATATAAAATTGTGGTGAAAAGATGGCTGTTTGTATGTGCAAACACGTTTTGTACGAGAGAACTCAACTTTTACTTCATTTATAAACATATATACCTTTGTTTTTTCTATAATTCTCAAATGAGTACAAAAAAAACTAGTGTCATTGTTTCGTTCTGTATTTCATCTATAATACGCAGCTTTTTGAATCATGTAAATATCGTTTCTCGTTTGGTTTTTATAAGCATTTTCCCGAACCCTTGTACAACTGTGAAATTCGGCCGGTTTTTCTCGCATAGGCACCTCCATTTCGCCCGGCACTAAAAGGGTTAATAGGAACATCGGAAAGTCAAATATTCCCGGCGACGTTGCCGACGGCGGGTGTCTTGCCGCGCGGCCAGCTTGTTTCATTCGAACGAAAAATCATAGAGCCAACGGCGCGAGAAGCGGGACCACGTGATCTCGTTAAACCAACAATTGGGCGTCCTCAATTAACACCGCCGTTTTCGGACGATTTTCGCCGGTTTTCAATTTTAACGCGAATTTGAACGCGTCGACGGAAACTAATGAAATTGAATTTTCAATTTATCGAGGTCATCTCCTGCACGTCTCGACGAACTCGAGTACGAGATCGCGGGGTCTGGACAAATGGAGGGCCGGTCAGCTCCGCGGTTAAGAAGTTCCCAGGGCCGTCGACGCGGACCCGTTCGCCCGATGAATTCCGTGAACGCGACCTCAATTTCCCTCGACCGATCGGCTACACGCGCAGGAAGGCCGACGATTTCCGGATGGGATGGGGACCGGATCCGTTTTCTCCACCAGGAATCCAATTTTTCGCTTCCGGCGACCACGGCGGCGCGCGACGATTAGGCGTCGGTCCTCGGACATTTTATTTGCCTCGCGTCCCTTTCATGCCCGCACGGGCCAGCTCGGAGTAGTCTACACTACGTCAGGCTTGCTTCGGATGCCTCGCGGCAGGCAGTGTGCCGCCAAATATTACAAATAATTCTGCGATAACGTAAAAACCGACATTTTCGAGATCGAATACAGTTTAGAAAAACACAATTTACCACTTCTGAACTCCTCGTTTTGACGCAGTGGCCCTGTATTTTCTCCACCGCACAGTGGGACATTTGGTCGAAATCGGAGACAAAATCAAAGAACTTTCGATAGAAAAGAGATAGAGCGATGAAATTTTTTTTAAATTAAAGTTGAAACTTTGCAGAATATGGGAAAATAGGGTGACTATGGTACAAACGCTTTTAACCTTGAAAAAATTCGTTAAACTTGCAAAATTTCAAGTTTTTCCAATAGCACGCGCGGAAAAAATTGTTTTTCAACATGCTATATACAATTTCCACTAGATTTTTTCACAGTGACTTTCTGCAGCGTTCCCGGGGAAGTAGCGTAAGCGTCGAGACGATGCGAGTAGCGTCGGTCAGCGATTAGTCGGACAAGCGGCGCATAATTCGCATGGAGGGTATGGTTGGTCGGGCAAGTAGAACAGGTCGATGCTTAACGCCACAGGTGGCACAAAACAGATTCGAGCGGGCAAGTAGTGCAGCTCGGTGATCGATCGGACGCTTCGATTTATTCGGTTCCGAATCGAACGGATTCGAAAAACAGCGAGGAACATCTTCCAGCGGAGGATCCGTGTGATTGCACAATTGGAGAGCGTTCGAGGGTGCATCGATTGTAATTTCTGTTTGAACGGAACTCGGTCTTCGGCTCTGCTCGTTCCCACAGACTAGAAAGCAGCTCGTTTCAGCCGACTCGCCAATTCCCGCGGATTTAAAACCATCCGCGGAACAAACACTTGACGCCAACAAGAAAAAGGGGAAAAACGGGCAAAAGGGTCGACTGTTCGCGGCAGCCGGCGGAACGAGCGCGAGATGGAGCAGGCAATAAAATCTATGCGGGGCGAGCGAATACAGGAAGTCGACCTCTCGAGGCCGGAACACGAGATAAATGAAACGTTCACGGCAAAGACGGTCAACCATCGAGGCGCGGGGGATGGGGGAAAGATATCTTGAGAGAAATTGATTTCGTTCGTTAGAGTATCCAGCTCTCTCCTACATTTTGTCTTTCTTCTAAAATGCGACAACGCATAACTAAATAACGAAGGCGAAGGACATTTATTATCATGGAGAACCACCCCTTAGATTTTCCTGTGGTCGAACAGTCAGTGAAATTTTCGCTCAGGGGATCAAAAATTTTCAACTTTTCTCGTTGCAATGTTATACAGTTCGATGTAAAAATGACAAAACTTTCAATTCTAGCGCGCGGAATGCAACATCTGACTCAGATATAACCCAAAACCTAGGGAATCAGCTCCTATGTCTGGAAACCAATATGGCAGCGGTCTAACCTCTCGTGCTAACTTCGTTAACGTGTAGAACTTTTGAAAGTGTGGATTCCGCATGCTGAAACTTCCATTCCGCGCAACAGAATTTCAAGTTTTATCACTTTTTCGTCGAATTGTGTAATATTACATTCAGAAAAGTTGACAATTTTTGATCCCTTGAGCGAAAGTTCGGCCCGAGCAGTCCGGATTTTGCGGTGTCAGTCTCGAGGCTCGAATCTCCGATCGAACATTCCGATTTCCCAGGTCCGGGAAGTGTCGAGACTGCGAGAGTCGGCTGGAGGACGAATATTATCCTCGCGTCAGCTCGGTCCGCAGCTTCATCAAGGTCCATTGATAGCCACTGAAAGCAAAGTGGGACTTGGGGTTTGTTAATCCGCGTAGCCTCGCCGCTAAAGTGGACCATTTACCGGCAATCAATCTCGAAACCGTTCGTACGACCGGAACGTTTACACATATAAAACGATCATCTTTGATCCGTCGATCGATCGATGGATCTTTCGCGGAAATCAAAGAACACTATGTTCAAAAAAAGTATCGTAGGTGAGCAACGAGGCTGTCCAGGTGTCTAGCAGATGTTCGCGTCGAGTCGAGAACGAAACTGGAACAATGGCTTCCGGGAGTGGTGGAGGCCGGACGACGGACAACGGCAAGACGCCGTACAGAGGCTCCGTTGCGAAGGGTTGAGCGTGATGGAACGGTAGCGGATCGGTCTGAAAAGGGACAAGGGCGAGAGATGCGGGGCTCAGGTGGACAGGTTAAAGAGCGTCGAAGTAGTATGCGGCTTCGCAAACCGTTCCGGATCGATGAGGTCCACAGGTGCTAGACTTGATCCGCGCAAGCGCCCCTTGATCCTCGTGCACCCCCCTTCGGCCTTTTGTTATCCCCAGAATCCGACCGTTGCGCCCTTCCGCGGCTTCTTTTCCTCATTCTCCTTATTTCCTGGCCAGTGTTCCGTATACAGGGTGATCAAACGATCCGCACGCTTCTCGGAGATCGCAAGATTTTACCTGACAGAGTATCTGGAGTTCGGAAGTCTCTCCAGAGGAAGCCTCTCCTGTACAGCGAGTCTGAAGATGATCATCTTAAATATCGGAACTCTGTCAGAGTCACTGGGAGGAATTATAACGACCTTGGTCGATCTAGAAGAAGCTCTATGGGTCTGGGCAGACCCAGGGATCCGATGATCCTCTATCAGGTGGACAGCGAGACTGAAGTTGACAGTACATGGTCCTAAATATCAGAACCCCGGCAGAGTATGTTGGCCGGGGAGTGATTATAACGACCTTGGACGAGTTCGATCCGGAAGCAGCTCTATGAGTCTGAGCAGGCCCAGAGGACCGATGATCCTCCATCGGGGGAACTCTCATCCTCGTAACCCCGGAGGCAGGTAATCCGACAGTAGCAATCGTGAGATTTTGAGAGCACCCTATAGGCAGGGAGGAATCCAGGCGCGCTAGTAAAGCGAGGCGAGGGAAAATAAGTCGGCTTTCCTTTGTCTGGAAGTCGGTCCCTAGGGTGAGATAGGCTGACACTGGCTGGCAGTATGTATGTATGTACCTACGGGATGCGAGGTATGCGTGGAGCATCCGAATAATGGCGGAAACACGCCTTGCCGGTGGAAAAATGCTGGAGGATAAGGAAGTCGCGAAGGGTGAATCGTTACGATCCTGTACGAGCGTAACAGGACAATAGGCCCGGAAAAGAGAGAGGCGGAGCGGGAGGGTAAGGACGTTAAAGAAACACTTTGAAGAGTCTCCGGACGTAGGAGCGCGCGAGAGTAAGAGAGAGAGGACTCTTTGCCGAGTCAGTCCGGAAAGTATGGCAACCCTTTGAGCTCGTCCGCGAGACGTCACTTCCTGCCCGACCCGCTGCTTCCTCTGGAAAGTTACTTTGTTTGCCGGCGCTACGCTGCTTTCAGCCCACGGACCGCAGACGACTTCCGGCCCAGACAACCACGCGGAAATCTGTTACAGGCAATTCTGCCGCGCGATCGAGCGATCATCCTGTCGACTACCCCCTTTCCTTTTTATTCCACGGACGCGATCTCTATTCCCTCCTAAGAGGGGGTCATGTAGGAGTCTCCGACGGACCCCTTTTATTTGTGACAAGGTGGTAATCCTGTTTACGCCTGATCCATCGCCACAAGTAGGGGGAGGATCCCGGAGTATCGATCGCCCCAGGAGGGGGGGGCAGGAACTCAATTCGGACCGGCCGGGAGGTCCCCAGCCGGCGGACCCCCTCTTTTTTGTTTTTCTTTTACGAGTTGGTAATCCTGTTTGTGGATTCCCCGCCACCCCTGAGGAGAGGATGGTATATGTAGGGCTCCTTCGTAGTCTCGGTCACCCCAGGAGGGGTTTCGGATGTACCCACTAATTCCACCCCGATGATCTGCCCTAGGCTAATAGGAGGAGTACCAGCTCTCGGACCCCAGCGAGTTCCACGCCTATGTCGGAATCATTTCTGACTCGCACTGATATTCCACTGGTACAGTTTTATTCCGATATAAGACGACGGATAGGGAACGCCTTTCGCCGTACTTCGAATCGTACCGGCGAACTATAAACTGGTCGGTCCAGAACCATGGTCCCGTAGTCGAATTCGAAGAAATCGAACGTTGCCAACGAACCATCCGTTAGATACGGCAAGGCTAGTCGACGCGAGGCGAGGCGAGGCGAGGCGAGGCGTGTCTTATCAGGGAATCGCGCGTTGCCGTGACTCGTTAAGCTGTTCGCAGCGCGGGTCGAGATGCAAGTTTCTTGTTGTTCGAGCGAAAATTTCTTCGGCCCGTTGTGCTCGAGAGGGTGAACTTGATAATTGCGGGAGTGGTGTGTGGCGCTTTCGTGAATTATTTTCGCGGCGGGGTTCCCGTGGGGCGAGAGGGAAGGAGGGGGGGAGGGTCGCCTCGTCGACATCGTTTTTCAACGCGACGCGGCCCTCTCGAGAGCCCCGCCGCCGCGCGGACATTTTTTTCTGCGAGTTTAAACACCCGACAGAAGCAGAATCCGATGCGACAAACTCGAGTGCATCCACTCCGGCCCGACGGAAATCGATTCTCCATTGTTCTCCGCGCGGTCTGCTCCTTCGGAGAAATCTCCGTCGCGTTCCGAAGGACTGGCGGAACGAGCCTCTGCCTGGAACCGGATCAGTAGTGTATCCTCGTTTATGGTCCGACAAGTATAACACATCAATTAATCGTTTGTCACGCGATTCATCATGGTCCAGCAAGTAGTACAGGTGAATCATTAATCGTGCAAGTAACGCGAGTCGACCATACTACTTGAACGATCGTCGATCGTGCAAACAGTACCGCTCGGCAATTAGCACAGGATAAGTAATTGGTAATTAGTAGACAACGGATCTTTATGCAAAACATAATTTTTTCATGTGAATTACAACAAATTGGAATGAAATAGAAATATCCTTTTTTAATATTTATTTATTTATTTTTCATAGGTTGAAAATAATGTAATAATATTCTTACTGTTTTAAATAACGCCTAGTAATTTTATGTGTTTATGACAGAAACGGACAGATGTAAAAAACAATAAAAACATTATATTCTTTTCAACCTGTTAACCATATTAAGAGAGAAAGGAAATTTCTATTTCACACCAGTTTTTTGCAATTTGCCGGTTGCAAGCGACTGGATCCAGATAGACAGTTTGTTCTTATTCTGAACTTTTTCACTAAAATGTCGAGTTGGACTACCGACGAAAATTTCGAACAGGATCTAACAAATGTGAATACCACTCGCATTTTCTTAAAATATAAATGAAATTGTATACGTTGATCGTCGAATAAGCGAAGGTACGCGAGAAATATAAACAGCAATTTTCCAGGACGAAGTATCAGTGAAATAAGTCAAGGCATTATTAATGTTAATAACCTGAGAACGATACACCGACTTAAATCACGGTTAACTGTTTTAAATCACACCGGCGCTAGTTATTGCCATAAATGTACAAAATCCATAACGCGGTAATTAACGTACGACAGGTACGTAGAGTAGTATAAGTCAGCCGCTAATCAGACAGTAATGGTGCCGGTACACCATCGATCGTGCGAGCGGCACGAGTCTACCGCTAATCAAACAGCAGTAGTACAGGTAAATATATCGATCGGGCGAGTAAGCGGTACGAGTCGACCACTGGTCCGGCAAGTGGAACAGGGTGCACGGTCGGTCGGACAAATGCCCATCTTCCTCGTTTTACGTGCCGTGGCTGCGTATCATCTGTGTTTCGCTGGTGTCGCGGGGCAGGGGGGGAACGCGAATTCACCGGCAGTACGGCGAGTACGAATGGAAAATATCCTAATGGAAGGATGACAGTTTCGATGCATAAATATTAGAAGAATTTCCATACAGCGCGGAGAAGAGAAGGCGGAGGAGGAGGGGAAACGTGGGCCGAGTTCTCTCGAATTAAAAGCGAAGTGTCGTACCAAGCGCTTTTAAGCGCCGGTCGGAAAGACACTGCGGGGATTTAATGTTTCGCTCGAGACTGTTCCCCGGGGACGCCGAGATTCGAAATCGATCGGTATCGCCGCGATCTAATAAAACCCACGGAGTCGTTCCGCGGGAAATGGACGCGCATCGTTCGGCGAAATATGCGGCGTATAAATAACCGGAAAATCTCCGTGGGAACCAGCAAAAACACCGAGAAAAATTCGACGTATCACAACAATCCCGTATCGAACTTTCAAAATTCGTTTTTCCTTCGGGCCGAGGGCGGATTCGCCCACGGATCACGAGGAGCCGTTGTTTCCGTGGTCGCGAAATTAATAATACCGAGTGCTAAACGCGATTAAAATGTTTCAGCTTATTCGTGCAACTTTTATTCGAATTTGTGCTTGGACGAACGAGTTTATCGACTCGATTTCCGTGCAAGTCACTTCATAATTTCAAGGCAGTGTGTCTAGCGTTAACAATAAATCTACGTCACTTCAAGACAGTGTGTCTAGCGTTAACCCTTTGCACTCCTATGTCGAGTGTGACTCGACATCAGTTTTCATCTCGGGAGCTCCTTTGTCGAGTCCCACTCGACATTTTTCCATGTCCAAACCAATAGAAAAATAAAAAAAATTGTTAAAAATAAGTAGGAGTAAAGTAACTGTCCTTTAAAGTAAATTTCAACTAAAAACAGTTGCTGCTGTCAGCAAAATTGACAAATAATTCAGAGTGCAAAGGGTTAACATTAAATCTACCGCCACCGGTCGAAATGAATGTATTTTCTTGAAATTTTCAGGAGTTATATGTGGATAAGAATTAGAATTTTTTTCTCATGTGATAGTGAAACAGTTCTCGCATACCGTTGCCGGAAAAATTACAAGAAAAAACACGCCTGTCGCGAAACGAGAATACTCGTTGTTGAAGTTGTTGAAGCAGATTTCGCAAGTGTTCCGGATACTTTCGAGCGGTGGCGTATATATCTTTAGTGGAACGCGTGTCACAATAGGAGCCGCGCTCGAGTCTGAATAAAATCAATCTCGTTGTTTTTCTAAGGGGATATGCGCCAGCTAGTTTCAAGGCTCGGCGGATCTCGTGTTAGACACGGGAACATTTTCCTGGCGAGCAAGGAGCCGGGGAACAACGGAACGATTCTCGCCGGGAACGTTGAGAAACAAAGTGCAAGGAGATGGAGTGATTCGGTACGCGGCTGGACACAAAGCGGGGACGCACGTCGGTAGAGTGAAAGGAACGGCCACGGTGAACAAGACACGCTCAAGAGAGCCGACATAGAATAGCACCGGTCAGCCTTGCTCCGAGTGGAACGAACGTGAGCGCGGTCAGCCGAGGAGTAAGTAGAACGGGCGAGCACGTAGTCGGCCAGTTTTCCCGGCTGCATCGTGCCGTATTTTCCGGGGACGGGACAGCCGAATTCCAAGGGGAGTTGGTCCGTCGTTTCCGAGGCTATCTGGCCGAACGGAAACGCCCGGAATAGACCGGACACTTTTCCACGGAAGAACAGGTTCGTGCCTCGCGAAATGACCTTTCGCGAACCGTGCACGCGAGACGAGGCGAGGCGTGGCGAAGCAAGGCGAGGGGAGGCGGAGCGGTTGAACGTTTTCATTAAGCAAAGCGTCACGTGACGTGTTCGAGACGTCTGATTTTTCGGGAGTAGAATGAACCACGAGGATAGAATGATCGTCGCCCGGGTAGAATGAACTCTCTCTCTCGCGTCTCGGAATCGATCCGCTGCAAATAGAACGACGTTCTACTTTCCGGCCAGCACGGCGGAGTTATCTCTCGCGATCACGGCCTCTCGGATACTCTGCTCCCTCCCTCTCTCTCTCACTCTGTCGTTCGATTAGGTGGGAATATCGTGTGGACGGTCAAAGTGGGAGAGCGGTTAGGGTCGGTATAGGGCAACCGAATTCGATGAATTTCCGCTCGGAGCGCAGCAAACGGTAACGAAGCGGGCTCAAAACCTGTTTTTTTCGTCGGGAAAATTATTTCGGAAATGTACAGGAATGTACTGAAACATCTTTCGGCATTGTTCTAAGGTTGTGTTGTTTTTTTTTGGACTTTACGAAGGTCTGCTTCTATGTGGAAAAATGATCTTTTCTTTCTCTCTTTCTTTCACGGCCAAATGTCAATACAAGCGAGATGAGTCCGCGTACCTGTGGCTAATAGTTTTTGTTACGAGAACGACCGATAAGGTCGGTAAATACGCGGTAAATTCTTCTTCTACGAGTACAGACGTGCCTTTCTTGTGCAATAATATATATACAGTGAGTATGAAAAGTATTCGTACATTCTTCAAAACCGAATAACTTTTTTAAAATTGGATCGAACGGTTTGAGTTTTTTTGGAGATGTTAGAAGGATTACTAGCTAATGTGTGAATAATTGTTTGTAAGAATTGTTATTGGTTGCATTTGCGAAGAAAATAGTAAAGGTCGCGATTTTTTAATTTTTTATCTATGCATGTAACGTCGTTAGTATTTGTGTCCTAAATGCGTAAAATCCGCTGTTTAGTTATAAATGATTATTCGAAATATTTCGGATTTCGAAGGTTCGAAGAATGTTTTTGGAAAAAATAAAGCTCGAATCGGAAAAATGAATTTTTTGGCCACGGAAAACGGGTTTCCAGCCCGCCGCGCGACGTTTCGTATCGATCGGCCGGTCGCGGTCGGTCCGCGCGCACAGCTGACGCAGTAGAATAATCCCCTGCGTAGTCAGACGGTCCGGTAGAAAAACCCTCTGTATGCCGGACCCCGAGGAACATAGCCCCGTACATCATGCTTGAAAAACGGCGCGACCGGCTGTCACGCGCCAGACCAGACCCTCCCTAATGTTCTTCCGCGTCCCGTGTCGGACCAGCCGTCGACTTCGACTACTCGCGCGTAGTGTGCCGCGAGTCGAACGGCGGTCCCGAATCAGAATTTACTGGTTCAGTATGACAGTATGGTTCAGTATAAAATGACATAGTTCAATTTTATTTCAATTGGCAGTTCCATTTACATATTTATAGAAAAGGGATACTAGAATTTAACACTAAACCTGCCACTACCGATTTTTTACTTAATAATTATTGAAATCATAAAGGTGTTTGAATGGGAATTCTTGAATACATTTTTTAATTTCAGTATATATTATAATGAAAATCGCACAAAATAGAAATATATTTTTTTTTTAAGTTTATAATTCTCCTCAGGGTTATAATTTTTCATACATCCTCCGCTCCTTTCCCGCCTTTTCCGCAAATAGAAATAAATTTAATCTTGTTATTTTTATAAGACAATATACGTCAGTCACTTTGGATGGTCGGTAGTAGTTTAGTGTTAATTAACATTTAACTAAGACCTCGTCGACGAGCGTACTGGGAATAAATGAAGGACCCATTGGACGAAACACAATGTCAATATAGGACCGCGAAGGGTCAACAAAAAATCGGTCGATACATTCGTGTTGCTAATTGCCGTCTAGCTTAGTTTCCAGGGTTGAGAGCCATTCACCCTCGAATGAATTCCGTCGAAACAGTCGGCGAGAGTGTGCTCGCGGAGGACCGCGTTGTTCGTTGATTAGTAGACAGCGGATCTTCGTGCAAAATAAAATTTTTTTATGTGACTCACAACAAATTGGAATAAAATAGAAATTGATTTGCTTCCTTAACGTTCCATAGGCTGCAAAAAGTAATATAACATCGTTAAATTTTTCCAATATTTTTACTGTTTTAATCTTTACGCGAATAACCAAAATTTCTATGATAATTCAATGACATTCTACTTTATAGTTTCAGTGCATATTTTGTTATTCGTCGAATGTAGGTTAATCTATAATGATTCGAAAGCATAAAATCTACAATAATTTCGATATTTATCAACAAAAATGTTAAAGATGTTCTAAAGAGAAATTGAAAGTGTTAAATTACGGCTACTAATTTATTGCGTAAATGCGCAAAGATCCGCTGTCTATTGATTAACAATGAAGAATCGCTATTACATTACCGATGGTAAAAATGGAACGGTTCGACTCACCGAATATGGTTCCCACGCTGCTCGCTATCGCATCAGAAACGGCGCCGTCCGACAGGGCGTCCAGGCAGGCGCTAAGGGCGCAGGCACACGCGCTCGTACCTATAAGGTACTCCAGCACCATGTTCCATCCAATAATGAATGCTATTAGCTCGCCTACTGTCACGTAACTGTACATGTACGCGCTGCCCGTGGTGTGAGGCACTCGTACACCGAACTCGGCGTAACATGCTCCTGCGAACAGACATACATTCGAGAACGTCAACGGTGTATAACAAACTCGACTTCTAACGATGATATTCGGCCGGGTGAATATTCCACGAAATTCGACCGGAACTTGCCCGAACATTTATTCCTCGGAGAAAGGCTGCTTCTCGATCAATTAGCCGACTCGATGGGCGAACAGCCATCGACCGAATCGATCTCGAGAATGATCGAACGGAATTTAGCGGGAACGAGCCGCAGAAGAAGCGAGAGGGAGAGAGAGAGAGAGAGAGAGAAATTCTCCATTGTCCCTGGAGCATTCCCGGAACGATTCCAGCCCCTAATCCGGCGCCATTATTTACCTGAGCGCCGCACGGATCCGAAACCGAGGGGAACAAAGGCGCCGCGCGCGCGCTCGATATCAACGCGTTTGTAACACGGCCGGCTCTCCTCTGTGCTCTTTGCTCCTCGCCAGAGGCCTCGGAGCCTCGATCGAACACCGCCGATATACCTGTCAGACCTGGCCGAGCAGCATCGCGTGTCTCGAACAGCTCCCGGAAGTTTCTACACCGAGGAACCGTGTCGGTTCCGTTCTACAGTGACAGAGAAGTATCGCGCGGCCGACCCCTCGCTGGAGGCAGAGATTCCAGGTGGTCGAAGTTTACGGCGGAACGAGTCCGCGTTCGATCGGACAACAAGAAAGAACGCGGCGGTCTTCCCGTAAAATGGGAGACAATTGTTTCTACAATGATTTATAGTCAGATGAATTCCGTTTGTTGACGACCGACGTGGGTATGGTTTCGGCGCGATACCTCGTAACTATCGAACTTTTATTTCGGCGGGTGAATTCAATATATCGGCATGTACTAGAATGTAACTGAATATTTGAAAATATAATATGAAATTTTGGAATGAACTAAATTCTGGAATATTGCTGCAGTACACCGGATCCTACGTATGTATCGATCGGACATGATCGGCTGCATTGGCGAGAGATCGGCTGTGGTTGGACGGACCGATCGGGGGAAGTTAAAGTATCCTTAAAGTGGGAAACGAGCGCACTCGCAGGACTTGGATCGGGCTGTACAATCAAGGTAACGAGGGCGATAGAGGTGTGCTTGTAATTCAGTGCCGAGCTGGCTCTCCGGACTGGGAATGTTGAGACAAGCCATTAACGAGCTCGTTTACGGTGTAAAAATAATACGATGGTCGAGTAGGGGGGGTCGTGTCGGGCTGGCGAGCGTGGGCGGCGCGGCGGCGAGGAGTCTCGGTATAAGAAAATGAGGGGCGATCGCGTGTCCGGGGTAACTCTGCCCGGGGGCCTGCCCGGTGTATCGAAGTAACTCGAGACGGTACGTGGTCGGACACGGCTAAACATAACAATATTGCACGGGCGGACATAAGTGGAGCAGGATCGTGGACGATCCGGACGTCAGCAAGATAAATCAGACCGGTCGCGGAAATCGAATAGCTCAAGGTAGAACGAAACTCGAGGACCCATACGGACAAACGCGATTAAACGAGCGCGCGGGCGCGGTGGGATACACGGTGATAGGTCGGGAGAGTCACGAGCGTAGAATGTATGTACATATACGCGAGGAAAGCCTCGCGTGTGTCGGTAGAACGAGTCTATATTTGGTCGGGCATCCGAGGCGGTGTGCCGTTGCAATATTTATTTTACCACGGGAGGAGAGCTCGCCCCGCCCGAGCCCGGCTTAGAAACGACGGGCGCGAGATCGGTTTGTAATCTCGCCCTTGGTCGATGATAATTGATTTCCTCGCGGAAATTTCCCGCGTTACCGTTCAATTTGCCGGTACCCTCCTAGCGAGCGAGCGAGTTTAAATTCTCCTGTAAGTGAAAAAGAATTGGATTCCCGCGGACACGGAACCGTTCCTGACAGGCTGTCCGGCCCTCCCGCCATGCGACTCGCGTAAATCTAATTCGATAGCGTTACCTAAGCCGCGCCCGGTAAATTCCGTCGCGAGAATTCCTGCCGCTGGCAGAACGGAAACAACCTTGTTCGAACGCCACGCCGTGCCGCGTACCCGCGGAAAGGCAGCTCTTCCGCGTGTTCGTGGAGGCGACGCGCGTCGCGACGTCTCTAATTGATCTGCTGCAGACTTACCGGAAAAAATGGAAGCAATCGCCGCGATAATGAATGAGAAGACGACGCCTGGCCCGGCGACGCTACGCGCCACCATCCCCGCGACCAGGTACATCCCTGTGCCCACGCAGGAGCCAACTCCCAGAGACGTCAGGTCCAGAGTCGTCAGGCACTTCTGCAACACGAGAAAAGAGATCGTCACCTTCCCCGATAGTGGAACTACAAATTTTCTTGTGGCATTTCGTCAATTTATTTGTTGCATTGTTCCGATTAAAATGACACTAATCACGCTACAATTGCAACAGTATTTAGTGGTTTAATTGACGGTATTTTGTATCGGCCGCGCGGTCCCACTGAGACCGCGCTGGTGCGCCCTACTGTGTACCGACCTTAAATTATGTCTAACTAGCAGGCCCTGCCTTAGACGCTGGGATACCGGATAGCGGTTGGAAACGGTATACATATACAGGGTGTTCACGCTATTACTAGCCAGCGTTTCTCTCATGAACAGCAAATATTAGAAAAAAATGAAAGAGGAAAAAGTAGTACTGTTTTTTTTTATACGTAACACAATATAATTCTTTTGTGTTTATACTATTTTGTTAGATATGAAGGTGACCCTCAATTTTTTAAATGGAATGCTGTATATATTTCTCTTTTATATCAAACGAAAGCGTGTGTCCAGACGAATTCATTGGTATACTGCACAGTCTCCATCAAGGTCAAGCAGGGTCAGAACTGGAAGAAACATGAGAGCTGCGTTTCCCCCGTCCGTGGGTTCCTGAATATTCTTCGAACTGTGTTCAATTATTTTGCATTTCCGATGCTTATTTTCCCGGCGAATATGAAAAACTTTCGACGGACAGTTTTTTCCTGACCCTCGAAAGTTCCGTTCGATCGAGGATGGTTTTTCCGTTCGATAACTCTCGGGAACAAGCGTCGCGGAACCGAGCCCCGTTTATTGGGAAAGTTTCGCGGTTGTTTAGGCGAGACCGCGAGGGACCGGGGCTCCTGAATCGCGAAACTCGAGTCGCGAAACGGGAAACGCTCCCCCGGGCGATCCTCGGCCATTGTTTCGCCAAGCCGCTGCAACTTCAACCCCCTCCCGCCCCGCGGAATTTTATGCAAGTATCGGCCGGATATCGATGCTTATGGAACGCCGCGGCTTGGTTCTTCGCGATTGAAACAAGAAAGTCGCACGGCCGCCGGGCTCTTTGTTACCGTGAACTGGGCCACCAGATCGCCGCACACCGGTTTCATTTTTAGCGACGACGGTTCGCGACGCTCGCACCGTTCCGGCTCAACCGAACTGTTTTCGAAGGTCTCGGGTAGCTGCACTCTCGATTCGATTCTTTTTTTAAATAGCGTCGGACCTTTGTTCGCCGTCCGCCGTTCTCGTCCGATATTCCATCTCGTACGTGGAAATACGGAACTCTTTCTGGATGTGTACAGTCGGTCGCATGATTGATGGCACACGCCTCGACGCACCGCGTCCCGCGTCGGTCGTATATCACCCGACACCTTTTCTGCGGAACTTGAAAATCAATTTTAAACTGCAATCCATTGAGCGAACGAAATTCGAATCCAGAAGGTGTAGGAATGTTTCAATTATTATTCTTACTTAATAAATACGATACA
This sequence comes from Lasioglossum leucozonium, assembly GCA_028454225.1. NCBI lineage: Eukaryota > Metazoa > Arthropoda > Insecta > Hymenoptera > Halictidae > Lasioglossum > Lasioglossum leucozonium. The sequence continues at coordinate 6,761,884 of CM052218.1, forward strand.
TGAATTATTCATGAAATACAATCCGAATTATTTCTTTTTTTTTTTTAATGGGTAGGTTTTTTGTGACCAACTGCAAGGTCAAGGCCGTAATCGGAGGGAGTCCAACATTTTTACAATTATTATCTTGCAATGTTAACGAAATTATCCCAAATTTAAATTGAATTGAAAGTACATTGACAGAAACAACGTCCTTTTTCCGTTCATTAAATTTTTATAGTTCTCCTTCCTGAAAGGCATTAAAAATATCTCGATCCTGCAAAAATATCGAGAGAAAAAAAGTAAAAAATTGTTGAGAATTGTACCTTCATTACGAGACTAATAAAAAATTTGTATGCAATATAACTTTTCTTTCTTTATACAGGGTGTCCCGGTATTGGCGGTACAACCGTGGAGGGTGTGACTCTACGCGAGAAAATGAGTCGAAAATATGGAATGAAATTTTTTCATCGGAAGCTTGGTTTTCGAGAGAATCGAGCTTGGAAATGCAGCGAATACGCCTGATATTCGATAGGAATCGTCAGCTGTCTGATCATGGCCGACCTATTCTACTTCCTGCGTATACTAAAGCACGCGTTTGTTCTCACAAAAACAAAGCCGAAAACAAAGAAATGTTATTCCTTTTTTTCAACTTATTTTCGCATGTAGACCCACCCTCTCCACGGTTGTACCACCAATACCGGGGAACACCCTGCATAAATGCAGCGGGGGGTCGAGTTGCGTTCAAAGGAGATCCAGCACGCGGTAAGGTCTAAGTCGGCCGTGTGAGACTTTAGCCGGGAGAGCCCGACGTAATCCCATCCCCTCCCAACGGGGGCAGGATATCCATAAGGTGGATTTCCCTAAAAAAAAAAAAGGAGGGGATGCGAAGTGGTGCGAATTTGAGACAGGGCGAGGTAAATCTATCTTCCGTTAGACCACCGCGCCTCGAAGATTGATCGGGGAAGCTTGGAGCGTTCGCAAGTTTTTCGCAGGCGTGTAGAGGCTGTTGAAAAATCCCGTTAAAAATAGCTGGGATCGATACGGGAAGAAGGCGGAATCCTCGACGTCGGCGGTGGCGGCGGCGGCTGGGAGAAAGGTTCCTTTCCTCGGAGGATTCGGACGGGAGAGAGGCGAGAATAGACGGGCTCCGTGTTGAACGCGGCGACGAGGATGTATGGGGTCGTGACGGGGTTGCGGGGGGCGGTTTGAATTTACCGGCGACGTGATTTCAACCCGGCTATTTTTAGCCAGCCCTTGCCCGCTCCCCGCGGATCCTCGAATCTATTCGCGGATAGAGCTCGCCCGATAAGGGGCTGAGACCATAACCATGAGAGGCCGGGTTTCGGTTGATTAAATCCCCGGATGGGACTCTCTCTCTCCCTCTCCCTCTTTCCCCCTCTTTCTTTCTTACCTGTAATTTCTGCTTGGAGTCGGTCGGGTGCAGCGGCTCGGGCCCAGACTTGTTCTGGTCGCCCTGGAGACTCTCCACGTTCTTCGTGCGGATGAACTTCCCGAAGAGCTCCAGGCCCTTCTCCCGGTCCATCAGCTCCAGCTTCATTTTTCCTGGAAACAGAACCAGTTACTATAATGTTTCGTCGTATCGCCTATAAATGATCGAGCAATGGGATTTTCGAACGTCTGTGGAATTAACCTACCGAGTTTTACAAGTAGCCGGTAGAACTTGTAAAACTTGATTGAGTTTATTTAAACTTTGCGCGGCTGATATTATAATATCTTCTCTCCTAAATGTATTTATTTAATCATTTATCGCGCCAGCATCCTTCTGATCTGAATAATCGTGAAATAAGAAATCTGGAACCGGTCGTTCGACCGATGAGGTTCAGCGTTAATATAGAAAATCACGAAACGGTAGCACGGCAGAATTTGTCAGCCAAATGACTGCTAATCAACGCGTAGTCCAGTATGAAATTTTTTTTATTTTATGAACAATCATTCGAGGGCGTCCAATGGACAAAACCCATCTACTCGGTCTGCGAATTTTGCAATTAGAAACGAAGGGATAAGAGTGTCGGTGAAGGCTGAACGATAGTCGAAGAACGAGACGAGACGATCGGGGATTATGCAGAGACATCGGGGATAATCAGTCGCGAGGCAAGCATGTTCGCGGCCCGGTCCGTAGATACGAATGAATAATGCAGGATACGCTCGGATAGAGATGGCCCGAGCGAGAATGACGCTTATGTCCTGCCGGGCTAATGGAATTCCTGAATATTGTCCGATCGCTTCCGCGAACGCTTTCGCGTCGTCGGCCCGTGCCCTGAAAAAGCGTCCGGGCGACACGATCCGGGAGCTTCTTTAAATTCATGAAGGCAACGACGTGGAGAGCGTTCGCGTAATCGACGTTGATCCGAAAGCCAGCCCCGTTGAGAAATTAGCTGACGCGAGGGGAAACACGGCTTGGGAAGAAAGATACAGCTTCGATGCAACGGGCGTACGCGCGCGCTTGCAAAAATCTTTCCTTTGTGATCACGTAATTAGCCCGGGGAGGTGTGGGGTGAATGTAACGTAATTAACGGGCCGCTTCGCAATTGCCGGCTCTCGCAGGGACAATGCGACTGGGCGGGAGAACAATCGCCGGGCTGCAGAAGCTCATCCTCTGCTTCTGAAAGCTGAAGCCGAAGCTTCTGTGCGTTTCTACACGTCCCGGCAATTCGGATAGACATTCTCTGCCGACTAGCGCCGCGCCGCGTCGCGCCGGGGGGGTGGATGCCCCTAATTATCATTCACAAACGTCGCCTAACCTCCCGCGCGACGTGACAGGCTCGCAGTCCGCGTGGCGATCCTTTGAAAAATCTTCCGCCTAAAGCTCCCGGGGTTTTTCCCGCGCGCTCTCTCTCTCTCTCTGTTTAACCTTTGTAATCTTGTTTCGCGAAAAAGCCGACGTCGCCCACACGCCCGAGCTTCCCGGAAGAACTCCCGTTTTCCAAAGGTAATGAGATTTCTCGGGGAAATGCGGTTGCCTGCGCGGAAATTATTCCCGCGAGCATCTCGATTTCAACGCAAAACGGTTTTCCGAGTTTGCCAGAGAGTTCGCAAAAGTCGTCGGTTTACCGGTGGCTGGTCGTTTTTTCATTTTTCAAAAACCGCCGGATCACCGTAGGGCATTGGGGCGTGGTATTAATTATCATTTGATACTATTGGAAATGGGTTATTAATAAAAGGCACACTGATATTTTAACTTGAAATAAAAGTCTTCATTTCACGGTGCGGGAGGAAGCTCTTTACTTAGAGGAATCTTAGCTTCGACTGACTCTAAGAGGAAAACCAATTTTGGAACCCCAAGTGTAGAACAGGGTCCCCATATCTCCAGACTGTTTAGGTTAGCCCCCCACAGTTCGGCTATTGATACAAAGTATACAAAGAACGAGTTCCCTCGAAATCTCTGTTTAGAAGCGAACCTGAGAACGTTCCATCGAGACTTTGTAATCTCTATCTGAAAACGTTGATTTAGTTTTGATAAACTAACAGATACATTATAAACGAATATTATCCGATGCTACATACTACGGCCAACGGGCGGAAAACTGCGAAAGGGCTGCCGCGCCCTTGAACGTATCGAGGATCCGGTCCGGCACGGCCCGACCCGCCCCGCTCTGGGGGAAACATGAAAAATTCAGAGGCGCGTCCGCCGAGGGGTTTTGGGGAGATTCGTTCGTTTCGGAAATATTTGAAAACATCCCCTCGCGAGTCCCGGATTCGCAGCCGGCGCACGGCGAGGGAAAAACGCGACGGCGCATACTGACGAGCCGTTTTCGTGGCTCGTTACCGATTAACCAGAAAATCACGTTCAGCCGCCCCGTGGGTGCGTGGGGCTAGAGGGTAAAAAAAACCGGTATCGTGATTGCGTCTTGACTCGCGCTCGTGGCCATGCATAAACCAACGGTGTGTCCGGTCACCTGTAAAGTTGCGGGGTCTCCGGAATATTCCTCGTCTCTGTGTAATTATAATTTTCATTTTCAACGTTGGCCCCTTTCGTCTCGTGGTAATCGTGCCGGGAAAAAGCAAGGTTCGCAGCAGAGGTGGACAGTAATGTTATCATAGTAACTGTAATCATTAATCAGTCAATTACCGTTGAAATAAATCAGTAATCACAATTACCCTCTGTAAATTTTAATCATTGATCCGTAATTGTTGAATCATTCAATGATTAATCATATTTTATGCAGATCAATTACACTAAATATAAACAAATAACTTGTTCTAACGATTTTCTATGTAAAATTTATATATATATTTCTAGAAAAAATATTCACAGTGTTGTTATTACTGCAAAAGTACAGATTAAATCATCATCGGAAATGTAATCATTTCATGATTAATAATTAACAAAGCAATCACGAAGATTGATCACAACAACTTCCGATTTCTCTGTTATTCATTAATCAACGATTACTGATTATTTAGTACTCAATAGCCACGATTAATAATTGGATTTTATATTAATTAATTTTGCCCAACTCTCTGTCGGAGAAACAGGCGGAACAAAACAGTCGGAAAGTGGCGGGACATTCGATCGTACAGGGTGGTCGACGAATTCGCTGATCGACGATCCACAGTCACGAAATGCCAGTCGGACAACGGTCGGGCGAGCAACGCAAATCGACCGCGAGATCGGACGAGTGGTACGAGTAAATTGCTGCTTGTCCAAGTAGTACAAATCGACAATCGATCGAACGGCACAACCAGAACCGGTGTTCGGCCAAGTAGCACAAGACGATCGTGGATCATCCGAGCGAACAATCGCCTCGTCGACAACGGTTGAGAACAAGGAGGTCCTTTCGGTACTGCGATGCCTCGAAAACGAATTTTCCTGGCGACTCTAGGACAAGTATATCGGAAGTTTGTTCGCGCAGAAGCGAATTTAGTGGCCTCCGGCAGCCGCCGTTTATCGGCGGTCGCGAAACAACACCGGAGTGCTATAAATAAATAAATGTGTGCCGCGTCATAAATCTCGACGACCTGCGCGCCGCCCGCCCTGTCGCTTATCAATGCTTGGCAGAAGACCGTCCTATCGCGTTCGACATTTTCACCTTTACACCCTTCGCAGTTATCTTCTGCACCGCTTGCCGCGTACAGAGAGCCCCGCCGAGTCACCGTTTTCGAATAATTACTAACGGAAAGTTGGACTCTTTGATTAATAACTTTCGTAAACGTAGCCCGAAGATTATTTTCCTGGAGAATGGTTATGGAAATTTTTTGCACTCTTGTGTCGAGGTGTCGTGTCTGTGTGTATATTGTTATTCACTGTGACGTTAATGAGTTATAATAACCATAATAAAGGGAGTCTCAAAGTATAGTAACTATAATAAAGGGTGTCTCAAAATGACCTGACATTTTAATTTATTAATAAAAGGAATCATTTATTTGAAAACTACGAATGTTTTTATTTCAATATAAGGTACAAACACGTAGATTGTGCGTGGAACACAATATCCGATAAATGGCCGCCCCGTCCCGGTTCGCAAAGGTTCGCTCTTTCGACGAAATTTTCAATAACATTTCGGTATAATTGCGGACTAATTTCATTAACGGTGCGTCCAATTGCTTGCCAAAGATTGGTACTCTCTGTTCGCCACAAAAAAAATGGCGCGCAATTTAAAATGTCAGGTCATGCATCCACGTCGATTACAATTTCAGTGTTCCATTAATTTCTAATTGGAAGTAAAATGACAATTGTACGCGAGAAGCTGCAAGGTAAGGTTTAAGCGCCTGGTTCGAAATAATTTGATTTCTCACCGATACGTTCAGCGTACTTGTCGACGTGCCATTGGTCGACTCGCGCTACTCGCAATTCGAGAGCGTCGAGGAACAGGTTTCCCGCGGAGCGGGGAGAAGTTTTCGCGTTAGACACCCGCAAAATGGCTCGCGAGAGCTGTCGTGATTTAGCGTCGGCGGTGACGGCGCGGCCGATGACAAAGCCCGTCGCCTATAGTTTATGCTTCCGTTAGACGACGGCGGCGAGGCAGTTCCATGGCTAACGAGCATTCCGAGTAACTCTAGCCCGCGAATTACCGCGCGTTGACACGGTTCGCCCTTCGGCCGCGCGCGCAATAATTTCTCTCTCTCTCTCTCTCTCACTCTCTCTCCTGCTCGCTCTGTTGCCACAGAGTGGGGAGGTTGGCGGCTGGAAAATGGGATCGCGGGCAGAAACGATGCCATAATTAATCGAGAACTGGAACGCATAATGTCCTCGACAAACAGGCCCAGCGCCGTTATTTTGCCCAGCCAATTATTGCTCCCGCTTTGCAACGTTTCGGTCGCTCGCTTACTCGCAATTTCTGTTGGAACAGCATTCGTGCGGCGGCGGCGTCTCATCTTCGCGGACACCTGTTCCTGTTGCGAGTCCGCTCCTCGCCTCGTGAAAAATTGATCGGCCGAGCGTCACGTGTCGCGGCGAGCCTCCTTGGACGTCGGCCGGTCTCTCTATCGTTTTTAAAAATAGTCGGACCGCTGAATTATTTCGCGCTTTATAACCACGCCGGGACACGGAAGCGGCAAGCAACCGCGGCAATCACGGATACCCTGTAATCGCGGTAATTGCCGCGAGGCGACCGAGCCGAGCGAGAATTCTCGCCGAATGGTATTTTCGTCGCGGTTGACATTTATTTCGCCTCCGGCTGGGAGCGATCGCGAGCGAACACCGTAAAATACGTCTGGCCGGATGCCATTCGGGGATATATCGATCTCGCGAAAAATCTACGCGACCGTGCGGCCTCGGGTCCGCGTATTTTTAGCGCCCCGGCGACTTATCTGGCCGAGCCGAGAGAGAGCCGGCCAGCATCTCTCCTGGAGCCTGACATTTTCGAACTCGGGATAAGTCCTTCTGCCGACTTCACCGTCATCGATCACCGGTTTCGATTTAATACAGGATTCAATCGCAGAAATTGTTAATTGTACTCGCGTGAATTTCTCCCGCGGTAACAAGTCGCGATTTTCCCTCCACAAGAAGCGGATGAGGACGCCAGATAAGGGGAGGGGAGCACGAATCGAGGGGAAGAAGTTATCCTCTCTCTACGCCAGTACCGGGCGCGTTGTCACGTAACCAGCGAACTGGCGAACCTCTCCTGCCTTCGGGGAAAATAGCGAAACAACTATCAAATCCTCTGCACAGCGACGAGCCACCCGGCGTGGTGCAATAAATTTGGGAAGAGTCTGGACGCATCACCTGAGATTGTTCGAAGGACCGACAGGCCTGACACTCGGAGATGCCAAGTGCCAGAGCGCGTGCGTCCGGTTCATGCGACAACCCTCTACGCCTCAAATAGGGAGATTGCCTAAACTCGGCTGGGCCCGCTGTACCGTCTGGAAAACACTCAAAGACCTATGCTCTCATTTCCATCTTCCTCTCCCAATCCATTTCCACCGCTCCGAGGACCGGAGAGGGAAGACTCTTTAAAAACTCAGCCACCTCCAGCGGGAGACTCAGTCTTGCAAATATCCTTGTTCCCTTGTAGCATTTCGGACCGAACTGGATTGTTGAACAAACACGTGTGTGTAAAGTATTTTTGGTCACTATCATAGGTCACATTCCCAGGCAAATTCCTTCAATGGATGCACCGAAATCAGGGACTCTCTGGTCGGGACAACGTGACCGAGCGAAGGCGTGGGGAATAGCGTCATAGAAGGGGAAGGTATAGTGGAGACACGAGTCTTTACCTTTTTCTCATCTCGGTAGAATCATGAATCGTTGCCGGTGGTAATCCGGCGTAATTGTTCAGGCAGGTTGAAGCGGTTCATAATTAAAATCCTACAAGAATGACGGAAAAACATTTTTTTCTGGTGTGAATGTCGTGAGTCGGACACGCGAGAGGAGGACGTGACACCTTGAACACGACGGAAGTAGAACAAGGGCAGAGGCTTCGGGGAGATAGAGGACAGCGCGACCTCTTTCGTCCTCTCCTTCGCTACAGTTCGGTCTCCTTCGGCCCCCGTTCGGTCGGGCAAATGAAACAGGAGATCGAACCGGTAGCAGCTCGCCCCGACGACGCGACGGAGGATTTCAAAGAATTCTGCCCATTAACCCGGCCTGGCGGAACAGTCGTTTATTAAGGCGGACAGGTAGAACGCCTCGCGACAGCTTTCAGTGCGCGGATTTGCGACGGGCCCGTACGATTTATCGCGATCGACGTCGTCGAAAGTTGGACAGCTTGATTTATGGGACGAGTTTCGTCAAAGTTAATAAACGACTCCCGCTGCTTCGCCGCGCCGCCGGATCGATCGAGGTTGAACATCTCGATCCCGAGTCGCTGACGCGGAAAAGCCGAGCCGAGAACAATCAAACGGGTTCTTCAATTTTTTTTTCCTCGAGAAGCACCTTTGCCTGACCGACCAATCGCGACTCCACGATTCTCTGCTTTCTCTCCCTCTCTCTCTCTCTCTCTCTCTGCTCTCCGACTCACAAAGGAGTCTCTCCCGTTTCCCGGACGGCATTTGATCTTCCTCGCGGCGCCCATAACCGGGAACAATGCAGATTTCCCGTTTCGCGTCCCGTCATTTTCGTCCTCCTCAGGCGTTGTTTTCACGCCGGCAGACCGCCATTCCCGCTCGAGCGGAACGGCTCCCTAGGCCCGCCGACCCGTAGCATCCCCACAAAGCCATCGGGGCTCGGCAAACAGCACCGTTCGAATCGGTTCGAAGCTAACTGCAAAAAAGTTCCGCGAAATGGTGGAGCGATAAGGCTCGAAGCGTTTCGTCTCGGTTTCTTCGGGGGTGGGCTTTGATCGTAACTGAAAGAGCGTTATCCGGCTTACGCCGCAGCGTCCGCAAGTTTCGCGATTCACAGCAGCGAGATTAAAGGATTAAGCACGCAGACACGACGCGACGATAAGGCTGCCGGACAACTCGTGTAACAACCGCCCTCCCCCGCGCGCGTGCGAGAAGATGTCCCGTTCTCCGAGGAAGGGGACGCTGCGAGGACGGATTTGCGACGTTGTGCTCTCGCTGCGCGACCAGCCGGTCGTCCACATACGGAGGAGGACATCTGCGGTTGTAAGGAAAACCACCGCGTGTCGCAATTTCAGAAAATTTTAGTTTATATATTAATTGAACCTTAGTGTACTGGATTTCCTTTGCCAGAAAGAAAAGTCATGAAAATAAATTCGACAGGCTGAGTAAATTAATGTAACTTAACCGATGTCCTACAATACAAAGGATTAGCGATCGAAACTTTAAACGGCAATATCTCGAAAATGAGATTATGTGACATGCGATGTTCCTCGATGAGAAATAGTAAAAATTCATGGTAACGAACCGCGCGAGGACCACGGTCAGCCGCCGCCGTGTCGGGTCAAGGTTTGATTAACCTCCACTCTGCGTACATACCGAGATAGCACAAAGACGTCTGTTGTTAGACATTCGAGACGTCCACGAACGTCTTCTGAACGGCTTATCTTACAAAACTGTACGTCCTAAAGACATCCATTAGACGTCTCGCAAAAGACATCTTTAAAACATCCCGAAAAAGACATATTCGAAACGTTTGAAATAAGACGTCTTTTTAGGATATAAGAATTCCAGACCTAAAATGGACGTCTTTAAGTCGCCGTGTGCTATCTGGCCTCAGTCCGGAAAAAGTTGCAGATTTTTGGTCCCTCGACCCATTACTTGGTCGGACAAGCAAAAGCTGTTAGAGAAACGTGTGGATATCAAGATAGGTGCTCAAGCGCCGCTCGGGGATCAATGTCTAGCCGTGATTAACCCTGTTTTCTGATCCGGCAGCGAGGCGAGCTAAATCTCGATCTCGATGAAATGGATCTCCGGCCGAGCGGCCGAAGGAAGGGAATCGATCGCGAAACAACAGGGAACAGTCTGTAAATTGTGTACCGTGTACCGAGTACAGTGTGTACAGTGAATCGCGAGGACCGCTTTCGCTCGCGGAAAAGGGTGGCTCTCGTGTCGTGTTTTCTAATTCAAAGGGGGAGACCGACCCTGTCCGAGGATATCTCTCGCATGTCGCGGCTCGTTAACCTGATCGACGATCGCAATTTCGATTCTACCGGGATGAGAGGAGGGGGGGGGGAGAGGAAACGGATGCCCTCTAATCCACCGACTGCTATCGGTTATCCATTACGCGTTTAACGAGGTCGCCGTTGCAAGAAACGATATTGCACTGCTACGGATTTATTTACAGCACGTTCGAGCGCCGCGCCGGCAACCGTCCAACTTTTTTCCTCCCGAGTTTTACGCCGCGCCGTCCGGAACTTCCAAAGTCCTGCTGGGGAAAAGTCCGCGATTTTGTTAACGATTTCTCTCCGTCGCTTAATTAGCCCCGCTGCGGATTTCACGATGAACGTTGCGAACCGGTTATCGAGACGCATTTAGAAGAAAGAAGATCGCACAGTTTGTTCCTGCAACCTGTTACTCTGGCGCAGCGAGTCAGATGAACAACGGTACACAACACCGATTGGGATCCGAGAAGAGGCAGTTTAGTAGCGGCGAAGTATCATTTGCGAGGAGTGTAAGCTCTCGTTTCCGCGGCGGTATCAGAACGCAATCTAACCCGGATCCTGGTCGGAAGCTATCGCGTCGCCCTGTGTAGTTCCGGTTGAATTACAAGCTTCCTCCTCATTGTCTCGGGCCCCGCATTGTCCCTCGAATCTCTTTTCAGCCACCAATTACGTGGGCTTATGAGTTTCGTACGCCCCCGCCGTTATCGCGGCCGTGGTTTCAATGGAGATGCTTCCTTCTGCTCCTTCTCCACCTCCTCTACTCGGAACGCATAGACACACATACGTGGACGCGTGTCCTCGATAACCATTGCTGTCGGACCAGCTGGCCTCCGCGGCAAACTTTCCGGCGCAGTTCACTCGGCCACGTTCTACCCGAGCCAAATCTGCCATTAAAAGTTGCCCCGTCGGACGAATAAACAGAGAATTGTTCTTAACGAAGCGCCAGACGATGATCAAACGTAGTCGCACATGATCGCGAGTTTCATCGAGACGGTACCGCGCCGCGCCACGCCGCGCCGTGCACGCTCGCAATCCAATTCCCGGACCGACTTTGGACACGTTCCAAACAGATTATCCCCCCGAAGCATCTGGCCACCGTGGAGAATCCGCGGGCCGCTGTAATTCCCCCGCAATAGCAAGAACTATGCCGCCAAGTAAAACCATCTGCCACGCTGCGCCGCTGTTGTGTAATCGTTGTAATCAACGATTACGGATCGAACGGTCGGCATACAGTCCGACCTGGATAGTTTTCCGGCGCGGCGGTATCCTATTCATTTTCCATCCGATATCCCCTGCTCGGCAAACTTTACTCAAGCTTGTTTCCAGCTGTACGCGATATACAGGCAGTCCCGAAAAA